>VZRZ01001244.1:2078880-2413649 GCA_013398175.1 Climacteris rufus
TATTTATTTTAATCTAGTAGGTGTGTCACCCCGCTTCCCAGCTGGAAGGGACGACCGCGGGGGAACGTAGCTCGGGCGCCGGGTGCGCGCAGCAGCTGACCGCTGGCTTTTCCTCCTCTTTTGCCAGGCGCGGAGGGACAGGGGCCCCGGGGGGCCGGCGGGGAGCCGGAGCGGTGCCTGGATCCAGCCCGGGGAGGCGACGGCCACGCACCATGGCAGACGATGAGAAGGCCGGCGGCAGCCCCGGCGGGAGTCCCGCGGGCGGCGGCGAGAGCGCGCACTGCAACGTGCTGAGCTGGGAGCAAGTGCAGCGCCTGGACCGCATCCTCAGTGAAACCATCCCCATCCACGGCCGCGGTAACTTCCCCACGCTGGCCATGCAGCCGCGCCAGATCGTCAAGGTGGTGCGGAGCCGGCTGGAAGAGAAGGGCATCGGCCTGCGGGACGTGCGGCTGAACGGCTCGGCCGCCAGCCACGTCCTCCACCAGGACAGCGGCCTGGGCTACAAGGACTTGGACCTCATCTTCTGCGCCGACCTCAAAGGAGAAGCCGAATTTCAGACTGTGAAGGACGTGGTCTTGGACTGCCTCTTGGATTTCTTACCCGAGGGGGTGAATAAGGAGAAGATCACGCCTCTCACCCTCAAGGTAAACCTGCCCTCTACCCAGACGCCCGGAGCGGGCAGGTGTGAGCGCCTGTCTGCAGGGAGTGGGCACCTTCCCTTTGGGGATGGAGGGGTGCGCTCAGGGACGCAGGTCCCCCCCCCACACCCCCGCGACCCACGGGGACCCTGAGCGATTTTTCACCACACGCTTAAAACTGAGGAGAAATTTGCAGTGAAGCGCCCTGGCCGGGGCTCTTCTGGATTAATTAGCTTTTTCTCCCTCTCGGTTGATTTGCCGGGAACGTTGTTTTACCTGGGGCGTGTGCCAGACGCTGCACATCTCTCTCCCAGCCCGGCTCGGCGGCAGCTCGGTGTGCCGGATGCAGTTCCCGGGTGCAGGGGGAGCGTAGATGGATTTAACGTCTGCAAGAAGGAAACCCCGTCTGCAAGGCATGCTTCCAGGTGTGCTGCGCACCCCAGTGGGGAGGCATATTCCCTCCTCGCGAAGACAGTTCGCTTGATATGATTAGTCTGAATGCCAAATGCCTTTCTGATTTTTAGAGGGTTGGGTTTGGGGTTTTTTTTGGTGTTTTTTTTCTTGGTTTTTTTTGCTTGTTTTTTTTTGTTGTTGTTGTTTTGTTTTTTGTTTGGTTTTTTTTTTGGTTTTTGTCAGATTTCAGTCCCAGACTTGTGAATTATCTTGGTTTCCATGACCTTCAGATCCCATTTTTCATCNTTTTTTTTTTTTTTTTTTTGTTGTTTTTTTTTTTTTTTTTTTTTTTTTTTTTTGGGTTTTTTTTTTTTTGAGTATGGGTCAGATTTTTGGAACCTGCATTGGAAGGATTGAGGGGAATGAGCATTTGCTAAGTTGTTTTTGTGGGGTGGAGAGAAGTGAAAACCGATAAATTAGATTTCTTATCTGATTGTAATAGTGACCTTTTGCATATGGGTGCAGACATATTTGGCTGGTGTGCCGTGGACTTAGTGTGTAATGTATTTAGAAGTGTCTGAAAGAAGCAGTGTTGCTAGATGCTTCCTTGCACGACACAGTCCTAGCAGAACTTCCCTCTCATACCCTTGCAGTGACAGCACTTTGAGCTCTCACATTAAGCACTTATTCTCTGATTGGTATCTGTAGGCTCTGTGAAATCTTTTATGAAATGCAGGTATTGGGGGTGCTTGGGAGGTGGTGAGCAAATGCAGTGAAGGGGAAATTTCTTGCATTTTTCTCTTGATTTGATAATTTTGTCTTTCCAATTATAGGAGGCTTATGTGCAGAAAATGGTAAAAGTATGCAATGATTCAGACCGATGGAGTCTTATCTCCCTTTCCAACAACAGTGGCAAAAATGTGGAGCTGAAATTTGTGGACTCTCTGAGGCGGCAGTTTGAATTCAGTGTCGATTCCTTTCAAATCAAGCTGGACTCCCTGCTGCTTTTTTATGAGTGCTCAGAGAATCCGATGACTGAAACTTTTCACCCGACTATCATTGGCGAGAGCGTTTATGGGGATTTCCAGGAAGCCTTTGATCACCTCTGCAACAAGATAATTGCCACCAGAAATCCAGAAGAAATCAGAGGAGGTGGTCTTCTGAAGTACTGCAACCTTTTGGTAAGGGGCTTTAGGGCAGCCTCCGAATCTGAGATTAAGTCCCTGCAGAGATACATGTGTTCGAGGTTTTTCATTGACTTCTCAGACATTGGCGAACAGCAGAGAAAGCTGGAGTCCTACTTGCAGAACCACTTTGTGGGATTAGAAGACCGCAAGTATGACTATCTCATGACCCTTCACGGTGTGGTGAATGAGAGCACAGTGTGCCTGATGGGACATGAGAGGAGACAGACTCTGAATCTGATCACCATGCTGGCCATCCGGGTCCTAGCTGAGCAAAATATCATCCCCAATGTGGCCAATGTCACCTGCTATTACCAGCCAGCCCCATACGTAGCAGATGCCAACTTCAGCAATTACTATATTGCCCAGGTTCAGACGGTGTTCCCTTGCCAGCAGCACACATACTCTACTTGGCTGCCCTGTAATTAAGGACTGAAATTAGTAGACCCGGTGGGGAGAATGTTTTTTAAGATGTAGGAAGGGGCGATGGGTCCCTCTGAAATGGGGTGTTTTGTGCAATGATGATCTGCTCTAGTTTTTAAGCTTGGGAAAAGCTTGTGGTTCTTCTAATAAATAATGGGAGCATGATCAAGAAAGAACCCCAAAATAATTGGATCCTACCCCAGAGCACAAGAGGCCTGTCATTAAAAGCAACCAGCTTCCCCTGAAATAAGTGAGGGAGGAATGCTTGATGACAATATGGGTTGGCAATATCTGCTCCCATAGCTTTGGCATAGAGAAGGTGGGAAAGCCTTATTTTCTTTTATTTTTATTCTTATTCTAGAATGGGATCTGCAAAAGGGAGAATATGAAAGAAACAAAACAACAACAAAAAAACAACAAAAGAAAAAACTTCACAAAAACAATTCTATATATATTCAGGAATTAAAAGTTAGAGGCATAAAGCAGAGATAAGCTGAATAAAATTGTATATTGGAATTACTGCATTTGGGGCTTGCAGCAAGTGCTGTCTATGGATTGACTGTGTAGAATGTATAGCTTGCTTGACTAGAATGCTTTACCAGAAATAGCTTGCTCCAAATGAACAGTAGTGGATTGGTACAGTTATAAAAACAGAAACATGTACGATGACAAAGTCCATTATTTCCAGCTGTGTGCATGCCTCACATTTTAAAAATGTGAGAATGCTGGAAAACCAGCTGTGGCAAGAAGAATATACTCAAGGACCAAAGATTTCACAAATAAGTTATCCGAGCAAAGAAGATACAGTAGAGTATATATATAAATATATATATATGTAAAAGGAAGAAAGATGTTCCTATATTTGTACACACCAATAGTAATCAAAAGTGCCTGATGCCTTCATAAAATTTGAAGTGAGAAAAAAATATATAGTTTTGTGGTTTAACCATGCATTTTGTTTTATCAGGGACACAATGATTAAAGAAAAAAAAACAACCCATAAGCTTGTGAATAAGTGGTGGAGGAAATGCCCTATTTTTTTCCTTGGCAAATACCTGTATAGAGTTAATGTTATGTCGGTGTGCTATTATCCTAGGTACGTGTGTGTATGTGTGTATATATGTTTGTGTGTGTATATATGTACATGTTATTCGTGTATATCTATATATATACACACACAATATATATTAATGTGGTCTAGGAAAATGTAGCAATTATGGAATGTTTAAATAAAGTACTACTTGTTTTCCAGTTTGCAACAGGATGTCATAGGACAGTGGGCACCTTGCAGTGAAATTTTAACCCACACCTGAGAAATTTGGAGTAAATGAATCAGTCAGGATTAAGGTGGGATTCAGATAATGTCTTTCGTTGCAAGAACAAGGATTACAGTAATTCAGTGGGTTGCTTGTGAGCCATAATATTCCACAGATGGAGAAATGTATGACTAGCTGATTTTTTTTAACTGTTTTGTACTGTAATGCCATTTTGACATTTAACCCACTAATTTTGTGACTGCATACCTCCATGACGTGTAATTCAGTGGAACGTGGATCAAAGATAGGTTTATTTAAACCCCCTGACAGCAAAAGAATATTGTATTAGTTGGTGATTTGAACACTAATTGTTGATATTTAAAGGAGTATTTTTAATAGAATGCATTATGCATTCCAGGACCACTAGAATTTAGCAAATGTGAAATGAACCCTTTTTAAGAGTGTTGCACGATTGCTTAAAATTATATTTTATATATATATATTATATATATATATTTTTATGCAAATATTAAACATCTTTGATCTGGTTGTCACACTGCATTTACAGTTTTAGTACTGTACTTTATTTAAATTGAATCACTTTACATTGGAACAATAACTATTCACTTTCATTTCCTCTCCCGAACACCAGCAGGGGGGAAAACCAACCTCAGCTGCTGTTTTCACTTCAGTGCCATCTCTGAAGGTGTTAAATTCTTTGTTGGGCTTTGAAAACCTAATGACTAAGTGACACTTGACTCTGATATTTTGCTTTTTCTTACTGAGGGGGGGAAAAAAAAAAAAAAAGGGGGAATTCAGGCATTTAAAGGAAATCCGTCTGTGCCCTGCCTGGTCACAGGCAGGGTCTGACGTTGGAGTCAGGGGCAGAGAGAGGGAGAGGACTCGTGTCCTGGCAGTGTATTTTCCCTATGGAGCAAGTAAGGTACATCTATTTTTGTCGTGCTTTGTACTTTTCACTCTGCAGGCACTTTAATAGGAACCTGATTTGTTTACTGAAGCACCTTCCTTGTGAATCCTTCAGGAAACTTCAAAGCTGGTCATTGCCATTCCCAGCATTGACGTGTAGACCTTGCCCCCACCTTCCCTTCCTTTGGTGCTGGCTGCAGCCTCCCACTGGCTTCTTGTCCCGTGAGGTTCCCTCCAGCCTCCCGCAGGGCCTGGGCTCCGTGCTCCTGGCCCACTGGCTCCCCTTGCCTGCAGCTCCTGGTTTGCTAGTGGAAGAGAGGGAGAGCTGGGGAAATAGGATCAGCTGGTGATGTGGTATGTCTTCTCTCCCACAACTATTTGCAGCAAATAAATGAGTCATCCTCTCTTTAAAAGGGTTTGAGAATCTATAGCTGTGCCACAACCACAGAATGCTGATAATCATGACACAGTGTTTGCCTTTGAAGGGCCCTTTTTTTTTGCCATTGCTTGAGAGAAAGTTTTGAATTACTTCCTCTCCGCTCAAATTTTATTGTCTTTTTTTTTTTTTGATTGACAGCAGCTAGTTACCTTATAGTGCTTACAGCAGGGTTCTGAGCTAAACTGCACCTTTTGGCATTTGCATTTTGATACATATATAATATGTTTATATATATATTATATAGGTATTCCAGACCTGTTTTACATATGTTAATGATCAAGTGGTGGAACTGGTGGAGCTTTGTTTTATTTGTGACTGGTAGCTTAAAGGGTGCCTGATGTTAGAGGTGGGAAGAAGGCATGAGTCCAGGCCAAGAGTAAAATAAGAACCCCTTTTTGAAGCTGGTTTATTTCTGTGGTTTGCACACCTTTCCCTCCATGAAGTCTGACTCCTTTTTAACTGTTTTTTCTCCTCCTCTTCAGCACACTGCTACTTTTAAAGTTAATAACCGCGTTCTTGCTTTGTAGACTTCATGTATCCCATCCAATCAGCTGTAAGGTTAGAGCTTGTGCTACAGGAGACAGTGCCCCTTTTAAAGAGCTGAACTGATTAAAGACATTGACCTGATTACAGTAAAACTGTTTGTGCCACAGCTGAATTTCCTGCTAACCAACAGGGCGCTAAACTTGGTTAAACGTAGTGATCGTGAACAACCAAGAACTTTTAAATGGGATTTTTTTCTTTTTTTTTTTTCCTTAAATGTAGCTGTCCTCCCAAATGCAAGAACATTTCTCCTAAAAATAGAAGGGCAATTAGAAGACCAAAAAGATGATATTTTTCTAGTTCCTCATATTGCACTTAAAATATTTTTTATCTTGCACAACGGCCTTCACACAAATCCTCTAAACAGCTCTTATTAAATGCTTTGCATCACATCAGCAGCTCCTACCGGTTCAAAAAAGGCACTTTTTTAAATTGAGAAAAGGAAGTGTGTTCAATAAAACTGCACAGAAGAGGAAAAATTGTATTTGCATATTCAGCTCCTATTTGAATATATTCTTTTGTATGGTTTTCTTTATGCAGATAATTTCCTTTGCAAGAAAGAAAATCAGTGTACTGTTTTGCTGTTGTAATAGTGGTTTGCTAACAAAATAAATAGTAAAAAAAAAAAAAAAGCCTGCAAATTTCAAGACAGCTTGGCTAAAGGCACTGCAGGCTCCTGCAGTCTGTAGGAGTCTGTGCAGATTTGCTTTCCCTCAAATTTCCTTACAACTGTTGCCTTCTGCAAGGCATCCTGTTGCAGCAAACTGCTCCTTGGATTGCTCTTTTGGAACATTTTGACTATAGGCTTTGTCACAGACAGAAAAAGAGCTGATGGAAAACAGACTCTAGAGGGAACAGATTGTGAATTTTGTTTACAGCATCCAATATTTGGATTTTTTTTGTAAATAAAAAGAAGTTATTTTTTTCTATTGATTTGTGTCTGCTGTCTTCCGTGTCTGAAATAGCTCTGGCCTGCTCCTACTGAATACCAAGTTCGCTTTCATTAAAAAAGGACAAGGGCAGCACTTTTCTGAGAAGAGCAGCATTCGGCTGCTTTCCGATTGGAGCACAGAACATTTTGAAAAGCCCTGCCTCATGCCAGCCGAGTTTGGCTGGCTGCACTCAACTGCAGAGGAACCTCCCAAGCCTCTGCCAAAAATACTCCAGCACTGTTTGGTCCATGCCAATGGTCCGAAACACAAAAAGTGGAACAGCGCCATGGCAGCCCCCTGCCCTCCCAGTTTAGGTCCCGGGAGCAGGATTTGGTGATAGCTGTGATCTGTGCACCACAAACCACCGTGCTGGCTGTAATGTGTGGGACCTGGTGCCCTTGAGATATATTTGATAGTGGCTGACATCTGCACCTTACCATTTTGGTAGGTCCAGGGGGCAATGGGGAGCTCCCGCCTGGGTGTAGGGGTGGGGCCACCTGTAGCGGCTGTGTGCTGCTGAAGCTTGGGGTGGTGCTGAGGAGCAGGGATGCACATGCCTGATTGATTCAGCTGCTGAATCAGTCCAGTTCTTCCTGTAGATTCAATGTTTACTCTCCTTCCCTGCCCTACAATGCTGTCCTTGTCAGCAGAGGTATTTTCTGTTTTCTGTGTTTACAAGAGAGATGCCTCAGTAATGAAGGCTAATTTCCCCAAAAAGTACTTCAAGGGAATATAAAATATTAATTTACTATGTTTGTGGCAATACTTTTTCAACCAGTGTGCCTCAGACTGACCCAAATTTGAAAAACATTGGCTAAGACTCTGCAGTATGTAGCTCTTACTAGGCTCATTCATACACGGTGCTGGTCTTGGAAGTCTCAAACTGGCTCAGTGGGAGTGTGAATATGCTTATTGTAATGATGAGTGAACCTGTATTCCTCTGTAAAAAACCCAAACAAACAAGCTGCTTGGACTGCTCGTTTTTCCAGGCACAGGATCAGCCCCCTTGCTGAATGCTGGGTGCCTTCTGCACAGTACCTCTTTTGAAATCAACCTGGCCAGGAGAGGGGGATGTGCTCAGCATCTCTACTCATACAGCATTGCTTTTCCTCCCACATTACTGCCAGAAAAGGGAGGGACACATGGCCTAACCTTTCCTCCTGTTTGCTTGCTCAGTTAGAAAATATTTCAGGCAGTTTGACAAAGGCAACTACCCAAAGACACAGATGGAAACTGGGGGATTGGAAATCATCTAAATCTAAATGCCTTTACTTGTCTCAAAATCCAAGCCCAGATGGATGCTCTTGTGCTTTGGAGTGAGTTAGTTCCTATTTCTCTGCCTAAATTTGGGGCAATTTTTTTTGAGAACCAGTTGAGTGTCTGGAACATTGTGAGTCCTCTTTCCCAAACTGAGGAAGAGTATCATGAGGATACAGCCAACTGAACGTTCACTTTAGAATGTTGTGTTTTTCAGGGGGGAGGCAGTGTTCGTACTGAAGAGGAGGGAGGGCAAAAGCAAAGTGGGACAATAAAAATCACTTGAACAACACCACAGTGGAGGGCATGCTGGTAGATTGCAGTAGGGGAGGAGAAATAGCTTAAGTCTTTTACCTCTGCTCACCTTGCTAAAATAAGTCTGATCAGAGAAGCTGTCACTCACCAAGACAAGTAAGAGTCTGCAGTTTTCCTTGGCTACAGCAGCACATATTTGTTTTATTGCCATAAAAAATTAGGCAGGAACCCCTTTACCCAGGAATGGAGCTGAGTTTCTAGTTTTCATAGTCATTTATGTTGGAAAGACCCTTAAGCTCATCAGCTCCAATCGTTTACCCATCACTACCAAGTCTACCACTAAACTGTGTCCCTAAGTGCCACATCTACATATCCTTGTATACTTCCACAGATGGTCACTCCATCACTTCCCTGTGCAGTATGGTCAAGTGCTTGATAACTCTTTTGGTGAAGGAATTTTTTTCATAATATGCAGCCCAAACGTCCCCTGGTGCAACTTGAGGCCATTTGCTCTTGTCCATGAAACCTTTGCAGAGAGTTTTGTAGCAGTCACATGCACCTTTATCCCAAGTGTTTGTGTGGATCTAGTCATGCCTTCCTGATATGGCCACCAAGCAGCCTCCTTACTTTTATTTATGTGTTTTCAGTAAAATTCAGTGCATGTGGCTATATGTACTTAGGTAAAACAGTCTATAGCTACATGCTGTTGCAATAAAGCTGGTGCAGTTTTGCAGCAATGCCCTAAATATCTACAGACACGTGTCAGAAGCAGCTGTGCAGTGGGGCTCTAGTCTGCATGTAAGGATCAAGAGCACAAAATCAAAATCTGTGCTTTAGCGAAGAAGTACTCATCCTTCAAAAGCCTGATAATACATCTTGAACACTCACCTCTTACATACTTACATAGCCTTAGGTTGTCCAGAGTGCAAAATTCCACCATTTCATGTGGCTGTTGCACCAGGATGTGCAATGACAGTACTTGCCAGAAAATTTTATTTTTGCATTGTTTGGGAAAAAAACCTATGTCCTAAATGCACACCTAAATAGTGTGCACCATGTGGATATTCTCCATGGTAAAACATCCCTTAGATTCCCATAATGGCTTTGAGAGCATAAGTTGCTGTTTTTCAAGTGGATAGTACTCTTAAACATACTTTCCTGTCTGTTGAACTTGGGAGTGAACAAGCTTTATGAGTGAACAACTCCCCTGAGTTAAGCTTTTTTTCCTGAAAATGGAGAAATCCAGAACAGCCAGCACTTTTTAGAAGTGAAACTCTCTGTATCTAACCTACACAGGATCTCTTCTCTAGAGTGCCTCTCTTGGGTGGTGTAGAACAGAATCCCTTCTAAAGTCACAGCTAAAAACAGTAGACAATATGCTTTGGAGACATTCAGCTCATCCTCCTCAGTGTATGTGTGTGGTTACCTCTCCGCAGTTTGAACAAAGGTGATGAGGGGTGCCTGGAGCAGGAAGACAGGCATTGCTGAGGGAGATGTACATGGCTCTGTGATAGTTTTTCTCTCAGAGAACATGTTCCTTAGTGAATGTGTTCTTGAAGAGAACTCACGTGTCTGCAGTGACTGCATGGCCTTCATTTTAACCACAACTCCCTTCCTTTGCTTATTCTCTGAATCCAAGACATCTGTGGAGTTCCTGCAGTGCATTCTGGTGTGGAAAAGTAATTGCAAGGAAACCTTTCTGTAATCATAACCAATCTCGATTTAACTCATGCTTTGAGGAAAAGATAAAGCTATAGTCTTTTTGGTTTTTAATCTTTTGTCCTTGAGTAATTTCTCTCAGTTTCACTTCTGCATTGCTGTTCTGTGCTTGCTTCTCTGCTGCCTTCTCATCCTGATTCTTGCAGCAACAGTGGAGAGGCCAGCACTGCATGCTCCTCTTCACGCTGTCAGTAATTCTGCTGGTCACTGGTGTTTGAGAACCACTGATGTAAGGTCAGTACTAGTTGGGTCATTAGGTGAGGTTCAGCAAGAGGAGTTGAATGTCTCTCTGTAACCAGGTGTCCTGGGTGTCCTGTGAACTGCTATTTGGAAGTATTTCAATTCAAGCTGTCCACTAGCAGTTCTTCGTGACAGGGGAATTATTCATGCAGTTTATACAAACAATTACTTGAACATGTCAAGTGCAGAATAACAGTCAAATTAATTCAAAATTTATCCAAACAATAAATATGATTAAATCAGGGAGAAAATGCACTACAAGGTACTTATTAAAAATGTCAGCACACAAACTACTAAGAAAAGCTCTTCCTCAGCTTGAAGGCATTTATTTGAGTTTCAGCAGACTGTCCATACCCTTTGCAAACCAGGCACTTGGCTTTGGGCTAAATTACCCACTGAAGAATCATATACATCTCTTGTTCCTCACCTCAGTCTTTGTCATTTAGGAAGCAACAAATACATGATTGTTTTCTGCTTTGTGATAGTGGTGTAAACTACGACTTGACTGATTTATGTAAGTGCTGTTTATAAGTAAAACACTATAAATGTCAGCCAGTGGCAGAAGCAAAACCAAGAGGCTGGGCTTCCTCCTCACCAGCTGTGAACAGTTCTTTCGCATTTTTTTATGGAACTATAAAATTGAATAGCACATTGAGCTTTCTGACATGCTTTTCATTTCTTCCCAACCCTCTGTCACCAATAATGTCAAATATTTAAGATGGTATTTTCCAGTCTGTCAAAATCATACTTGCCTGGTTTGGCTGAAGTCATGGACCCCTGTGGGGTCGCAGAGAGGCATTTGTGCCGTGTGTTTGATGCTTTGGAAGCAGCATCTCCTTTGCTGGAGCCACTGTAGCTCTTTACATATGCCACATTTCATGAAGTTAAAAAGTCACAGAAGTTCCAAGAACTTGAAACTAATCAGTTTTCATCCAAACGCAAACCCAGACAGCCCCAAGTTTAACACCAGGGTTTTATAGACCCAGCTTGCCACCTGCCTTTCTCTGCCCCCTGGAAGAATATCTGTTTCTGATGATTACAGCATCTACCTTAGATCAGGCTATTGCTATTGCTCTTATGAAGAGGATGCATTGCAGAGCTTCTGCAGGGCTGTACTGATGGCCATCCCAGAGGTAATCTACTAAGAAGAGAGAAAAATGTCTTCTGGTGCTGGTGAGGAACTACTGTCAGTCTTTCTGTGAAATGAACACACAGTATTGGCTCAACACTGAACATGATGAATTTGTTTTCTGGAGTTGTGTGGGCAGACATATTTGCCATAGATCACCTGGTGCATTGCTTGCATTGTAGTTGTCATGGATGCATGACAACTATTGACCAATGCACATGGAAGTGCTCTTTAAACTCTGCTCTTTGATGGCTCAGAGGATATTCTCTATAGCAGAAAGGTGCCCAGCAGATATTGTCTGCTGCCAGAAACTCCATCTTTGGTGTCTGAAGACATTTTCATGATAGTCTTTCTTATGGGATAAAGATTTTTTCGTCATCAAGGAAATGCCCTTCCACAGCAGTGGGATCATCCATGAGTGACAGGGAGCATCTGATTAAATTCCAGCCAATGCACCAAACACCTGAGCAGGAGCTGGTGGGGTCAACAGATTTTTACTTTGGCTTTGGCTGCTCTTTGTATGCAGTAGTAGCAGCTACCTCAGTGCTTGAGGAGGCGTGCAGGGAACATACAATGCAGACTTGGTAGCTGAGCTTGACCTGAGCATTACTTGCTGGTTCTTTGTTGTCGAATGTTTGCTCTGCAGTAACAATCGAAGGGCATGACCAGGTTAGGACCCATTGTACCAGGCACTGTGCAAACACCCCTGTGTGAGTCCTGTCCCTTAGAGCTTCTCTGTGTGGAGATTTCCATGAGCTTATTTTTTCCTTTAACTGTCTCACAGTAAGTCAACTCATTTGCTTAAGGCAAGCTCTTGCTTTGTAAAGAAATGGGATATAATAATGGGATATAATATAAATGGGATAAAAAGTGTTCCCAAAGAAGGAATTTTCATGAAATATTGTGGACTTCTGTAAATTTTTTCACCTGCTAAGCGTGTCATGCCGTAATCTCAGCTTGCCTTCATGAATAACTGAACTCACATGCTCTCTTAAAAAGCTGTGTAGTTGATGCAATACTTTTTTGTCAGAGATTTGAAATCAGTTCTATAGTCAATGCAAACATAGGTGCATTTCTCTTCCCTCCATATTGAATTGCAATCACTTCAGGAGGTGAAATGAAACAACTGTGGAGTAACAAGCAGCAACACTGAATGTAGAGCCACAAGCAGCAAACCTGCTGAAAAAATGGAGCCCATCATTTGCATCTCTTGAAACTGAGCTTCCCACAAGTGACTGGATGTCCTGATGGGCTTATTGCTTTTTATTTCTATGAAGGTGATCCCAATTTATTTTTCCTTTTTCATTTAGGCTGGCTACCTTAACAGGCAAAGACTGACCACTTTGCAGGGCTGCCTCCACCAGCCAACCAGTGAATCCACCTCCCCATAATACTCATTGTTGTAAATCTACAATGTCTCAGCCCTAAACTGGTAGCAGCCAATTATTGTTCTGGGATACACAGTCTTGATGGATGTGTATTGTTGCCTGAATACATCAAATTGCAGTGTTTGGAAGATTTAGATATGCTAAGCAGCTTATGAACAAAAGTTGTTGGAAAGACAGTTTAATGATGGTGAATCACTGTATAGGAGGGGAGGAGAGCCTAATAACAGCCCTTTCTGTAATTCGATAGAATACCTGAAACTCAGCTATAAGCCTGTGACCATGGCAGTTCCCACAAGAGCCATGGACAGTGGTCATGGTGTAGTCTGTGTTTTCATCTTCATTCCTTGGTTTTAGGGTTTATATTTCAGCTGTAAGACACCCATGAAAAATTAAGGGAGTCCACATGTGGCTTAAACCCACAAAAGGCAAGAAATTCAGACTTAGGACTGGAACTCCCTGTCCTGCCCCTCTGCCAGGCTTTTGCACTGTGTTGTGCTGCCAGTTGGAAGGGATGATAGCCTGTGGGCAATCTTCTCCATGCAGCTCTTCACAGTAAAGTTGCTGGCTAATATGAGCTATTTCTAAATATACAATTCCACCCCTTCCACCCCAAAATATAATGTGGTGCATTGAAAAAAGTTTGGCTCATGTCTCTGATGTTGTGATAAACATTAGTGTGCATTTTCCCTGAGAGTTTGGCATCAAATATAGGAACTTACTCAAATATGAACTGTATTTACTTTCTGAAAGGCATATGGATTTCTAAATGAATCCATTTGTTAGGTATAGTTTAAATAACATGCCAAGAAAAACCAGAAGGATAATTTTTTTTTTTTAAGTATTTCAAATATTGCTCATTTTGGTTGTGCAACAGACAGAAACATTCTTGTTTGGAAAGGTTTGGCTCAGACCTACTTATTTTGCACCAATAATTTTACATCCAGCTTTTCCTAGACATAGTAAAAGCAAAACTGGCAAATCTAAATAAACCCCCCACTGATTTCAAATTGAGAAGAAGCTGCTTCACTAATCAGACGTATGGCCAGTCTACTATAGAGAATGTCCTTCTCATACTGGTCCAAGCCTACTTTCCCAAAGACCATTGAAAGCTCATGGCTCCAGCTCCCTACATAGTATATGGCTGATGTCATTTTTACCCTCTTCTTTGGACAGATGAGGGCAAAAATCACATGGGTTCGGGAAGGCTTTCTTCCCTGTCCCCTTGAGTGTGGAGAAGGCTTGCAATGGAAAGTACAGCTTGCTACTTCGTTATTTACTTCTGGCCACCCCAAAGCTTTGTAAGCAGAGTCCATCCTCAATTTCTACAGCCCTTGCAGGATGCTGGCAAGACGAGCCTAGAATGAGTGTGATCAGCCAAAGGGTCACCACGCAGTTGGCCTTGACCTGTGTGGTAGCTATGGTGTACACTTAATTTGCTGGACATGCAGGGGAAAAGTGACTTATGAAATCCTTTTTCAATAACACTGGATTACGTTAACTTTGCTCTTACAAGGAAGAGCTGGATTTTAATGGAAGAGACCAAGCGTTACTTGAGGGGAATCTGGGATATGGGATTTCATACATTGCTTATAACGGGACCCAGGGTGGCCAGGGTTTTCAGGCAAGCCTACCTAGGCTCTTTTCTTATACTGAACAAAAAAGAACTCCAACCTCATGTCTGACCCTCAAGGCACTCCAGCAGCTGCCGCCATGGCAGGTCATGTTTCTCTCAGGCTGTCCTGGTTTTGGATATAGTGACCAGAGCAATTCAAACACATCTCATCCCATCTTTTCACCCAGTTAGGGACTTGAATTAAAAAAGAACATCCCATAGTGTGCAGGGAAAGAGACCAAAGGAAATGGTGGTTAGTTGCCATGATGCAGAACTGAGGGTCCTGGATACTCCTGGGAGTCACCCCTGGTTATGGCCAACCCATGTCAACAGTGGAGATGGTCAGTAGGTTGAGAGCTCAGTCAGGAAAGCACTTTTTGCTTCTGGGACAAAACCTCAGAAGGCAGATAGGAACAGGAAGTAGCTTAGGTTAGCATTGAAACGAAAATGAATAGAAAGGATAGATGATGGGGAAAATTGGTACTGAAACAGGGGATTTAATGATAATGACACAATTCATTTTATCTGTCTTAGCTTCATTTGAGACATTTTATTCCATCTGAAACAGAACAAATAATTTAGTTATTGTTTATTTTATTATGTTAAAATATTCTCTTTAAGCTATTTTGAAAAACAAAGTCAATATAGAAATAAAAAATACAATTTCTAGACTATAATGATATTAAGTCTTATGACATTTTGTAGTATAAATATTTATCTCAAGTTTTGTGCTAAATTTATTTTGAAATAGCCAGTTTTTCTCACAGCAAGTGCATTTGTGTATGTGTACACACATGTGGCAATGAGAATATAAAGACTGGATAAAGCCTTTTAAGATTTTTATTCTTGCTTTTAATTACATGATTTAAAAAACAACTTAACTAAGGCCTCTTCAGCTGCAGTTCAGTGACTTCTGTGCACAACTAAGCCCTTTCCATTGGTTGTCTTGTGCTCAAAAGAAGGAAGCATGGGTCAACAAAGCTTTCTGTAGGGATTTCCCGTGCTCATCACCAAAAACCACAGAGTTAGCATATATAGACTTTCCTACCTCCAAGGGGAAGAGTCCCAGGAAGACTATGAGTGACAATTCTTTGGGAAGTTTCTTTGCGTTTCAATCACTTTCAGTTTACCCTGAAAACCAATAAAATGCAATTTAATTCATACATCTGGATGCAAAGCTAAAGCAAGTATATGTTCCTCATTAATCTCTCACAGCCCAAATTTCCTCCTTATTTAGTCCTCATATATTATTCCTATTTACTTCCGCATTAATCTCCAGTGGCCTTGCTTTTTGCAGCAGGATGACTGCATGGACCCTTCTTCCTTCTGTGCTAAATCCATAGGGTTTGACACTGAAATTTAATTTTTTGTGTCATTTTGATTTTTTCCCAATATGCCTTTCATTCATAAACCTTTGGTTATCTATTTTTAAGGGAAAAACCCTCAAACAAACCTCAAATATACCTCAAATAAATAATGTGGCACTGCTGCTGTAAGAGAAAGTTAACTCACAGCCATTATTATGCCTTCAGAATTTTTCTCTGATATTTATTAACTTCTCATGAAAGGCAGGGGGGGTTTCTTTCCCCAGTGGACACTTCCCAGCTTGCTTCACAGGCCTCTGAGTTTTGGCAATAATCCACAAAAGGATGTCTGCTGTCACAAAGACCACATTGAGATTTTTAGCTTCCTAGCAAGAAATCATCATGTCTGTGGAAGTGTTTCCAAGGACGTGGCAAAGACTTTGGCCCCCTCCCTCATGATGCTGCAAATCTGCTGTGGATCAGCTTTTTTTCCCACTGATGAGCCACATGATTTGGGGAGCATGCAGAAAAGACATCAAACCCTGAGAGTACCTACCATGGTTGTTGGATAGCTCAGATCCTCCCAGACAGTTGTTGGGAATCTGCTGGAGAGCAGCAGGATAGTGGGGAGGTAAAACATTGGAGAACCTTTATATAGTATGTTTCTACACCTGGGGAGTGCTTGGTGTGCAACTCTAAAAGTGTAAGTCTATGTGATCCCCTTAGCAGAGAAAATCATAGAATCAAAGAATCATAGAATGGCGTGTGTTGGAAGGGACCTGAAAGATCATCTTTTTAGAACCTTTCTGTCATAGGCAGGGACACCTTCCACTAGGCCAGGTGGCTTAATGCTCCATCCAACCTGGTCTTGAACACTTCCAGGGATGGGGCATCCACAGCTTCTCTGGACAACCAGTTCCAGTGCTTCACCACCCTCACAATAATGAATTTCTTCCTGATATTTACTCTAAACCTACTCTCAGTTTGAAGTTGTTCCCCCTTGTCCTATCACTATATACCTTTGTAAAACATTTATCTCCATCTTTCTTGTAGGCTCCCTTCAGAAACTGGAAGACTGAAATTAGGTCATCTTGAAGCCTTCACTTCTCCAGGCTGAACAATCCAAATTCTCTCAACCTCTTCTCATAGGACATGTGCCCTCTAATCCTGTTGGTGGCCTTCTCTGGACTTACTGCAACACGTCCATGTCCTTCCTGTGCTGGAACCCCAGAGCTGGATGCAGTGTTCCAGGTGGAGTCCCACAAGACCAGAGCAGAGGAGCAGAATCCTCTCCCTTGCCCTGCTGGCCACACTGCTTTTGATACAACTGGTACAGCCTACAATTGACTTTCTGGGCTGCAAGTGCACATTGCTGTGTCATGCCCAGCCCTTCATCCACCTGCACCCTCAAGTCCTTCTTGGCAGGACTGCTCTTGCTCTCCACCCTCCAGCTTGTCTTGATAGTGGGGGCTGCCCCGACCCAGGTGCTCCACATTGCACTTGTTAGATTCTCAAGGGGTGGGAAGAGCTAGCAAGGGTGTTCTGCAATGTCCCCTTGCCCAAAGGCAGGATCAGCTGTCCTTAGCTTCTTCCTTATTGTGCACTCTCAGCCAGACCAAACAAATATCTAACATATTTTCTTGTAGCCAACCCTTCAAGCTGGGTGGGAGAAAATTGGTTCACATTAGCTCCTTCACCCTTAGAGTCCTCTACCCTCCCTGGCTGGCAGCTGTGAGCAAATGTCCCACACTGCCTTGTCAGGACCAGGCAGAAGGAGATTGTGCTGTTTTTTTGTGGGATAGAATTAATTTTCTTCAGAGTAGCCAGTACAGACTATGTTTTGGATTTGTGCTGAAAACAGTATTGATAACTCAGGGATGTTTTTGTTTTTGCTGAGCAGCAATTGCACAGCATTAAGGCCTTTTCTGCTCCTCACTTCACAACACCAGTGGGGAGGCTGTGAGTGCACAAGAAGTTTGGTGACACAGCCAGGACAGCTGACCTCAACTGACCAAAAGAACATTCCAAACCATATGGTTTAATGCTCAGCATATAAAGCTGGGGGAAGAAGAAGGAAGGAAGCAAATGTTCAGAGTGACAGCTTTAGTCTGCCCAAGTCATTGTTTTGGATGATGGAGCCCTTCTTTCCTTGGGCTGGCTGAACACCCGCCATCCATTGGGAATGATTTCCTGGGTTTTCTTTTCTGGTGCATGGCTTTTACTTTCCCTGTTAAACGGTCTTTATCTCAATTCATGAATTTTCTCACTTCTACCCTTCTGATTTTCTCCCTCACCCAACTATGGGAAATGAGAGAGCAGCTACATGGAGCTGAGTTGCTGACCCGGGTTAAATCACAAGAGAGATCCATCATATTCCAAAGCTGTCAGATAATTAGCATTTCATACATCAAACTGTCAGGAAACAAGGTCTGCTGAGGATCGGTACAGGCAAGGGATCAGTATATCTCATCAGGACCTGGCCAGGAGATGAAGAGCCTAAGGATTTCTGCTTAAAAAGTTTGTGCAGCAGACGCAGAGAGAAAGGATCAGCAGAGTGAAAACTTCAAGCCAGCAGGTCTGTTTGCCCCATGAAATTGCAGTGCTTCTGCTTTCTCAATACTGAATCTGGAAGAGGCTGGTTTATGGTACAGGCTTTTTGCTTGAGGCACTGAGAAAAAGTAATGGGACAAGTGACACCAAATGTTATTGCTGAATTTTCATCTCCTGACACCCCTGCCTTGTGACTCTTGGTGTGCAGCTGTCTGCTCAGCATGGCTGCAGCAGCTACTGTCTGGCTGCCAGGGGAGAGGCTGTGCACCTGTGCAGTGTTGCAGCACCTACCCCTTCAGCTCATTCTTGTCCAGGAGAAAGCAAAGAGATGATGTAAAATCTAAAAACAGAGGATTGAGCAAGGGACACTAGTTCTGAGGAAGACTGCAGGGATGAGACTTGGACTGATAACATCAAGGTGACTCATTCCTTGTCTGGGTTTTTGTTCTTTTGAACTATGTCGGTGTGAGAATTGGCATATCAGAGCTCAATCCTACCGAATTGTTTAATGCATACTGTTATTGAAGGTGGATACAGAGGATTTGCTTCCTGCATCACATCCTGCTTTTGAAATTGCTTTGCAATGTCTATACATGGATTCCCATATATTGTACTGTGGACCCTTTCTTAAAAGAGTAGCTCCTTAGATACATCCTGAATCTAGTCCTGACCATTAGCTCCTCTAAAATGGTGCAGTAAATTCCTGTTCCTCCCTTCCTTTCCAGCACTTTGCACTTTTTAATTTTTTTCTGCCTTGAAATAATTTTTTATCCTTTTCTCATTTTTTCCCATGCTGCCCAGCACAGCTCAATAACAAACCCTCTTCCTCCATCTCTTTGCCATGTCCTGCATAGTGTGTTCTGATGGTTTTGATGTGCCTGGCAAAAAAGTGTTCCTCTCCCATTTATGTGGGGGGCTACTGTTGCTCCAAACAGAATTTGAAGTGGTTTTTCGGGTTTGTTGGTTTGAGGTTTTTTTCCCTCAATTCTTCAGTCTTTTCTGATAGGGGTCTCTTGCTGAAAAAGATTGTAATGAAAGAAAAATTGTTAATAACCTGAACAACAAAGTCTGGCTGCTATACAGAGGAGTGGGTGCAGTTTATGGAGTGCTGCAGAGGCTCATCTGTGACGTGCATTTCACATTCTATTTTAACTTCCAGTTATATTGGGAGCCCCAGACATGCAATGGATTTTGTTTGCCTCCTCCTTAGATGCTTGAGTAGAGTTTGAAAGAATTTATTGGAGGAGAATTAGTTCACTTCTGATATGCAAAATGCTCATTTGACCTGTTGTACCATTTACAGTCTTTGACTCCAAGAACAAAATAACCAACCACCTCTTCAAAAGTAGTAGGTGTGTGGAGTCCCATGACCTCACAGAACAAGACTAAAGGACAGAAACTCTTGGAAGGACATCTCACCCTCATAAAATCTCTTCTCTGGATCTGGGCACTCTCTGCAGATGACACTAGCTTTAGCAGGGAGAGTAGAAAATAGAATAAAAGAATAGCCAGGTTTTTATTGATATAAGTCTAATTTTGAGAGCCTGTTCTGATCACATGGCATCTGTAGACTTGTCCCTTTTCAAAAAGGCTTGATGGAGGCTGTTTCCAGTGTCCTCATTTCTTTGGTGGGGTTAATGGGTGGCAGTTCAGATTTTACCTGAATGGGCCATGTTCCCAGTCACTCTCCTCCTGTTCGCCTCTGGGGTCAGATTACCCTCTTGCTACTTTTAGCTCCTCAGAGATTTGTTCTCATCTTTAGGCCTTGGCTGCAAACAGTGCAGGGTATACATAAATTGTAATGAGAACCACAGAAGTTTGCTTAGGATAATACAAATGCAAAATTCAATAGGTCATGAGACACCGAAAACCCTCACAAAAAACCTTTGAGACTTGCTCACTTGTCTGGATTTTCTACCAAGATGGTTTAAATCACCTATTCCTTTTCAAACTGATTACACAGTAAAATCTATTAACACTTTGCTGTGCTTCACATCAGGGAGCCAGAGTGCCAGACTTTGTCACATCTGGAACTTCATGTGCTGTCCAGCAAATTCTTTTCTTCACAGTGAAAACTGAGCTGAAAATTTCCTTTAGACAGCTGAGTGTACTGGAGAGTATTATATAATCCTGACGTCTTAATGGAAAACTGATAATGGCAGCAGGTGGCATTACAAAAGAAAATATGAAAAACTGAGCATTACTAAGATCTGTAAGTAAAAGCAGTGAGAAATCTGAAAGATAATAAGCACAAAACTGAAAGTTGCACTGAGGCCTATATTTGATTCTGTAAATGGAATCATACATGGTTATAGAATTGCCTAGAAATAACAAGTAACAGTAGAACGTTGATTAGAAAATACCATATCACTAAAAGCAGTCTCAATTTTCTGAAAAGAAAGGAGAACTTAATAGCAAGAAAAGCAGATCTGTAGGGCCAAACCCAATGATTTGCCATGGGTTTCAATGGGACCTAGAGTTTTTTCTGTTCTGTAATTGGAGCAATTAAAACCTATTTTGGTAACAGCATAGTGCCCTCAGCTTCCTCTGCTTCCTCACTGTCAGTGATGGGTGTCCAGCATTCCAGGACAGGGTTACTTGCAGTAATCCTGGTAATCTCAGCTCCTCCAAGATGCCCACAGTTTCTTTTGAGACAAAAACCAGTCATCCACAAGCAGCCCTGCATTCCAGATCTCAGTGTGTTTGGTGCACAATTGTTTCTCTTTAGTTGTTACAACAGCTTTCTGTTCCTCTAGTCCCCCAAGAAGTATGCATTTAATTTCTCCACACTTGCTAACCAGGAATTGGACAAATTGACAGGATTCAAATATTTGAGCCAAAAACCTACTGAACTCGGTGTTGACTGTTGGTTACTCTAAACAGGATTGCTGGTTGAACTCCTGCTCTCACTCACAGTGTCCATGCAATAAAGAGTGCATACTCCCCAATGTAAGATCAGAACATCTGTCATTTCTTCTGGGACTGTTGGGAAATAAAATCAAAGCACTCTGTGATTCTGTGGACTTTCTCCTGGTGATTTATTGGGTGAGATACTGACCATCACCTGCCTCATGAATGGATATGAGAACGTTTGGATTAACTTTCCATGTCAAAATCTGGATCTTTATCTAGGGTTTATCTAAATGTCTGAATCTTAACCATGACCTAAAGACTCTGTGTTCGCTCTCTTTCCTTGTGACCTCAATGAACTTAAAATCCTGCTGTGAAGAAAGAAAGAAGCAAAAAAAGCAAGCAGATTTTATGTTTCTCTGTGATAGTGTCTTTAAACGGTACATTTCTAGCTGAATTTTCCAGCAATGTGCTCCACTGCAGTACCTGAAGTTCCACATTCTGAGAAGCTGAAATAAAAAGTTGAAGGCTGCTTCTATAGACATTATTTTTACCCATTAAGTCACTGATTTTTCCACATTAATGACAGGATAAAAGATATCGGGCTTCAATTCAGATTATGACAGTACCTAATGTCTTTTCCACATACAACTTCAAACTAGGAGAAGACTTCCTCTCTTGTTTTCATGGGAATTTTGTGAATTCCAGTATGTATATTTTTCCAGCTGCAGTATTTTATTTGCAATTGGAAATTGCCAATTGAAATATCACCTTTTCTATGGAAAAGTTGCTAATACTAAATCTTAGCAACATAAGTTTATTTCAAGTACTCAGGTTAGATGGTCTCTACACATAAAGCAGAGTCCTTTATCAATCTGAAATAATTCTCTGTACTGTCAACATCTGGATCTTGGTTTTGTTTACCCATACAGAAATTGTCTGCTACAAAGTTGAAGGACAGAGGGGAGTGTGTTACATCTTTAGTCTAAGGTCATTTGAGGTAAACCTTTCCTTTGTAAATCTATCTTCTGACAAAAAACCCAGCCCTGCTGAGGCATCCACCTGGTTTTCTTGGGAAGGACTAATAAAAACAGCTACTGCTATATTGATGGCATTTACTTTTTATCCTCAGTCTGGAAACTGCATCTGGGGAAGCAGGTGACAGGGGAAAATCTTGGCCTATGTGATACACTATACACTACATACACTATATGCACAAATGTTCCTGTTACAGAAAAAGTTTGTTATTACCTACAAAGTGTAACTTAGCGTCTTGCTACTCCAGTGAATTTAAAAGTGTGAGATTCTTGAGATTTGGCCTCTCTTATGCTTTGCTCTGTGGTTGTCTCCTTCTCCAGCTCCTCTTGTCCCACAACAGTAGCTCAGCCTTGTCTTCTGTTATTGTCTTAAGTCCCGGGATGGGCTGGCAAAGAAGTGATGTTTCTTCCCACTTGCCAGGCTGCCTGGCTGGTCCAGCCTTGGCTCCCCACAGCTTTGAAGTCTGGCAGGTTTTAAAGTTTAGCTGGTGCAGCCCACCATGACTTGGGGTATTGTCGCAGGAAGCAGGAGTCTGAGGACAAAAGCAGTTCAGCTTCAAAGCTGCTTGATGCAGAGATCCAGTCTCTCACAAGGGTGAAAGAGCATGTGGACTGCCACCATAGGAACTGTACTTCTGCCAAAATGGTGGCAGCCAGGCTGAGTCAAAACACATGTCACCTTCTAAGCTAAGCAGTGAAGGATGAAGTGCAGAGGTGCTGCTGTATAAGACTTACTGCATGGTTTTAAGCATTGACGTGAGCCTGGTAAACATTAAAAAGCAATGGGAGATGTGAAACTGAAGGACAGCCTTGGTTTAACCAGAAGATTGGTCTGAGGGTTTGGTGACTGCTCAGGGGAAGTGCAGTTTTTCTTCGTGTTCAGGCTGAGCTATTTGGTTCCATTCAGCACAGCCGATGATCTCAGACGGGTTCTGCCTTCCTCTGAGACTCAATAACTTCAAGAAGTTGAGGGCTTTGAAGATTGGGTGTCTTGACACTAAAATGCATTGCCAAAGAAGGACACATTGAGAAGCTAGTGACAAAGGTAGGAAAAATAATGTCAGATTTACTGTTTTATGGCTGTTCCAGCACACAAGGAGTTTTCATCTATGACTTCTCCAGATGGCAAATATTTCTTGCTCAGTGCAGCGTGTATGTGCAGCATGCACATGCTGTATATACCTATATGCATGCATGCATATGCATATATATGCAGCAGCTTTTATTCTCACTGACCACATCTCTAATTGTTCAAGCTGCAAACTTTATAAGCATGCACAGCACAGACTCTTCAAATGTTCTTTTGCTTTTTCCTGAAGTTTTGATGGTGCATACAGAACAGAGAAATGTGACAGAATTTTGTCACCACCATCTGTAGCTGCTGTATGCAACATTAAATTCAGTAAGTAATTTGTAGCTATCAGTTTTCATTCTGATTGCCACATGCACACACAAAAATCCTGAACAGAAAGGTTTAGGTAAGTCTTTGAAGACTGTACATCACTTGTTTTTCTCCCTCTCAGTTTCGTTGCTAAAGAGCCATTTACCATGAAAGTTACAATTTCACCAGATGCCATCTGCAAGGATAATCAAGTTTTTTCCCCGTCCTCATTGTGCCCACATAAGAAAAAGAAAAACCCAAATGAGCACTTTGTTTTGCCCATGAAGCTAACTATTCATACTTTGTTTATTAATCTTTGAGCTGTTGCTGCTCTCTGTTTAAATATTTCAGAATTTTACAAGATCAGCAACTTGGACAAAATCTAATGGACTCCAAAAGGATTATATTAAACGCTAAGAATAAGATAATGTGTCTTTTAAACAAACAAAGACCATTTTAAGGGCCTTTTGCTATGACATAAAGCATCTTTGACTATTTTGGAAAGAAAGGCAATCCCTAAATATAAGACTTTAAAAACAGATAATATAAAACTCCAAAATAAACTCACTCCTCCTATTGGAAACAGTGCCTGTCTTTACTCAAGCTAGACAATTTCATAAGTCATCTTCAATTTTTGAGAAAGACATTCTAGAATGGCTGGCAAATCCGGTGATCCGATGGAAAGAATTTCTGGATGTTCAGCCAGTCTGATCCATTTTATGCAAGAGAATAAAAACTGGTTTTCCCCCCATTACTCCAGGCTGCTATTACAATCATTTCATGCAGATCTAGTTACATGCTCACAGAAAAGTCATCAATGTATTGGAAGAAACAAATAAGGAAAACTATTCCTGTTTATGCAAAACTTCTGGAGGCGCAGTGCAGGTGATTTGCTGTTTCATTGTGCAGCTTGCCATGGATCCAAGTCAGAAATCCAGCACTGTGCAGCAATACCCTCAATAATGGCTGTTACTGCTAGCCTGGAAGGCCAGATAACACCAATCATATCTAGAAGATCAGAGAAGTACTACTAGCAGGACCCATGATTCAACACACAAACCTGAAACTTCTGGCACCATCATGGTCAGTGACTCTCCTTCTGATATCTTCTCTGCTAGCTTCTGCCTTACCTTGCTGAAAGATCTGTGAGCTGGCTGCAGCATAGTGTTAAAAAAAAAACAGTCATGGACTTTATAAACTGCACAGTGTCTTGGGGAAATTAACTACACTCTCTTGACTTTTCTCCTCCAAATTTTGAAGTCCAACTGTATGAGTTGGAAGTAGCTGATCCTGTCAGACTCAAGATAAGCTCTTAGTCACAACTTGTATGTTACACCCAGGCCACAAAGAATAGCTTGACCCTTTTTGCAAACAAAGGGGATGCGGAGAAATGGACAGAGAAAGTGAATATATACCTTGATCCCCAACCCTGGCTCCTTCTTGTAGCTAATGGAAAATTCATGATGCTGAGAACACTGGCAAGCTGGACATCTTGAGTGTAGCACACCTCAGTCACATTGTCACTGCCCAATGAAGGTAGTGGATAGATGCAAATATTTTCCTGTTCAATCTCCATTACCTTGTGTGGTCTTCCGGCTCTGTGCCTGCAGCTTTCTCCTCCTCAAGATTAAAATGCTGCTGACTCTCCACATCTGACTTCTTTTTTTCCACTTGGCCTCCTAAAAACCCTAGCTAAAGATTTTTCCTCCAGGTCATGCACATTGGATTACATTTTAGAAAAAAACAGTGACAGGGTGATGTCCAATCCCAAGTTTCAAAAAAAGCCCCCACATGGGTCCTTTCTCCCTGCAGCTCTGAGAGTATCTCTCAGTTATGCACCCTGGCATGTATAATTATAGTATCTATCATAGTGTAACTACACTAGTTCACACATAGATTTCAGCCAAATCCTCACACTAAAGGAGAGAGATTGCTAGATAATAGAAAAAAATACAAAGATAATCTTGCTTCCTCTGGACCTGCATCTTGGCTGTGAAGGAACTGACCCAAAAAATATCTGAGCCAGCTGAGAAGCATAGTTCTTGCTCAAGCATTCCAAGCAAGGTCTCAGCCATTGTCAGCCTTTTTCTGTTCAACAGAAAAGGTGCTGGTGGCACACACCACATGCAACCCTGTAGTTCTTCTGAGGGACCAGGTGGAGGGCATGAGGAAGTAGGATGGGGAAACTACATGGAGACTAGAAGCTTGGATACAGGAACTGCAAGGAAAAACAACAGCCAAAAAGCATCCATCCAGGAAAATTACTGCTCCAGTGTCTGTTGGGCAGAGCTGACAGTACTTTTGACCCTGATGAAGGGACTTCTGTTTTGAAGTTACAATAAGCAAGTAATGAAGACTCTGATGAGGACTAGTGGGCCCTTGCCTTCAGCCAGGTGGAGGAAAGGGACAACCTGAGTTACTGATCAGTGTGGATCCAATGGTCTGGCGCATCAGTCCCACAGAAAGATAAAGCTCTAGTGGATACTGGTGCATAGTGTACCCTAATGGTATCAGATTACAAAATGGCAGAATCCACCTCTATTTCTGAGTGATGGGAGGATCCCAAGACCTGTCTGTGTTGGAAACCTAGGTAAGCCTAACTGGGAATGCATGGTAAAAGCACCCCTCTGTGACTGGCCAAGCCTCTGTACATCTTTGGCATAGACTGCCTCAGGAGAGGGCGCTTCAAAGACCCAGAATTGTGTCAGTGGGCTTTTGGTAGAGTTGCCCTGAGTATGGAGAAGATGAAACATCTGTCAGGCTTTCCTGGTCTCTGAGAGGATCTGTCTGTGGTAGGGTTGCCAGGTGTTAAACAACAGCAGTTGCTGACTGCGTTCAGGACAGTACACTAGTGACAGTATCTCATCAATTGAGACTCCCAGGTTCCCATTATAGACTGATTTGGCCACTGGAGACTGAAGGAGTGATCAGCAAGACTCAATCACCCTTTAACAATCCTAGATGGCCAGTGCAAAAATCTAACAGAGATTGAATCCTAACAGTGGACTCTTGACACCTGAACAAAATCACACCAGTGCTGAGTTGCTGCTATACCAGACATGGTAGACAGCCAACGGCGTCCGTGACTTCACCAAAAGAAACAGGGCCAGCCGGTTGAGGAGGTGACTGTCCCTTTACTCTGCTCTCATGGTATCACACCTGGAGTGCTGCATCCTACTCTGGGGTCCTCAGCACAACAAACACATGGGACTGTTGGAGTGGGTCCAGAGGAGGGCCAGGAAGACTGATCAGAGGGCTGGAACACCTCTCCTATGAAGACAGGCTGAGACAGTTGGGGCTGCTCAGCCTAGAGAAGTGAAGGCTCTGGAGAGAACTTACAGCAGCCTTCAAGTATCTAAAGGGAGCCTATTATAAAGATAGGGACAATTTTTTCTTGTCCTTGATAACTAGAGTATTAAAAATAGCTATAAACACCAGCTTCATACAAGATGGATTGGGACTCAGGTGTAAGGATTTGTGGGGAGAAGGGGGTTTCCTAGGTAGGTCTAATGTCTACAGGTGATGCATGTCTGCCATGCCCCAGTGGGCTGTGGGAATAGTACAGAGGACTGCAATGAGATGGTGTTGACTTACTGCTCCTGTGTATCCTATCAGTGCATGTGCCATAGATCTGAGACATGCAGGACCTTGTGTTAACTGCAGTGATCTGTGCAGGCTGAAAGGTGTGTCTACGACACCTGGGAGTAAAGTCCACCATCCTCTCCTTCAGTATAGAAGAGATTTCTAATTGATGCGGAAGCCATGGGAGGAAGAATCCAAATAAGCAGTTGTCTGATGAGGACAGTTGGCTATGTAAAGTTCCATCACAGCAGCCAAAACATAAGCCTGTTGATTTTAATTTTTGCACAGATGGGCTCTGAAGTTGAACACTTGTCACCACTTATTTTGGGAGATATTAGTTTAATAGACAGATCTCTTTAACAGCATCCTTGTTGATGGGTAAAAAACTTTCTAGTAGTTTCTTTTCCTGTCTTTTTTTTCCACTAATGGACATTAACAAGATGCTTTTGCAGAGTTTCCTGATTTCCTCGGCTTCATGCAGTCTTTGCAAAGCATCCCAAAGTGAATTTATTCCTTGTTTGAAAACAAGAACAAAAATGTAAAAATTCAAGCTCCCTTCCAGTTATCCTGTCTTCCCACTGAGTGCCTGTGTACCTTCATGCTTCATTTGTAGTCCCTTGTGTCCCCCAGGGAACAGGAGTGCGAGCAGGGGTGTAGATGACATGTCACTTGTTTTGCTGATGGAATCCTTTTTCCAGCTGTGAGACTGCAATGGATATTCCCTGGCCAGCTTCGGTGGGAAGCACATGGACTAGTGAGGCTGTGACCATAGCATGTACTTGAGAGCAAGAATCATGATGAGAGCACTGAATATCAAACTGCCAGAGCTCTGCAGTAGTACTGCTTACTGCCACTGCAGTGAAATGGGTCTTGGAGGAAAAAACACAAGCCCTTCAGACATTATCAGTCACTGCAGTGTGTTACCTCTTGGCATTTTCAGTTATCTCCTTGAAGTTTGCAAAGTATCTCCCAATTAACTGCAACATAGCTACTATGAGAATTAAAGTGTAATTCTGCCCCTGGACTTCTTGACTGGTGAGACTCCAAAAAAGTACACTGAGTAGAGCTACTGAGTAATGATGTGTAGGATGTGAAGTGCCAGTGGCATAACTTCTTTGCAGACACCTACCTAAGAGCCTTAGAAAGCCAACCACAGCAGTTTTCCAGTCCCTTTCCCCCCAAAATCAGTGTAAGAAGAGAATGCAGAGACAAACCAATCCTTTCCATTAGGACAGGTGAGAGTAGCAGAAGGACACAGACCTGGAGATTTCTATGCATCTCCACTTTGGCTACAGAGAGCCTCTATGTGCAGCTGATAGTAGAAATTTAATTTCTGGTTAATTAAAGCAAGTGAGATGAGTTTAGTCCTCTGGCATTTTTCATAGGTTTATCTTGGGTCTGCATGGATGTTGTATTTGCCTACGTGAGCAACTAATTTGTGCTAATCAGTATCTTAAGTTCTGCTTCACAGCTGGTTCCTCTTTTTCTAACCTGCCCTAAAGTATTTAGGGTTTTTTAGAGTAAAGCTGGACTCTTTTGCTGTCTCCAAAAACTGTTTTCAACTCTTAGGATACTTTGGCTCCTCACTCCATATTGAAGTTAAGTACCCAGCTCTTGTGTATCATCAGAATGCTTCCCTGCAGCTACTTGGGTATATCCACCTCCAGCCTTACTTTGACAGCTCTAATGACATTTGAGTTTGCATACTAATGTTCTGCTAAATCAGGATGAATTTCTGAACTGGGACAGAGAAAAAGAAGAGTGTAATGGATGCAATGAGCTTTTGATCCTGTTGGGTGATAGTTGAAAGATGGTGCTCATCAGGGGTCAGGCTACCAGACTGCAGCAACTGCACGGGTATGTTATCCTTCCTCCCTCTGAACTGCTTGAATCAACCCTTGTCAGACTCCTGTGGCAGCCTTCAGCTGTATCTGTGCTGGGGGAGAGAAGCTGTCTCTGCCTGCCCAGGCTCTGAGAGAAGAGGCACAGGGGAATGAGCAGGGTGAGGGTGGGCATGTGGTTATGCTGTGGGGTGCAGCTGAACAGCTCCAGGAGCTGTTCTCTGCACTCCCATCTGAAGAGGGTGTGTACAGACACCGCTCTGCATTATTTTGATTTGTAACTACAGCAAACCCTTTTTTTTTGTTTTTTTTAAAGTGTCTACCTGGTGCAATGCCCAGCTGAGTAATGGGCCCACTGAGCATGGTAAGAAATACCTCCCTCTGAGGGTGCCAGAACAGCCAGTGCCTGTCAGCTATCGCTGTTCACTAGGGTGGCATGCACAAAAATAGAAATGACAGTCATGTCATACTTGTTTGCAGTGGCCTTGGATTTTCTCCACCAGCCCACAGATTCAGGAAGTTCTTAGGTTATGGTAATATAATTATTCTAATATTGATTTTATTTGGCATAGATATACTAGCAACACAAGTAGCTCAAATTTCTTTCCTAGTTAGAAGCCCATTTAGTGTCTGGTCAACAAACATAATGGAAAAACTACAGTTTGATACAGATTTCAGTTAAAACTCAGGATATAGGCAGAAATGCATGTTGTGTGATGACCCTGGAAGGAGGACTCTGTATACAGCCAAACTGAATTGGAAACAGAGTAGAAGTGAGACTTAAAAAGTAAGTCAGTAGAAGGAGATGAGTAAAGGGAGATGTGTTAAAAGACTCGTGGAATACCAAGAGTGTAGTAGGGGAATACTACAAGAGCAAAAGCCACAATAAAGGAGACAAATCTGTATGTCTGTGGATGTGTCAAACAGGAAAAACATAATTGGTCTTTTAGTTATAGGAAGTAGCATTTTGCTATGGTGGAATGAAATGTCTGAAATTGAAAAGACAAGACAGAATAAAAACAGATTTTCATTGTCCCAGACCATTGATGTTGACTCAAATTCAGGTATGGTCCACTGGCTTTTGTTAAACGTTCCCCAATCTGATGTACTTCTCCATCAGTAACCCCTTCCTTGAAGAGTGAGATGCTTAGTCAGAGCACAACTGGTTTTGTTTCCCTTGGCCTCCATAGACACTGATGAGATGGTGCCATCAGCAAGTCAGAAAGCTCAAAGATATAGTTTGGAGTTAATGTCTGTGTGTTCAGTGTATATAACACTATAATTGGTTCCCCTTTTTTCAAAAAGGTCTTTACACTTTCCATAGTCTCTATGGTGTGACTAAGATAACGAAATATATCGAATGGGGGTTTGTACATCTATGTTATGATGTGTTGCAACATCCTGAAAAAGTCCCCTTCTTCTGCAGGGCACAGCCCGCCTCTTGAGCCTGGAGAAGAGCACTATTTGGAAGAGATGATTGCCTAAGGCTAGGACAGGGCCTGTGCCAAAGAGGAAGAAGCTCGTCCAGAGAGCTCTGGTGTGGTGCACTGGGGCTGGGACTGGTCCCACAGCAACAGACAGCAGTGGGAAAGAAAGCTGAAGTGCAGGATCCTGAGAACATGGCCAATGAATCCTGCCCAGGGGACCAACAGCAGACCCTCCGCAGCCAAACCCAACAGACCCTGGGACTGCAGATTGTCTTGACAACAAATGAATATACATGTTTGCCCTCAGTCTGAAGTCTGGTCACAGTCCTTGTCAAATCCCCAGAAATGCTGCCTTCTGCCAGCAAGCATTACTACTGTTTTATCTGGATCGTAGCAAGAGTATCAGACTTTCATCCAGACACTGGGGGCCACTCTGGATTTACACTGGAATAACACCAATGTTACTGAGGTCAGAGTCTGGCAGAGGGTGAACAGAAACAGAAATATCTGTATATCATAAAAACGAGACAAAGAAATTTGTCATGAACTGTGATGTGACAAAAAATCTGAGAAGGTTCATGAGAGTAGACAGACTCAAAATATTTTTTGTCTTTTTAAAAAAAAAATTTATGACCTATATAATTTAATACACAAAATATGTATTTATTTGTGTTTATTATTTGAGCTGTTATATATACTGAAAAGAGGGAGCCCAAGGTTTCCAGATTAAAATTTACATAAATCAAGCATGCACACTAGATGTTTTCTGAATGAATGTTACAACACCAATGTCTGTCTTCTACTTCCCTGAAGGACTATAGGGTAAAAGGATGCTATAGTCCAGCTAATAAAAAATATGTGTGTCAGACTAGAACCCATGGATTGAATATCTCAGGGCCTGTATAATTCATGTCAGGACAAGGAATACACTATTTATATAATGCAAGGTTAATGCAAATAAAACTGCATGTTGGCAAGGATTTCTAATTGATCTCTAGATCTTTCAAAGTAAGATATCTTGCTCCCCCAAGCAAAATTAGAAATGAAGGTAAAAATAGAGCTTAAAGTTTATTTTAAGAAAGAAAAATAGCACACAGAAGAATAAGTGAAAGCTCTCAAACGCAGAGAGATAGTTTTTGAAATTAATCCAAAAATAAGAACAGATTAGATTGTATTACTCCACCAAAGGGACAAGTTCATCTGTTGTTGGACAAAGGACTCAATTCATTAAAAATTACTTAGGTGGATACTGGTATTTTTGATATTTACTCTCTACACTGGAGTCAAGATGGTGATTTTCTACCTGATTTAAAATTGAAAAAGGCACTTTTGTGGCACAAAAGATACATGAGAAATCTAAATTAAAACATAAAACCAATTGCCTTTTATATTGACTTAGAATGCTTCAGCTCTATATCTGGAGGATGTAAGTAACAATGTTGAGTGGGAATGGGTCTGGGCCAGAAGTGGCTTTTTGTTATGTTCTCTTGTGATTGCAAATCACTGTCCTTTGAATCATAAGCAAAAGCAAGAGAATCATGAGAATGAGAGGCCCATGCCTGCTTTGAAAAAATCTGCCTTCCAGAAGAGCCCTCGTAATAGAGTTGATCAACATGAATAGCATGGGAAGTTATTGCAAAGGAACAGGAGCAATATGAACTATATCCTGACTGTACCACCACTGCAGGCTTCATCTCCACTCACTCTTGGACTGCTATGCTGGCTCTGCCAATAAAGCTGTCTGCAAGGGAGAGTTGCATGCAGGTCGGAGCAGAACAGAGGTCAGTGAGCACCAGGGAGTGCAAGATGTGGTTCTGGGTAGGTCAAGGTCACTCATGAGGACAGTAAAGCTCTTTGTAAGTGCTCTCCTCTAATATCTCCAGTCTTTTCTGATGGCCAGCAATTGTGCCAGGTGTGCCAAGCCATGTCTTCCTTCTTCTTTGTCATTAATGTCAACAACTGGAAGGAATATCAGCTGTTTTTCCATCTAATACTATTATGAATGACCTGAAGGAGACTGACACTTGGTAAACCACACAATCTATAGAGGTAGATTTTATTAAGCTGGTTTTAACTGCAATCTCCCTGTATACCAGCTGCTCCTCTCTGTATGTTTTTGAATTTTCAGGGCCCAGAGTATTTTTTGAGTGAGATCCTCAACAGGAGTGTCTTCATGAGTCCAAACTGAAGGTATTCAAATATAGCAAATGGTTGTAACCTCAATGTAGAGACACAAACATTTCAAGGGTCTGTGTTTTCACCATGTTCTTTACGTGCTGGAATTTGTTGGGAATGTGTAGTCTAAAGAATTATAATAATAGGCTTGAAAGTCCCTGCCAAACTACACATGACCAATTCCCTCTCCTTCTCAGAACACACCTACAGAAAAAGTCTTCTCATAAAAAGCAGGAGGCAAAAGTAACACCATTGAGAAGTGCTACAGATGCTTACCTGAAGTGTAAGTCATATTCAATTGTCCAAACATAATTATAATATAAATAATAGAAAAAAGGAAGACAAAAGTAAGGTAAGCATAACCAAATCAACCTGCAGAATGTACTACTGTGTCTCCTGTTCATTTTTGTAAACCCTGAGAATTGGTACTACCCCTATTTTAGGATGCGTAATGACATTTATAGTTTTGCACTCTTCTCTTCTCTGACTACCATTTCTTCCTTTTTTAGTTCACACTAATCTCTTAATATAAAATGACTCTCAGAAGCATTCCTACAACATGGTGTGTCTAGTGCTAGCCCTTTACATTTAGTGATAACACATGGAGGCACCCTCAAAACAGCTAATTACAGTTTACTCCCATCATCTTTTACAACTGGCTGCCCTCCTTGCTCTTATATTCTCCCCAGCAGGTTCCTGCAACTCTAGGATTGCAGCTTGTTCTTACAAGTCTTTCTGCAATAGCATCGTACCATGTGTGTTTTGATTGGTAATGCTGTGTCCATTCATGGAGCTTTATATATATGCATATATGTAGTGTACATAACTACAGGTGCAAACATATGGGTGTTAAAAGCCTTTCCTCAGCTTGTCGTGATGTAAGGTGAAAGAGAAGTATATGTAGTCTAGGAAAGGGGAAGATGTAAGTTGAAGTGGAGCTGTCATTAAAGGTTTGTGTAGGCATAGAGGGAAGGTAGAAGTTTTTCTTCAGGTGAGTGGGGAACAGCAGTTCAAGGTGAATGCAGAAGACAAACAGTGTGTAAGGTTTAGTGGTGTGTGCTCTTGCAGGCTATGGAAAAATATAACCTGTTTTTGCAGTTGAACAGTTTGAGGAAGGCAATGAAAGATAAGAAATAATTACATGAAGAAAATAATTTTGCAAGCAATGAAATTCTGCTGAAGTGACTGTTTCAAGAGAAAAAAAAAAGAAAACCCTATTCTAAATGTATCAAACAGATCAGTGATTGGAAAACTACCAATATGGTGAAAAGAACACCTCTGGTAGGCAAGAAACTAAGGAATAAGAAAAAAATCTGTCTTATTTTCCAGTCAGTGTTCTTAAATTTCTGTAATGAGCAGTAGGTATATTTGCTGATCCAGATTGTCTATGAAATAATAAGGATAGCTTTTGGTTGCTAGAATAAATACCCGATGAGACTTTGGCAGCTGGAGCTGGGGCTCAATGAGAATCCCTGCTCAGTGATGCAAAGAGCTTTATGCAGTACAGTCATCAAAATGGACTGTCTGCCGGGTAAAAAACATGCAAGATCACAAGTAAAACTAATATGCCAAGTAGAGATACTTAGTTTCCTTGGGATTAGTCTCTCACCTTGCAGAAATCCATCACCGCTTCACAGGATCAGGCTCTACCTGTTCTGGTGGTAGAAATACAGTTCCTGCTTGATGAAAAATAAATGCCATCCTGCTGAGAGCAGCTACAGCCTTGGAGTCAGAGCACTCGGAAAGAATGAATTACCCTTGTAGCTCTCTTGATATATCAAGCAACTTAGGAGCTCCTGTGGTTTAATTTAGAACAGAAGCTGTTCTGAGGCACTGGCACTTTCTCTGTCTCGGCTCTACCTGTTACACCAAAACCCAACCAGTGCCATTAGTTTTATGTCTGGAAAATATTTTCCTGGCTGTTCATGTGATCTGCAAGGTTGTTTTGTGCCTAAGTAGATGAAAGAGCTGGACTGAGGTATTCAGAAGAAAAAAATGGATTGCATTGAGTAAACTGTGCCCAAAATTTTTGTGTTCTATCCATTAATTGCTAAGTAATAATAACATCTGTGGTAAGGATGTATTATTTTACCCAGTTTCCAGTTGCAGAGCTAAAATTTTTTCCTAATTCTCACTGCTAACTTCTGCCATTTGGATTATTAGTGCACTGAAAAATGAATTCTCAAGTCTTATGGATCTGCATTTCATAGCATGACAATAAAAGTCAAGAGTGGTTTTACTGTAGGTGCCAACAGAAATATGTCTAAATGAAAGCTTTTGCCTCTCAACTTCACAGTCTATTGGGGTGAAGAGTATTCATCATGTCCAGCCCGAGTATCCAGTATATTCAGTGTATTAGATTAGACTTTAGTTGTTGCTTTCTTTTTTATGTCTTCTGTTGCATCATAGGTGGTGCTGCTGCTTCAAGAAGTTTTGGTAGTTCAGGGGTGCTAGAGAGATAAAGATCAGCAAGTTTGTAAACTTTCTGTATGGTTTCTTAAGACAGTTCAGTAAGAGTATCAGATGAAATCTGTGATGTGCAGGTTGGAGAACAGCTGTGTACAATCCAGAGATGCTTTCGTTAATGGGGGGAATACTAGGCTTTTGGAAGATTTGTCCCAGTAAAGAATTCAGGGTATGCAGTTCAGTTCCCATGTGAGCTGGTTTATGGGCATTCCTTGCCCAAGGGATCAGAACAGGCGATTAGAATACCCCCTCTTGTCTGAGGGGTATGTCAAGATGTAGCTAAATGGGATGGCACAAGGGCTGAGAGGAAATGAGCCTGCTGGGACATCTGCATCTAAAATAATGATCAGTTGTTAAACTGCAGCTTCATGAATATTTTGAGGCAGAGATATGTTTAAAATACCTGGAAGTTGTGCAGCAATCCAGCTGGATATCACTTCAAGTCTTTCATGCAGCTGGTATCATGTGGAGCTGGGTTTATTCTAGATAAAGGGAGATTATTAATACTCAGTAGTGAATGTTGTTCCATAATATTTTCTTTGACACCTCTTCTCCCCCAAGTATGTTTTAAACCTGTAAATTTCACTCACGTGGATGTCTTCCTGCTGACTGGATTTCTCTGAATTTATATTGTTGCTTTTTGCACCAAAGTCAAAGATTTCCACCACTCTTGCCTCTGTGTATGACCTAGTGCTGCTTAGATCTTTAAATTTTGTGTTGTGGTTTAAAGTTATCAAGCTGCACAGTTCCTTTCTCAGGCTTTCTTCAGTCTTTCAAAAATAACATTATTTATTTATATTTGCCAAGCAAGTGAGGTGTGGTGAGGACTTAGTGAGACAGGGAAGACTGACTCAGTCTTCCCCTCTGAAAAGCAACATTTAAAATTGTTGTGCAAAGTGGGTTTTTTCAAACCAGGCCTCTGTCTCTGTGCTCAGAGACAGTAGGTGTTGAAAGAAAATTTCACTTCCATTTTACACCAAAGAAATTTCAGTGAAGCAACCACAGAGTACTATTTATTATTTAGTTGTTTTTTTTACCTCATGTTAAATCTCTAATGGTTACATAGTTCTGTGTGTGGAGTACATTCCCATCTCTCACCGGATTGGTATGTGTGAGCTGGTGAGAAAGCTGGGAAATTCTGTTTTTCTCTTTGCATGGAGATACTATTTTATATATAATAGGCCCCTCCCAACAGGAGGAAAAATTTCTCATATCTCTGTGCATTTTAATTCCTTGATACTTCTTAAGCTGATGTTATTGGAAGTCAAAGGCGGAGAAGAGAAAAACAAACATCTAGAGATTGTGAGTAAGGGTTTAGCTTGATGCAATTGACTTGCCTTTTCCTGGCTTCCATATTGAATCCTAAAGGAAGCTATTACTAGAAAAGTAGGGAAGGGGAGGGATGTCTTAAAAACATTTATTATTAGATATAGAAGCTGAAGCCATATAATAAAATGCTGAGATCTTCTAGTGCTCCTTGTCCAGCCGGGGGGTGCCCAAGGGCTAACCGGGGTTGCGACCTTCCTAGAGAAAGCTTCTCGCAAGGGAAAAGCTTCTCCAAGGGTCTCTGCAACCTCTTGGAGCGACGGGTGGTCTCAGAGGGTGCAGCCGCTTTGGCTACAAGTGATTTCAGCTCATAGTGATTCAGCTCCTTGTGAGATCAGCTCAGTAAGAGACCACCCGGGCAGGCCCAGGGACAGAGAGAGAGACGAGGGAGCCTTAGCACAGTAAATTCCACAGGTCAGCTTTATTCAGAGATCCCTGTGAAGGGACCTGGCTAGGCTTTCCCCTAAAAATCAGGGGTGCTTACAGAGGGTTTATACGGGGAAGGCAGGGTGGGATGGACATCAGTTTAGCCAACAGGATACAGACTATTACCATAAAAAGAGCAAGGCATGTTGGGGGTAGCCTCTGGTCACCGTGAGCTATAGGAGGGTTCTTATCTCTGGGGATTCGGCCTTCAGGCATCTTTTCTCCAAGGGAGAGCAGAGAGCTCCAGCACCAGTGGCTGGCAGCCCTCCACAGCTCCTGGCCTTGATTTCTGTAATATTAAGTGAAAATTCTGACAGTATTTGAAAATGAGTGACTACTAACACAGCACTGGCTAAAAGGCAGCAGACCAAGTACGGATAGAGGCTATATTAATTTTCACGTATGCCAGTGATCTTCTTTCCTAAGTTTGACATGTCTATTATTCCAGACCTGAGACACTCCTTACAGCAAAAGCTGGGATTCTGTAAGCAGTACTATTTAAATCAGGATTATTTTTGCTTTTTTGTATTTGATCCAAGAAAAGGAGAGGGGGAGCAGTTTCTAGAAACTCAAATGCCAAGCTAGTGATTATTCTATTTCTACTTGATAAGGATGCCAAATTCTTCCATCACACAAGCTTTCTGTTCTGCTTTTTCTACACCATTGCCTGCAGCCCATATATGTTATGGCACAGATCCAAGTGACTTCAACAAAAGCAGGACCAAGAGGGAGAGGGTGGAGTGAAAGGTTACAAGTTCACCAAGAAGCAATTCAAATCAAATTGAATCATAGCATCTTAAGGTACTTATTTAGTATAACCATGTTGTCTTAACCACACTGAGTAATAATCCATTGATTCCCAGGCTGCCTTTTTATTCCCTGCCTTGATAGGTGTTTTGATGTCTTAACATTTGTTATGTAAATCACATGAGAAGTGTCACTGAGAGAGTTTGGTAGAAAATGAGCAAAAAACTATGCTTAAACCATAGGAAGAGGACCTTGTAGTAGGTCCTGAAAGAGATGACAAATAATAAAAATTTATCTCTCTTGAGTATTTGCTGCACCATCTCCCTGTTTAACATCTAGGCATATAGTGTGATTCTTGGCGCTGTCCTGTGCAGGGCTGGGAGTTGGACTTTGTTGATCCTTGTGGGTCCCTTCCAACTCAGGATATTCTATTCTATAACTATCACAAAGGTCAGTTCATTCTGTCCACCTCTTTCACAAAAGACAAGGTTCACATAGGGTTCCTGTATTTACCATCTGCTGCCTTTCTCCATGGATAGATTAAGTGCCTTTGCAGAAATAACCCAAACTGTCTTTTAAAAATAAGGTAAATAAAAAAGTTGCACCATGGAAAAAAGATAATAGGAAAATCTGGACTTGTAAATCTCATACATGGGCTAGATAGCATTATGCATTATATCTGTTTGTGCAACTACATGAAGTACCGTCTTTTTTTATTAGTATTTTAAATAATAAGTGTTATGACTTTCCTGTTTTATCTGTTGTTAACACACAAGGAACTCTGACTTGGAAGAAAGCATTTTCAATGAGCAAGCTGGCCCTGCCAAGCTCTTGCTGTTCACAGCCTTCGTTGTGGGTCAGTGGGTTGTACTGCGGCAGCATTTCTTGCCATGGGCTGTGTCTGCTGCTCACTGGAGTGGAGTGTTTTCCCTGAGGGGCAAATTGCTTAATTTGTCTCTTTTTCATTTGTATTGCAACTTTCTCCACCCAGCCCACTCTCTCCTCCCCCAGGGAAGCTGCAGGGAAAACTTGAAAGAATATCTCTGTGTGTTTCATACTGCTGTCATGTTTTGCTGGTTGGGATCATATCCAGATAACATGCAATAGGTACAAATTGGACCTTCTGATACAGCAGTGTGCCCAGGTGGCCAAGAAGGCCAAAGACATCCTGGCTTGTATAGGAAATATTGTGGCCAGCAGGACCAGGGAAGTGATTGTCCTGCTATAATCAACAGTGCAGAGGATGTGCCTCGAGTGCTGTGTCCAATTTTGGACCCCTCACCACAGGAAAGAGGTGTTGGAGCCTGTCTAGAGAAGGGCAACATAACTGGTGAAGGGTCTGGAGCACAGGAGGAGGAGTGTCTGATGGAGCTGGGGTTGTTTAACCTGGAGAAAAGGAGGCCTGGAGGGGGCCTTATCACTCTGTACAATTCCCTGAAAGGAGGGTGTAGCCATGTGGGGGTTTGTCTCTTCCCCCAAATAGCAGGAGACAGAACAAGAGGAACTGGCCTCAAGTTGCACCAGAGGAGGTTTAGATTGGTTATTAGGAAAAATTCCTTCACTGGAAAGGTTGCCAAGCATTGGAATGGCCTGCCCAGGGAAGTAGAGGGGGAGGGGTCACCATCCCTGAAGGTATTTTAAAGATGTGTAAATGTAACACGTGGGGACATGATTTAGTGATGGACTTGGCAGTGCTGGATTAATGGTTGGACCTGATTTTAGAGGTCTTGCCCAACTTTAATAATTCCAAGATTTTGTGGAGTGAGACCCCAACATCTTTATAACTTGTGAGAAATTGAAGCATTGACATATGTTCAACAGGAGATCTGAGCTGCTCGTTGCTGTCTTTAACTTTGATGCTGTGGCAGGCAAGCTGAATGTGCCTTATGAACCTACAGCTGTATTCCTGCTAGTGTTGTTTGGTTCTCATGCACAGACTGCCTAAAGAAAGCTGATTTTTTTCCTGGCAACTTTTGCCAGCTAAAACTGTAGTGTTAATTTTATGCTTATTCCTGGAAGCAATAAAGCAAGCAAAAGGTGCCAACCTTTGGGGACAGACTCACTTGGAGGTGAGATAGAGCTGTGCATCTGTATAGCTTCTAGTGCTGGGACGCTATAGCCTGTTCAAGCATTGCCAGTGTGACTGGAATGTTCATGTGCAATGACAGTGGAGACAGAGAAGGCTGCAGCCATATCCCATTGACATGATATAGGGCAGGTTTTAGTAAGGGGTAGAAAACCCCCCAAAATTTGTCCCAGTCAATTACTGTCAGGATCAATTACAGGACTGATTACAGCTGGGATGGTGGGAGAAGGACAGACAAGAATAAGAGGGTTGATGAGTCTCGTGTGGTTTTTTCAGCGCAACAGATGTAAAACACATGCTATTAAGATGTGAAAGGTCTTATATTAACACTGGGACCGAGACAGGCAGTGAAGAATTAATCATGATTTGGAGAGAAATTAGTATCCTGCCCAATCTCACTTGCTGGATACTGAAAGCAGGAGTTCTCCTCTGAGTCCTATTGTTCCCAGCCTCCCCTGAAAAGTTATGCAAGAGCCAAACTTCAGTACCAGAAGTAAGGAATCTACCTCTGGCAGTGTCAGGTGTAAGCAGATGTCGGTGTCTGCTGCCTGTGTGATCTGATACTGGAGCTTTACATGGAAATGTTTATTCTGAGACATATCATAGTAAAAGAACAACATTTGTTCAAGTTAGAATATGTGGGCACTGCTACTAAGAAAGAATTAAACTTAGAAAGCTGTTACTCAGTCATCTTTTCTTCCAATATCCTTTTTTTTCAATATTCTTGCCTAGACCTTGTTTTAGTCTCTGAATGTTTGCACAGATGTTTAGGTTTGTATCTTAAAATGCACTGTTGAGTTCTGCTTGCAGGTCTTGCTATAAAGAGGGTCTTTGAGTTGAGGCAGACAGGTAACACATACCATTTCTTACGCTCTTGTAACTGGCCTTAGATCAAAATGTAATTAAGAGCCTACTAATAATAAGTCAGTAAAACTGTTTCTACTTTGAAGCAAAAACAAGTCAAAATGGGACTGTCAGCCTTTACTATTACAGAGCTTCAAACCTTATTAAAATGTTACTCAAATTCTACTGAGGTTAATTTGAAGTCTTATAGGCTCTGATAGATAGAGTTCTCTATTATCAGTTTACTGCTTATTAATGAATTATATAGAAAATTTTAAACATATATAAAAACATTGCAATAGTAAACAGAAATTTGTACAAAGACAATAGATTTTACTTTAGAGTTATTCTTCCAATGGAGATATGTGAATGCATTCATTAATCATAAATTAGAGCAAAAAAATTTGTGACTTTTTATAATTATAAAAAAGAATCCTGATCATAATAAACATTTATATGAAATGGATTATAACACTGTATTCGAAGACTACTTTTTTTCGTGATGTGCACTCATGTAATTTCATTTTTATTACTAGGCCTAGCTATTTCTTAGAATCTGGACATGCATTTACTTGTTACTTGCTATTGCCCCTTAAGTCTACAGAATATATTGTCAAGAAAGTTTCTCTGAGATGACTGACCTTATGTAATTTAAATATCAGAATGATTAACATGTTAGAATTGTCACTGGTAATGGTAACTGCATACAGATCTTTTTTACTTCTTTTTCACTTCTTTTTCAACTGTTTTCTTATATTTTCCAGTGTTATTATTCCTGGTGTTTTGACTCTTGGTGAGGAAAAATAAACGAATCTCTTTTTCTCAAGTAAGCATTTAGGGAATCCCATAGTATATTTGGCAAGATTTTAGGGGATTTGTTTTTATCCATGGATTTCTTGATCTCTTCGCTTATAAACTCACCAGATTTGAAGCCTTAAGTCCTTGGAAAGGAGTTTTTGCCAGCAAATATCAATATTAATAAAGAGTGAAACAGACACTGGAGCAAATTTATGAATTCCTGCAAGTACCACCAACTGTTGGAAATGAGAAAATTAGGAGCATATCCGTCTTAGAGAATTACTCTTGTAACAATGAGAAAAATATATACTTGCCCTCTGAGAGATTCCAGTAATGCCAAATATCTGATTAGGTGAAGCCAATTTCAGATTTTGATACCTAGAGTGGAGCTTGATTTTTCAGAGGTTAAATATCTTGTGGTTTCTGGCGGCTTCACACTGCAAACAAAAGTATATGTCCTTTTGGTTGTATATTACCCTGTTAAGGCTGGGATGTAATACTGAATGCTACTATTTGATATTTTCTTGAACTGTCATTCATGCTGCTTGCACATCTAGACCCTCACTTTGTAGATGGCAGCAGGGGCTGGAGTACAGTGCATTTTTCACTAGTCAAAGCTTGTATCTGGGGCAACATCTCTACTTTTACAAGAAGAAAAGTTTTGCGGTTTGAATCTAGTTTGATCAGGCAATAAAGAAAATAGATCTCAGCAGTTGTAACTTTAACAGTATAGGTAAACCAAATATCATCAGAGTAAACCTCATAGTGGCTTTGCTCAGTAGAGGCCTTTGGAGAAGGTTCAGGCTACCTATTTAAGGTGCTGGAGGCAGATGGATGGGGAATGTGGCAATTGGGTCTGGAGAACCACTCAGGACTGTAATGCTGCTTGATCCTCACAAATTCTGGTGACTGGAGTTCACAGGCAGGTTTCTCCTGCATTTTGCTTCTCTAGAAGTCCCTGGAAGTCTCTTGGTTAGGGAACTCAGCCAGAAGGCACAGCTTTAGGATTAGGTTTCTAGGATTACATATACATTTTTTATAAGATAAATAAAACCAAAGCCAAAAACCTTCAAAGTTTAAGGAAGCAGAGTTCAGGTTTACCCTTTTCCAGTGATCATCATAACCTCTATGGAGCAGAGCCTAGAACTTGTATTGCATTGCAGCCTTCTGGTGGAGTGAACCTTGAGTTCATGGCTGAGCTCTGGCTGATTGTTTAAAAAAACGATCAGAAAATGCATCAACCATCAGTAGTATAGACCCCAGGAAGGCCTGTTGAGAAAAAGGTGTTATGGGTCTGAATATCTTCAGGTTAAGAGAATTTGAAACCAGTGTTTCCAGTTCATGCCTGGATGAAGGCTCTTATCACCTGTTTGTCATATCTACCTCCCCATGTCATGGTTCTGTATCAGCTGGGATATGTGAACTAACCCAAGTTGCAGGTGGATGAAAATTTATATGGACCTGATTTTGGTTCCGGGGAGTTCAGACAGTGTTGAAATATCTGCAGTTTTCCTGCTGGATGTACCTAGGTAGTGTTCTCCATGTCAAGGCATTTGTGAATATCCTTCAGACAACACAAAGATCCTGTACACATTTGCACAGACTAGCTGTGGTAGTTTGAGAAGTTTGGGGGGTCTAGCTTTCTGGGTGTGGTAGGGGCCAAAAGATGGCTCCTGTAAGGAGCTTCCAGAAGCTCCCACAGCTGTCTGGTCAGGGCCTATCTCTGATGGCTCCTGGGAGATTGATGTGCTGTTTTCCACAGCTGGGCCAATTAGGAAGGACAGAAACGCCTCTGCGACAGTACATTTAAGAAGCAATCTCTGTAGTACACACGCATGCGCCATGTAGCCCTGTAGTCATGTAGGTAGTAATTAGGCAGGGGAGAAGGAGTACAGCAAATAACTAGGAAAAACAACTGAAACACCAGATATGAAAGCCAGCAAATGATGCCAGTCTACCAAAGAAGAGAAGCAATGGAGGAGGAGGCTCCTGCATCCTCAGAACTGATACATCTTCAAAGCCTGTGGTGAGAAACTTTAATCAAACTTGGAGCGGAGACGGTGCAGGAGGGAGTGAACTCCCACAAGAGTAGCTGTGTCTGGTGGGGACCAAGGACTTTGCTCCTGAATCAAGAAGGGAGTCAATTAAGTTAAAAGAAGCCTGGTTTTATTCCTATCCTAAGAGAGAGACCAACTGGATGGGGGAGGATGGAGTGGAGATGGTGCAGAAAGGAGTGATCTCCTACAGAAGGGGCTTTGGTCTGGTGAGGAATGGACACAGTCAGTAACTGCTTCTACTCCTAGAAGGGTTGAACTGCAGGAGTCGGTGAGGTAAAGAAGCTTTGGGTCACCCCCACCCTAAGTGTGGACCAGCCTGATCTGGGAGGAAACAGCGGCGGCAGTTTCGGGCAGGCTGCGTGCCAACTTCTGCAAACCGTGCCATGGTGCCAAAGGAGAGAGAGAGAGAGAGAGAGACCCCTCCAGGTATAATTGCTAAGAAGAGGAAACACCTGAGCATCTAAGGACTAAACTAGAGGAAAACCCCCTCCCTGGGTTCCCCTTACAATCTGGGAGAAGAGAGAGGGCTGTGAAGCTTTTTTTGGGGGGGGGTGGGGATGGTAGGACAGTGGAGGAAGAATGTTTGGGAGATGTTCCTTTGTTTTTGCTTGCTCCTTTGACTCTGTAATAAATTCACTTTATCACTTAGAAGCACTGACCTTGTCTCAGCCTGATTTTGCTCCTCTGCCAGCATTCCTTATCGTGGGTTAGTAACACAGTTCTATTCAGAAGGGGGGAAAGAGCAGTACTAGTGGGGCCTTGGTCGTTGGCCGGGGCTAAACCACTACACTAGGGAACATGTTTTAAATACTGCAATAAGCAATTTTTTTTAGTGGGTCTTAATATTTCCCCTTGGGACATGTTTAGCTTTCCAAAAGTGGTCAGAGAAGATCTCTGCTGTGTAAGATGACAACTTTGGTGTGATGCCTCTGGTATTCATTGTTCCCAGTAAAATGCAGGTGCTATCTAAGGCACATCTAATTCTGTCTGTATTTGTTAGTGGTGAAAGCTTGTCTAACTAAGGTTTGAAGGAAAAAAAAAAGGAAAAATATATGCATGTATTCAACACCAGGAGTTTTGGTTGGTTATGTTGGAGGAAGAGTCTGTGTTTTGGTTTGTTCAAGAAATTTTTTTATCAAGCAGGATGAATTTCCATGCTCTCAGAGGCAGATGTTTTGTTCAAGGACTTTACAGGTTTTTCTGGAACTCTCAGAGCTGAAAAGTGCTGGTAGTAAAGTTGTTGTTTTTTCCTTAGGAACACTGCAGTTTTATCTCTGATTTTGTCTGCTGAGACAATAAAAATTTTGCATAAGTGCTGTAGGCCATGCAGGCATAATCCATGAACCAGGACTACAAGCTGACTTGCATATTCCCTAGAATCCACACTGGTTTGTCAACAATGTTCACAGGTCACTTAGTTTCTGACTAAGCTGTAGCAGCATTTAGGTATGGAGTGTGAAAGCAAAAGCCCAGGGATACAAGCAGTGGACCTACAGGTAAGAAAAATTAAAGTAACTGTACTGTTTGAGTGTTCTGCAATCCAGGATACAATATGCCTTTATGATATTTGTGATACCTATAAAAATCCTAGCACAGTCAGGAAAAATACACAAACAGTTTAAAAATAGTATCTGGGTATTTATGGTAAGAGTATTTTTTTGTTATTTAAAAGGGTCTTGTGATTAGAAAAGGATACGTTCTTCAAACCTCTTATGTCACTTCAGTTGCTCTGACTTACTGCTTTCTCTTTTCAATGTTTCCAGAAATTTCAGCCAATGCATGTTTCACTTCTAAAGATGAAATCCAACATTTTCCTGCCTATGCAATGTTTGATTGAGGTAAAGAAATAAAATTTTGGAAGAAATAATTGGAATAAAAAAGTGGAACTGAATAATGCTCCTTTACTATAAATTACACCCTTGAAAAACAGAAATAGTTGTTGCTGTGACAGGAATATCTCTGTAAACTGTTGGACATACAGCAAAGCTATGACATCATTGTGAACGTTGTTGAGAAATTCTTTCAGGCACAGGTTAATTCTGTTCCTTTTCCAATTCATGCCTGAATTACTTTGTGCAATGGGATTGTTTTGTATACAGTTTGACAAATATGACTAGGTTTTAGTCCTTTCTATGAGAGCCTAACAACATGACATCTGTCAATGTCAGAACGATATGTCAGTTCAGGAAACTTAAAAACTGCCTACAAGTCATACATGTTGTATTAGCAAAGAATTAGCTTTCAGAGAAGCAGAGTGACCAATTGTAGAACTCTTCACTGTTCAGTTTTATAGTTGACTTTTTTTGTTTTGTTTTTCCTTTTTCTTCTTCTTCTTCTTCTTCTTCTTCTTCTTCTTTTTTTTTTAATGAGCTATGTGAATTCCAACTTATTTGATATAATTTTCCTCATTGCTTTGCTTTCTCTGTCTGACAATGAATGGAGGAGTCTTTCTTCATAGCATGAAATTAGAGGATGGGAATAGTGGATTCATCTACTGAGATAATTGAATGATGTGACATCTTCCTTGCAAGAAAAGAATTTTCACTAATATGGAGTGTCAGATTAGTCTATTCACCCTGAAGTTGGGGAGCATGCTCTCCTGGCAGTTTGTGCTACAGGAGTATTAGTTTTCACTCAGACTCTGTTGGGATGTGAACAGAGTGACTGCACTGACGGTAAAATGGTCTCAATGTACAGACTGTAACAGAGCCAGAACTTCCATATAGGATTTCTAGCCCTAAGACAGCACAGTCAGAAGACAAAATCTAACAGGATCTAAGAGTCAGGTATGTCAGAAAAGAGGTCTATCATTCACCATATTTCTACTGTCCCTTTGCATCACTTTTTCTTTATTCTCATCTGCAAATGGTGTTACAGGCTTTACCAGTACATGTAGTTCCATGCAGTAATTTATGAGGGTAATTGTTGCCCTGAGTTTTGCAGTTCTTCGATGTTTTCATTCTTCTGTAACAGTTTCTCACACATTCTCTGTAAACATAGCCATGTTTTTCTAACTGTGTTCTATTGTTTGCATTCCTTTCTCCTGGGCGGAGATATTTGATGGATAATTCTTTTGACCAGTGTGATAGAGATGTGGCAATTTCTCCCTCCAATCCCTGTGGTTTCTAGGAGGATATAAAATAAAGTGTGGGGTCTGGGAGGCGCAGTGCTGCCCAGTTTTTTGGCCCGCAGTTTGGCTCTCTCTTCAACACGTGTCTGCATCTTTCTTTCGTGTCCAAAGTGCAACAGGTAGTAGTGAAAGCAACATCTGAGACATATCCTTTATCCATTATAGACTTCAGCACAGGTAATACAGAGCTCAAAGCAACAGGAAGAACTCAAAAGGAAGAATTGTGAGCTGTTACAAAACTGGAGGCTGTAAGTACCTATGCAGTTGAATTCATTCTGTCAATAAGGACACTTCTCACAGACTTTGGGTTGTGTTGTAGTTTGCTGTTATGATTTCTTTTTGCTCTTTGAGATTTTAGCAACCACTTCCCTTAGTAACAGAGTTTATGCAGCTGGGTGAGCCTCGACTGTACTGTGGCTCCATGAGTTTCTGAGGTCATTCCATAAGGCAGGTGTGAGAAAAAGAAATAAGTTTAGGTAGTGCAGATATGAAAATCAGAGGTTTTTCCTTGTTTTTCAATAGTCAGCAGGCAGTTTGAATGCTTAGGAATGCACAGGAGAAAGCAGAGGCAGAGAACTTCTCTGCAGCTGTCTCTCTTTCCAATGACATCAGGGAAGGTTTGTCCTTGAGACATCATCCTGTTGTGGAACAAATATCGCTAGTTCAGGGTCATGTTGGTGCCAACTTGCTGTTCAACTCAACCGAAGAGGATACTTTTTTTTCAATGTGTTTCTGTGTAGGGTACTTATCATAAAGCATTTGTGGCTTCCTTCCTTGAAGCTTATTTTAGCCCATGACTCAGGTGCTGTAAACACTGGTACTTTTTGCACAGCTTCTGCATTGTCTGCTGCACCAGTCTGTATTTAAATTGTCTTAATGAATGTTGTGGGAAGCCGATTGCCCCATCCAGTTCACAAATGCAGAATGCAGGGGAAACAAGTAACAAAGATGAAGGTTTTACTATGCTTCTCTGACAGTACACTGTGATTTGGCAATGGTACTGCAGCTATTTTTCTTGAAGGAAGAACGATGCTTGGCTGGTCTGAGAGATGCTGTGTTTCACCCCTATGGTAGGAAACAGATCACCTGAGAGGTTCCTTGCCCATCAGTGTGCAGCAAAATACGTGCAAACGGAAAGATCCAGAAGATTTGGTCATATGTGTTTCTTTCCATTTATTTATCCTCTGTAGGTGATTTCTGCTCTTTACAGAACAAAAATATCAGAGCTACAGGAGGACAATTGTAGTGACCATAGCTTTACCACAGACTGATGTAGGATTGGGCCTTTCTAGTGCCCCATTGCTCTCTCTTCTCTGACACTTTCCAAGACAGTGACCTGAAGGATAAGTCTCATCTGGTTGATGAGAGAAAGCATAATTCTTTGGTACCTTATGTACTGTGCTCCTGGAGGAGAAACTGTCAAAGATCCTCCATAGCTCAGAGCCTTGTGTACTGACACAGGGAGTTCCCTCAGGTGCTGCCATCATACAGGACACTAATGTGTTTTCTCAGGTGAAATTAGGGTGTAAAGAAAGAAATTGTATTAATCTTGAAGAGTTAAAGGAGCTGGAGCTTCTGTTCCTGGCCTTCTTCTTGGGACATGACAAGCAGCACGTTTTATTGTGGTTCACCTTGCAGAGACCATCAGCTGCAAGAGGAAGTAGGGGCTGTGGTCATGTGGGACCTCTGAGTAAGCTGGGCTAAGTTGCCATAGTGCTGATGTCCCAAGCATAGTAGTCATGCTCTATATAATAGTTTAGAGAGGTACTGGAGGTGGCATTTTGCCCCTGAACATCTGACATAGTGTCTTCATCTGTGTAACTTTGTGCTGCCTGCTGACACACTGCTGCTATGATATTACCTCAACATTTTACCTCACAGTGCTGTTGCTTGCCACAGGTAACTCTTCTTCTTAATGCCTAGGCTTTTGAATTATTTCAGTGTTTTAAAGCTGGATGACAGCATGCACAAGATCTTTTTTTTTTTCTGTACATGGATTTGTTTCTTTGCCTTTTAATTTGGTAGTCATCTTGTTGCCAAGGGGATGTCTTAACCGTATGCTCCTTTGCTAATGCATGATTCTCTGATTGATTCTTTGGGAAGCTGCAAGGTCAACTTGCCATACCATTTGCACAGCTAACAATCACAGTCTAAAAATAAGCTGGTTTCCTGGTAGATTGCGGTCACCCTTTGGAGTGGTTGCCTCTTTCCACCTGGATCAAAAGTGCTTGCAGAGATGTTCCAAGTAAAAATTAATAGTAATTGAGAAACAAAACTTCCATTTCAGCACAGCAGCTGAAGTTACTAAAACAGACATACAGAACTCATTAGCAAAATAAAAGGCCTTGACATACTTTGTCACAAGACACTGAAATTGCTGTGCATTGATCTGTGCCAGCGTGGGCTCAACTCCCTCAGTGGTGTATCTGAAGGAGTTTGCTTCTTCCCAGGTATGCTCCTGGAAGGATTCTTGTGTGCAGATGCTCTTGCAGAGATGTGCTGAATTTGTGCACCCTGCAGTCCCCAGCTCTTTTACCTCAGACTGTTTAACCCCTTGTTTTTTTCTGGCTGTGCTAAATCTGCAGGGGAAGACATTGTCTGTCTGCCATTGTTCTCTAGCAGAGGCCCTGAAGATATTGAAAAAATCTAATGGAACAATGGATGAGTTTAATCCAATTAATGAATTTACACAAATATGAGGTTTTCTTTTCCTCTATTTTTTTTTTAATTTTTAATTTCTACACAGTCCCCTGTTAACAGCTTGGTTAACTGATGCAGGTTTAGATAACTGTTTGGATAACCCCTAACTTTTGTCTGCCACTAACAGGCATGAAATATGTTGCAGGCTTATCTTAACCACCAAAAGAAATAATTTCCTTCTTATACTGTATATTTTCCATTTACCTGGACTCCATAGTAGTAGCATAAAGCTCTTTTGCTGCTCTCCTACTGTGTATTTTCCCTTTGCTTGACAACAGCAATACTGTATAATGCAATGAGCCCCTGATGGTAAGCTGAGGGTGAATGTCGTCCTTTCCCTTTAAATAGTGCCTCTGTTTCACATCTAGCAATTAGAAGCTACAGAAATCAGTATTATTAAATAGTCTGAAAGGCAGCCTAAAGGCATGAAGTGCAAAGGAGACTGAATGACAATAAAAGCAAGGCAGGTAGCAGTGCTACAGCAGCAATAGAAAGGACCTTTGCATTATGTATTGCCTGATGCCTGGTGCAAACAACATCTGACGCTTGTTGGAATTTGCCACTCATAGTCACATCTTTCCATGAATGAGATCTTCTTTATTTAATGTTTAGTACTGTATAAAATTTGGTTTTCTGACTTCTTCAGTAGTTTCTGTTGCTGAGACACTCCTCTGCTGTAAGTTAGGAAGCTTAACTGATTTAATGAGTTTTGGTCATGATTTCAAATATTGAAGTTCTGGTTTTATTGATAGTGAAAGTTTTGCTATGTATGTAGGGCTGGTTTATGTAGTTGAGCATGTAAGAGATTTTATAGTTTGAGAACACAAAACTACAGTAACTCAGTAAACAAATACAATAGAAAATGTTTCATAGCGTATATAGAGAATGAACTATGTTTTGCTTTTATGACATTCTAAGAAGAAAATGCTTTCTCTGAGGTGTGTAGGGTATCAATTATACAAAAATAAATAAATCTAGGTCATCATCACTTTTGAAAATAATTATGCAGTAATTAGTAATAGTAATATTAATTAGTAATAGTAATAGTATTACTAATTAGTAATTAGTAATAATTATGCAGTCATGTTAGCCAACATGACTTAACTTGTGTATCCCAGCAACATTAATTGGAAATTGAACATTGCTGCCAATTGTGGGAACTTTAAAATGTACATAGGACTTGTAACCTATAAGCAAATTCTGGAAAAGTATAAATAGCTATTTCCCAGAATTATTGTAGAGTTTGTCTTGAATGCATTATAGAATTACCACACTGAAAAGAAACTTATTTGACCTTGGTCAGCTTCTGCTACACTGAGTCTGGACTATTGGACTATTGGAATCTGACAGATGCAAAAAATAAGCTAAGAGAATGTAAATTTTAATACTTTGTTGGTTTTTTTCGCCCTTTAATTTCAAAGCAATTTAATATCTTTAGTTGCTTATGATTTCGGCTAATTGTCAGTATAATAATAGCATGAATTTGGCTACTGATGGATATATGAGATCTTCAGACTTTCGTGCCTTCAGGTGACAGGTTATAATTTCTACATTATTAAGTTTTACTAAAACTTAATGCTGGTAAAACCATATTCTACACAGACTCTTGCAGGTATATTTTTCATTTCCTCCCTATTCCTGGAAAACCACCATTCATGGTTGTTTCCAGTCTCTGTAACAGTAACATGCAATTTGAAGAAGAACATATCTTTTTCAGACATCTACATAAGCATCTACATACCCTTTTTGACAAATACATGCTCTTCTGTCCTTTGAATTCAGTGGGTAGATTGGTTGTGTAGAATTTCTGGGTTTAAAAATACTGCATTAAATCTGCTGCCAGATGTTTCATTTCTGCTTCATATAACAAGCAGTTAATGTATAACTAACAACACCTAAGGTGGGCTGATAATAAGGGAAGAAGATAGAAAGATTGGAAAGCCTATTATCACTCCTTTCAATGTTATTACATTGAATTTTGACCTTGCTAGAACTCTCATTACCTGTACTGTATGTGTAGGGGAGAAGAAATAAACAGGCAACAGAAATAAATTGGGATGGGGAGAGCCTGTGTAGGCTTGAACTATTAAACTTTGTAGTCACTGAGAGCAAAGCCAGCTAAAAACTCCTTAGATGAGCCAAAGTGTCAGAGAGGATCTGTGAGGCCTTGAGGGGATGAAGAATGAGGGTTAGGGCATAGGAAGAAACTTCAGAAAGGTGGGATTTTGGTAGGACAAAAGAGATCCCCCTTATTATCACCACACCATCACCATATCTCGCAACAGAGTATGGCAGTCAGACCTGATCTGATTTCTGAGAGCTATCCTTCCCTGCAGCTAACAACAGACTTCCCTGCTGACCAACAGAGGTGCTGCAGTTAGAATAAATGACTTTGGGATTTAGTACGGCTGAGAAAACTGAATCCCATCCCTTGTTGCTGTGGTCTCAAAAAGCTGAGAGTATCCTGAGTCTAGATCAGCACTGGGGAATATTTTCCATTTGGGGTAGAAGTCAACTGTTAGGAAACATAAAGTTATTTGAATTTTGAATCTTTGGATTTTCTTTCTGCTAAAAAATAATGCTGAAAGGAATTGAAGGATCTGTCCCATGAATCCTTTTAGAATTTCTTCTCTCTTGGAGATACAATCAAAGAGATAGGTTACTCTGCTTGTATACCTAAAGGAAATAAAAGCAACTAGTGATGTGGGTTGAGGAAGATTAGTGCCAAAGAGAGGAATTGTGTGATAATGGGTGATGTGTCTAAGCAGAAAGGTTCCCAACAGCAAAGATACAATCACTACATTGAGTTGGTTGGTAAAAGTGGAGAGGTGATAACTATTGTAAACTGGAAGTCACTGACTTCGTACTCATGGCCACATTATTGTGGCAGACCATGGCAGAGGATGTTTGAGGTCCTCTGGAACCTCGCCCAGGATGGCTGTTGTTTTCTGGCAGTGCCTGTAGTGGTAGACTGTGGAAGGTCCTCCCAGGGATGTTGCCACCGCCTCCTACTCCAGCTCCACCTCGGATGTGGGGGGCTCCTCCCTTGGGGAGGACTGTATAAGCAGGACTGCAGCTTGAGACGAGCCCCTTCTTCTAGAAGGGAGGCGTGCTCCGAGCCTTGGACCTACCCACACTTCTAGAAGTCTCGGTTATGTTCCATATTTTATTAGTTATTGTTCATTGTACCATCCCCTCCGCTGTTTTAAGTGGACCCTGGATCCCTGTACCCTCCCCTCGCACGGAACCCCATTGGTTATCCCCTCCAGCTCCTCCCGATTTCCCTTCCCTTTTAACCTGTTGCGCCCTGTCAGCCCCTTGGAGTCTCTCTCCGACCCTCTCCCTGCCGGATCCCCGCACCCGACCCCACAATAAAGGAGACCACGGGGGAGACCCCCTCTCGCCACCCTTTGCCTCCTTGCCTGATTCCTTCTGCACCCTGTCTGCTGTCCCCTCGGGCCGCCTCCCCTCTGTGTGACACACCCAGGCTGAGCCCTGAAGCAGCCGCACCCAAAGCGAGCCCTCGGGGCTTTTGGAGGTCGGTGCCTCGGCTGAGAGCGACCAGGGAGCCAGGCGATACGCTACAGTAGACTTTAAATTACTGAAGTCAGAGGGGTCACAGTTTGCAATACTTTAAAGCTCTTCCTCAAAATATGAGAAAGCTATGTAATCAATTTTATAAGGTAGATATGATGAACAAGATAGAGGCTAGAATAATTATCATGATATGTCGTACAGGGGTAGGGTTCCAGTATTTACAGGGAAATGAAACAGTCTTCATGTCTCAAATGGTATTCTGAATTGGTGTCTTTGAGAGAAGGCAGTGTCACTTCTAGGATGCTTTCTGCACCTGCAACTAGTTCTTGGTGATGTCTCTCCATCTCTTTCTGGGACTTACTGAGCTTTCAAAGGCAGGACAGAAATGGTGCATTTACAAACCTTTGCAGAAATGTCTCAGTTGGAGCTGAATTAAGTCCTCCTTTTCAGTGGCACCTCTGAAATGACTGAAGAGGTTCAACCCAGTTCTTGCCTTGCTAGAATAAAGTGGAAAATGTTATAAAAATGAGAACAAGTAGCAGTCAATGTGTAAATAAATGTAAAAGTATGTTTATTTTTGTGAGAATAATAATGTATCATTGTAGTTACGCGATTAAAATGGATTTTTTTTTTTTGTAACTGTTGAGGTTATTGCAATATTTTGTGGACTTCTGCACAGACCAAGATAGTACATTCTAGAGCTCCACTTCTCTGCTGCAGAATGCAAGGAGCAAAAATCTGCTGAGGAAACATTAATTATCATGCCACTGATTTGTATGTAACATATTTCACTGGCTTTTACTAGGAATAAAGAAGGCTACTAAGGAACGCACTCCACGATGAGTAAATTCTCAAAAGTAGGTCAGCCAAGTTTACATTTCATGCTTTGACTGATGCAGAAAACAAATCAGATGTGCTCTTAGCAGAGCTACAAACACCTCATTCTGGAACGTAAAATCACTTCAATCTTCTTTTTGGGGACTTACATAGAACTGTGACCACTTTTTTGAAAGTGCATTCTTTTTATTTACATGTAAATAATCGTTTTTACAAAGAAATTCCAGTTGAGAGTTTAAAAAAAAAAAAAATCAGAGCAACAAAATAATATGGATTGCATACGGGATGAATAGATTATTCAGGGCTATTCAGGCTTCCAGTCATGCAATGAGGGGGATTCTTACATCTCACATGATAATTTTTCAGTCTCTGATTCCCACTTTACTTGTATTCACCTTTTATTTTGATTGAAGTTTTGTTTCCAAACTATAATTTCGTTAGAATCCTGATGACTGTATTTAAATGTCTTTGTCACCAAGGAAGCCAAGAAAAACTGTTTTTCATTTGTTTTTCTTTCTTGAAAAAGTCTCTCAGTGGTGCCTTGTCTTTTGTTTGTCATTATGTCAATCACATACTCATTTTCCATTGTTGAGACTTTTTATTTACAATAAGCCATCAGCAGCGATCAAAGCTGTGAATGAATTTTTGTGTCTTGGTGTTGATATGGGACTGGAAGTACAAAATGAAGACCAAATGAAGATGACTGCAGCATGAGAGCTGCTCATTCAGTCAAATAGCCTGTATGGACCAGCTGCCAACATCTTGTCACTTCAATTATATTCACACTAATTAAACTGCTCTTTTATTAGAACTCCAAGCAAACAGATGAATTCAAAAACCATTGCATTTTTTTGGTAAATGAAGGTCTGGGTCCAATTTATATTGCTGACAGTTATCTCTTTCTGTGAGCAGGCTACTAGTAAAAGGCAAAGGTGGTTTTTATAAACAGAACATTCAAATGCTTGGACTTCTTTAAAGAATTTATAGCAGATGTTATGGACATACAAAGGAGACTTAGCCAATATATTATTCATAGTTTTCTTAATGCAGTTGACAAACTACTAAAAATCAAAGAGTCTTACAATACAAGAGATAATGCCCTTAAAAGGACACAGACTTTTTAAAAGCTGGAAAACTATAAAAAATTGAGTTTTATTGGAATCTTTCAAGAATATGTGCTGGGATCTGCAGTGTTCAACATCTTAGTAACTGGTTTGAATAGTAGTGGAGCACCTGTTGTGGGTTGAGGACAGCATCAAAATTTGCTGATGACATCCAATGACTTAAAATCTTAAAGGCTGAGTGAAGATAGTCACAGAAGCACTTGCTGATACCAAAAAATAAAATAGAAGGTGAAGTTTGATCCTGTCAAATTTAAAGCAAAGGGGATGAAGAAACAATGTAAATCCCGAGTGCTCTGTGCTGGCCTCTGGGCCAATCTGTTTTGGTTCCTGGGAACAGGATTAGGGCCAAATATAGGCTACAATGGCATTACTTCATTACTTCTCAGGGAGGTGTGGTGAAAAGCAGACAAATTCTAGTAGATTTAGGAGTCAGAGTATAAAATGTTCTATAAATCAGTGTTTCTTCTAATTCAGAAATACCTTTTTTTTTTTTTTTTTTAATATACATTTCACGTTATCTAGTTCAAAATTATTTGTTATGGCTGGAAAAGAAAGAGAGAAACAAGGGTGGCCCAGGACTAGATCTCAGGACTTCATACTGGAGAGAAATGACAGAAGGCCATAGAGGTGTGAGCACTTTGAGGAGGATGATCTGGGAAGAACTGTTCAGGGGCTTGCTCACTAGAGGAGCTGGGGGGCACTGAATGAGCTTTGCAGGTGAGGTAGTACTTCACCAAGTGAGCAATAACTCTGCTGAACTTCTTAGCATGGGACATTGTAGATGTCATTTTATGTCACAAATTTGGTCAAGGTAATTTATGGACGAAAATCCATCTCAGCAGTTAAATTCAAAGAAAGCAGTACTATTTCAGGAAGCTTTTGTGCCTGAAAGCACTCAAGGCTGGAAGACAGTTCTGGGAGTTTGATGTACTTCTTTTGTCCCTTCAGTGTCTTCCTCAGCTATCTGCAGTTTGTACTGTCAATCACAGGACCCTTGGGCCTGACCTGGTATATTTGTAAGTAAAGGTGAAGAGCAACAGTTATTTTTTTTTATTTAAATATTTGTGGTTTTGTAGCTTTCATTGTATTTTATGATATAGCAGGACAACAACATCTTTTCCAATATACCTTACTCTTATGACCAAAAACATATGTCTCTTCCCTGTCAATCAGAATATACTTCACCAGATCCAGATGTCTCAGGAAAAGTGAAGCAGCTGAGGGGGGAAAAGGGTCTTCGTAATGGTCTTTATATTTTCATAAAATAATGTTTTTCTTTAAAAGAAAAATAGTAAAGTAAATGTTTTCCTATATATTTTACAAATGTTTCCTAGAAGATTCTCTAAAAGTACTCTGACCATTCATTCTTTTTGGATCCAAGAAATTGATTTTTTTTTTTAATGATCTTGGGTAATGGGGAGAGAAGAGTGGTAAGTTAATGTTATGAACCTGATGTTCTGGCTCCTAATTTTATTCTTCTGCTTCACTAGTCTGAAAAGTTGTTGATAGCAAAGGGAGCTCAAGGAGATCATGGAACAGCAGGAAATGCTCTGTGAAGCAATATGAAACCTCTGTACAAAGAACAACTTCCTTGTTCTTCTGGAGATAGTTCACATGAATAATCTGCATTAGAAGTGTGACCTATTGACTGAAAAAAGTAGTGAGCTTGTTTGAAAGTGCAAACATCCCAAGTAATGCTCATCAAAACAGTTAGGTTTAGGCTAATTTTAATTCTGTAACTCCTGATTGTGTGCTGTCATATGGAAGGGGAATAACTAGATGACTGTGAATGAAGTGGTGGCTTGGACCTCTCTGTGAACTGGAAAAAATGGGAGTACATGTAATTTTGAGTGTACAACGCTGATTATCCATGCACAAATGAACAGTAAATGAATAGTCTACCCTAATAATAACTCATAAGAATGAGTAGCTTTTCAGAGGGCATGTGTTTTTCTTTTTGTTCCACTGAGGGAAACCAGAAAGGCTTTATGGCTGCTAAAAAAAACCAAAACCAAAACCAAAACCAACAAAAACCAACGGCAAGAAAGGTTTTATATTTTTTTCTAGAATTCTTGGGCCTTTTTTTTCCACATCAGATATGTCTAAGAGTGAAATCTTTAGTGTTTTAGTTGGTGCAAAATTAGTAGTTCTATATAAAAATCTGTTTTAAGGCTGCCTGTTTGCACAGGTTTCATAAAAATGAAAATTACTATAGAGATAGCAACATCAGTTTGTGTTCAAATCAGGGTCTGCCACATTAGTTGCTTTTTGCAAGATCCACAGTCTGATTTAATTTTCTGGAATGTCCTTACTATAAGAGAGGAGATAAAAGGCAAAGGGCCAGAATTTCTGGTCAATGTCAGCAAGCAGGGAGGTCAATGTAATAACTATTCTGTCTAATCCCACAGTAAATACATAGAGAATCAAGTTCAGACTTGGAGTGAGATGATGTTAACTCCCACAAAAGTGCATACTAGCCAATAAATCATTTGTTGTGTGAAGACTCTGCTTCTGCTGGGAAGCAGTGATTGTGTCTTCCAGAAGCTTATATAAAATGGCCAGACTTGAGCTTTGGACCATAAAGTCTTCTCAATTTAATGTATGCCTCCTATTGCCTCCTATTGTACTTCTTTTACTGATCTTGTACAATCATAAAGCAGGGTGCTTAAGTCATTTAAGTCAGTTCAAATTAATTGCTAATACACTATTACATTTCCATGTGACACAAAGGGAAAAATGTAATCTTCACAAAACATGTTGTTTAACATAAAGTGCACTATACTAGCATGTATGGAATACATTTGTAAGATACCTTATAGGAATACAGGGGATATAGGGCTTAGAGTTTGTCTGGAATAAGAATCCAGAAATGTGTTTCTGTGTTAAAACTAGATAGTGGCAATTAAAAGATGTATGTTGCATACTCATCAGGTCACAAGCCCCAAAGTATATGTCCCATCTACCTGAGTTTAAACTTGTGCTCTCTGTGTTCCTTTGGTCTTCTACCTGGTAGTTTCCCCTGGTGATAGCCTGCTGAAATATCCAGCTTCTGTGTTTCCAGGCATTTTTAATTAGATACATTCTGATGATTTCCAGTCATGAGAGAAAATCATGAAAGTGCACCTCAGTGACAGATTTGTTAAAACAGATTTTCAGTTGATTATGAGATGTGTATCCAGATGTTCAGATGATGAGCGACTTGGGAGCACTTATCTACAGCTTAAAATTTCACCACATTAGTCTTTGTGTGTTACCTCATGCAAATTATAAATGCACAGCTCATTAATGCTGATATGTTTTGCTCTAGAGCTCAATAATTTCAAATCCACTTCAATTGTGAAAAACCAAGCCAGGCTCTGTGTTTTGTATTGAATTCATGAACCTGGTAGAAGTTCAGAATTTTTTTTTTTTCCTGTCAAACATTCAGTATCCATCTGTTGTCAGATACAAATTATTTAACAGAGGAAGAAAATCCCCCCCCAGCAAACTCTGGCAAAGTTCCTATTATAATCCCAAATCCCCCTATCCAGGATGAATTTAGTTTTTTTAAAATTTGATGGATTTGAATGTTATTGTCAGCTCTGATAAACCCACGGTGCAACTGCCTAAGGTGTTTCTGTAAAAAACACAATCTCCCTATCCCAACCCCCAAAATGTGTGATCTAAATGAAATGGTAATACATCTACAACGTAAACCAACATTTCTCTTATTTAATGTAACTTCTAAAATTTTAAAGTTAGAAGACGATTTTTTAAAATTTGAGAACTGCATTTTAATATTCATGTAGTTTTTAAACATGGTTTATTAAGTATTTCAAAAAGTATAAAATATTCTAATAAATTTTCACCCTGTTATTTTGCACAGTAGATTTATTATCTGATTTAATTTTTAGAATTGATATCCTGATGAAAGTGGAATGTTAAAAGACCTGAAAAAAAATGAAAGTATATGTAAAATATTAATTTTATAACTCTTAGTCCTTTGGAGGAATATAAGCCGAATTCTTTCCTCATTCCTTGGAGTTATAAAATTTGCCACCAACTAATGTAATATGTGCCAGGAATCTTTCTGTCTATCAAAGAAAAAAGGAAACTGCCATGACTGACCATTACTTTTTAAGAATTTTTTTTTTTTTTAAATAGTGTAAAGAAGCAAAAACTATCATAAGTCCAGCTTTAAGGTAGGGAAATGAAAGACTTTGAGATATCTTAACATCATCCAAAGAAATATTGACTTTCTAGGAAAATGCAAGTTTCCAGGATTGTCTCTGAAGTTGTCTTTGTCAGTACACTTCAACGTGATGAAAAATTTATGCTTGTTTTCTCATCCAAAAAAGGTTGAGCAGTGAAAAGGGTAGGCATTAGGAGTGTTCACAGTTGTCAGTTGTGGGGGCAAGAGAGGACAAGAGTCTTTGCTCAGCACAACAAACATTAAAAATGCTTTTTACATTATTAAGCAATATATTGTAGTGGCATCCATGTTGTGCTGCTTTAACGCAGCTGCAAAGTGAGCTAGATCTAAACTCAGAAGAAAGGAGGCTTGAAGGGAAGAGTGTTTTCATGTTGATGTATGACAGGAATTTTTCACAGTGAGAACAACCACTGGAACAACCTCCCCGGGGATGTGGTAGAGTCCCCTTTGCTGGAGATTTTCAAGATACTGTTGAGCAGGTCATGGATAATTTCATCTAGGCACATTTTCCACAGAAGATTGACAAGGTGGTCTTTCAAGGTCCTTTCCAACCTGGGCTGTTCTAAGGTTCTATTATTCTACAGCATAACTTTTTCTCTGCTAAATGCAGAGGTAAGAACAGATGTTAATCTGGTGGTACTGGTGACTGTGTCAAAAGCATGGGAAATATCTTTGGAAAAGTCAAGGAGTGTTATTTGATATTGTTGGTAGGATGCATTTGTTCTGTATCTTTATCAAAGTCTGGTTGGATCCCCCAGACTTAGTCATGTAAACAGGCAGGAAAAGAAAAGTGTACTAGCACTCTAAGTAGAATAATATTCTTCTCAAGCAATATTTAAATAAGCCTAGGTAAATAACATATGAACATAGAGGAAAATTAGATTTATCTTAACTTGACTGGCTGGCAGTTAAGGAAGAGTAATTATTCACATGCATAGTTTTAGCCCCTGGCAAATGGAAGTAAAAAGCTTAACTTCAGTTTAAGAAAATTTATTTTATTTTACTTCACATTTATGATAGGTGGTTCATGTACTTGATTCATTACCATCTGTCAACTGATGCATAGTACTTTATTAAGAGATGATAACAAATATGTTCACATGATTAAAAGCAACCATCATTGCTTAATATATGCTTTTTATCACTTTGGTGTCTGACTGTGAATGCTCCTAATTTGCTATGGCTGTGTAATATTGTGCTGTGCAGACTAGCAAAAATCTCACAGTAAAGTGATTGCCTAAAGAGGTTATAAATGCTCCACTCTTGGTGGTCTTTTAAAAACAGGATAGATAAACATCTGTCAGGGATGACGTGAGATGAACTGATCCTTCCTGTGGACAGGGAATGGACTAGACCTCTTGAGACCTCTTCCAGTCCAAGGAGTCTATGATTTTATTTTAACTCAATGAAATGCCACCCAGGGATTTGTGCTAATTTAATTAAGTTGACTTTTAAACAATTTAACAGATGTTTACACTTATAGATGTAACCTTTTAAGACCTAGAGTGTGCAATCTATTCCATTACTTCACTGTGCTTTTCATTAGAAACCTTTTCACTAAATGTAACTGCAACCTGTATAAGTCCATGCTAGGATTGTGTGTCATTTATGCAACTTTTATTTTGTCCACCATAAGCACATTTATTGTAGGGTTCTTTTATTTAGTTGGAGTCATATGCTGTCTTTCTCACTTTGTTTATGCTCTTTGGTCTTTTCTCCATAGGTTTAGCAGCCTGCATTTTGGAATTGGAGGGGTTTACCCTTCTGAATATTTTTCTATTTTTTCCTCCAGAAACTTTCTGGTTAAACTATGGCTTGGTTTGGTTTTGTGTGTTGTTTTGTTGTTGATGTTATTGTTGTTGTTGTTGTTTTGTGTTTGGTTTTTTGTTTTGTTTTGTTTTTTTTGTTTTAACTTTGAATTCCCAAACTGCATGGCTTGTTAGGCTGAATCTTTATCAGTACTGATAGAGCACGATGATATTTCCATGGACAGCAATCTTGGTTGTACATGCAAGAAATTTTGAACTGGTTTCAGGTGCATCAGAAGGATCTGGATGAAGATTGAATGAAGAGAATTAGAAGTTTGAAATCACACTCTTCATCTCCTGAGAGTTTGTCGTAAATAAAAGGGTTTTGTGTCCTGGTTTTTATGTTTTGGTGAGACCAAAGACTTTGTGAGGCCTGGACTCTTGAGTATAGGGATATGCTCTTCAAGGCTGTGGGGTTTTTTGTTTGGTTGGGGTTTTTTGTTTCAATTAAAATTAAGCTTCTGCAAATGGTAAATGGACTTTCTGTATATTTTCTGTTGTGGCCTAAATTGCAGATTAAAGCAGTGTTTCTAACCTCTCAGGACTTATTTAGATTCAGAGGCAGGATCACTGAATCTAGAGAAAGATAAGATTGATTGAATTTCTGCCCCACCAGCCATATGTCCATCTATATGGAATTTTAAATATGAATAGTAATGGTATAGCACCAGCAGCACTAGGTGGTTGCTCTTGACATGGAGGGAATTGTACGAACAGATAATGCAATTTTCCATAGTCAACCCCATAACTTTAACCCCACAGTCAACCCCATAAGACTTTGGGTGTTTGGATTTAATCATGTCCTCAGGGGAGACATGGAAGTAGATTTAATGTTAGCTCATTTTATTTCCCAACAAACACTGACACTTGTTATACAGTAGCCATCTACAAGGGCTGTCCTTCCTGCCCTTTTTTGCTAATTGTTTATGTTGACTTCTGGATATTTTTTTTTCTTTGCTGCTTTTTCAATCTCAGATGATGCAGGGATGTCTTTCTCATGTACTCAGTGTAAAACTAATGTCTAGAAAAAAAATTCTCTCAAATTGATAAGAATTGCTGTTTGTTGTTTTGCTTTGTCTTGCTTTGTTTTGCTTTGTCTTGCTTTGTTTTGTTTTGTTTCTGAGCACTTGCCAGTGTTTGGAGTTACTTGGGTCTCTGGTCCAGCTGGTGGTCTCCCAGCCAGCCCTTTTCCTGGTAGAAATAGAGTCTGAAAACTTCATCCTAAGTGCTGCAGCTGTAATGATGCAGCTCTAAGCACCCCCTTGATCTCTAGAAATTTTCACCAAAGTAATTGCCTGCTGTTGCTGTGACATAGTTGCTTTCCTTATTTTATATATGTTAAGGTTTCTTATTTTATATGTGAAACAGTTTAAGCTTATTATAGGGTGGATGGTGTGTGTTTTTGGTGAAGTTGTGGGATGGTCTAAAATTCTGCTGTATGGTTACATTCCCTGCTGAAGAACTAGATTTGATAGCCCTGATCAGATTAGTGGGAGTCATGATCACATTATTGTTATTTGTAGTGCTGTAGCACCTTCCCTAGTGGCACTGCAAAAGAAACAAATGTTCCCAGTCATGAACTAAAGAATTATAAACCATAGAACTGAAAAGTTCATGTAATCCTGATTAAGGAGAATCGACTGTTCCTCAATTCCTTGGTGCGAGCAGCTGAGGACTAGGCAATATAGTGTTTTCCAAACACTCAAAATTTAAATAAGCCATAGTGTTAATTGAATTTTAGTACTCTTCTTTTTCAGTTTGCTCCTGAATACTTAGTCTTTTGTTCTTTTCTGTCATCCTCTTTTGCGAGTGAATAAAGCAGAGACTTTTGTGATTAGGCTTTTACTCGTGAAGTTTCCTCTTTTGTTAACCTTTAAACCATGACCTCATGGGGCAGTCTCTAAGAGATATCTGAGCCTAAGCAGAACTCAACAGATTTAATGGCCAGCTGGAAACAGAGACATGCAAGAACTGTATTTTGATGAAAGTTTTGATTTGACACTGCTTCTGCATTCCTGTTTATTTATTTGTTTATCATAATCCTGCCCTGGTCATTCATTTCTGCCTCAGGCTTGACTGCTCTGTTGTGCTGGAATTGCTATTTGATCTCTTTCATTCCAAAGAGAATTCAGCTCATTAAAACAGCAAGAAAGATTTTCAGCAGAGGATTATGGGCTCAGGAGCCATCTGGGGGTGTGTGTACACTGTGCATATGTGTGTCTCTGTTGGTGAGAAAGAGGGAAGAGGAAGTGACCAAAATAAGGAAGCTGCCTTGTGTCTTCTCACATAGAAAGTAACATGGTTTTGTGTTTTGTTTTCTTTCTCCAGTTACCACTTCTCAGAGTCTCTGTCTGTCTCTCTCAGGCAAACCCAGTCTTAAAATTCTGACCTAAAAAGTAAAAAATTTTTAAAGTTTCACTCCAATTTCAGCCACCAGTTGAGCTTTTTGGGGCTTCTAGTCATGAAATCAACAATAATAAACAATTGGAACTGCTTTGCAATCATCATGACTAACCAGGTCCATGTTTTCTACTTCTTTCCACAGAACCTTTGAAAGAGATCTGGAAATGGGTAGTTTAAACCCCTGCTGTTTGTATCAGTAATTTCTTTTCATATTTTATTTACTTAAATTTAAAAGTTTTCTTCTTTAAAAAATTGCCTCCTCCCACCACATGCCTTTTCTATTTTAGCCAAAGTTAGGTTAATGGAAGGGAAGTAGGACACGAGTATAGATTAGTGTTTTCAATTAGCTATAATTGATTAAGCTTGCTATAGGGAGTCTGTACTGATTAAGGTTGGAATAATTTATCCTTGCACTTTTGCCATTGTTTCTATATAAAAATGGTATAGCTGTAGAGCTGAGGATATCAAGCATCTATCTTGCCTTGCATTTCCTTGCTACACCTAATGATGGGTCCTTCTGAAAGCTCAAATAAGCAGTGGACAACTTTGTATGGAATTTGAATATCATGAACAGAGAAGCATGAAAAATTCTGCTAGTTGGAGGAATAGCCAAAGAATGTTGAGAAGATTTGATACAGGCTGCTTTTCCATACCAAGGCTGATATTTTGTTGTGCCTAAAACTTGTAGATAGACATGTCCTACTGGTGTTGTAGGATCTGCAATGTCCCTAGGAAATGCTATTCCCAGCAACTGGGGAGACATGTGTAACTCATGGCTAGAGCCATTGGGTAAATAGTCTCGCAGGACACACTGTTGTAAATCCAAAGCAAAGAGCCAAGGTTATGTACCAAATGTCTACTGCAATGACAGCAAAAATGCTATGAGGATATAGCGCACACAGCAAATAAATATTTCTTTTAACTAGCTTATGGAAAGAAACCCAAGTGGAATTTTTTAAAGACTTGGTTGGCTTTTTAATTATTACTGTTAACTTACAGGATCATCTAAAAGGAATATTTGTCTGAGAAGGGTCCCCTTCTAAAGCAGGGATATACAGAGCATAAATGTATCACATGTGGGACACTCCCTTTGCTACAAGTTTACAGCATGGGGAAGAAACATGGAAATAGCTGGTCTGGTGACAGCACTTAAAATTATTCTTCTCATGGATAGTTTTACATATGGACTGTCTAGTTGAGAAGAAAATGGAAATCCCAAGAGAATGCATTAATAGACTCACAAGAAGAGGGGGAAAATCCCTCTGGGGATTTAACTAAAGTGGTAGACATAAGAGAGGAGGCAGGAGCAGGAGATTAAGAAGGGGTGCTGCAAGGAGACAGAAAAAAAAAAAAGAATGGCTGCAAAAGCTCTGTAAGATTGTTAGGACTCTAAAGGGGAATATGTGAGAAGGTCATGACAGTGAGGGCACCAGAGAGCAGCCCTAAGTGCTCAGTCTGTGCTATGAGGGTCCATCCAGGTGTCTGCCCTCTCTCTAGAGCATACTGCTGTGTTGGGCTACCCACCCACACTCTAATACTGCTGCTGCATCTGTATCTCTTTGTGGCAGCCCTTCCCCAACTCCTTCTGCAGTGTTTCTCCTCCTCATTATGTTTCTACCTTTCCGTGAGAGCAATGGGCCTGTGAGACGGGCGGCACAGTGCCAGCTGCTCTTGGATCATGAATCCTATGAGGAGCAGCTGAGGAAGCTAAGGTTATTTATGCTGGAGAAAAGGATGCTTGGGGGGAGCATATTGCTCTCTACAACTGCCTGAAAGGAGGTTGTTGCAAAGTGAGGGTGAGCCTCTACTTCCAGGTAACAAATGACGGGATGAGATTAAATGGACTCCAGTTGCATCAGGGAAGGCTTAGATTAGATTTTAGGAAATCTGTATGATTGTTTTCACCAAAAAAGCATTGGAATAAACCGCCCAGGGAAGTGGTGGACTCATGTTTCCTATAATTGTTCAAAATGCATGTGAATATGACTCTTGAGGACATGTTTGTGGTGAACATAGAGGTAGTGCTGTGTTGACAATTGGACTTGATGAGGTCTTTTCCTAATTTTATGGTTCTATGGTCCAGGCCTGGGGAGGGGGCAAAGGGACCGCCAGTGAGCTGTGACCTTGGAAACTGCCAGATCAGGCTCACAGGGAATTGCTACATATAGAGGAAAATGCAGCGTGTGTCTTCTGGTTTGCCTTTGGGACTAGGAATGATATCTTCTGTGATGAGTGAATGCAAAGTTGTTGATGCAGTGATTGAAAAAGTGCTGCTGTCAAACTCAAAACCTTTTTAAAGCAAAAACTAGAATGAATCCAAATTTCTTTGTGAAATGTTTCTGCTAGATCCAGTGAATTCATTTCTTTACAGATTCTTTTGTTATTCTGGTGTTGTTTACAGACATCTTTTTTCACTCAGCTCCAGTAAATGAGCATTGTGTCTGTTGTCCTTCTTTGGAGCAGTCATTCACATTATTGGAGCAGATGGGAACCCTTTGGTTTGGATGACAGTCCAGCTAGGTCCTATCAACCTTAGCTACCCTGATGGACATGTACTATGGCTTACAAATTAATCAACTGATTTCTCGGTTATGCTCTGTAATTTCTAGAGGACCCATCACAAAAAGGCAAGTACGCTCACCTGAAACAAAATACAACTTAGGGCACCATAGTTTGCTCTAAGCTGCTGGGCCAAGACAGGCTATTGAAATTCTGGGATTAATTACTTGCATTGAAGACAGTATTACTGAAATAAAACTTTGAGTTAGATATCATCAAGCCACATTGTAGACAACCATCACTGTATGTGGGTAGAGCAATCATCCCTGGATCTGGTTAGTGGGAAAAGATATGAGACCATTCCTAAATATTTTGAGATGTTGAGAGAAATGTATGGCCAAGGTATACTCAAACAAATTTAAAAACCCCCAAACAAACAAACAAGCAAACACCAAAATCCAACAATTGTGATTGTTCTCTTCATTCTACATTTAGAAACTTGGATTTATTTGGAATACAAAAAACTGGAAATGTTGCAGTGAAATAATATCTTTGGTTTCATCCGACCCAAAATGGGACAATGGAATTAAAAATATAGTCACACAAGGTTTTATGTGCAGAAGATCTTTCAGAATAACTCAAAAGGAAGATAGTATCCACTAACTAAAAGTAGAGTGCTTAGTGCTTTAGGCAAGTGTCTGAAATTAGAAAAGATGAATCCAGACTTTGAGACATCAAAAATACTTCAGAGGAAATCTTTCAATCACTGGTTTCTACTAGGAAAAAAAAAATTAGCTGGTTAAAAATAATAACAAAAATAATTAAAAAGTGATATATAAAGTTTTAACCTGTAACAATCCAATAAAGACTGCAATTTGGCCTTCAGTTATCTTCAGTTTGAAGACAGACTTGGAAACAGAGCCAAACCCACAGTTTCTGACATAGGCTTCTGGCTTCCAGACTCTGCTTCCTTGCTGCCATGTAGAGGAGAAAAACAAGCTTGCTCCTATACAACTCATGTAAATGAAAGATTTCTGGTTTGTAGCTGGCAAGCAGATGCTGACTTTATTGAAACAAAATAGCATGTCTTTGTTTTTTGATTTCCATTTGCCATTTAGTATGGTTCAGAGCTGAAAATGAGAAACCTCTTGCAGTTGAGGAATCCTCACCCTGAATTCAATGATTAATATGTCTCTGTGTCATCCATGCCAGAACTTTGTTTTCTGATTAGCCAACTGACTACACTCTGGTTTTTGATGTTTTGTTTGTTTGGTTTTTTTTTTTTTTTTTTTTTTTTTTTTTTTTTTTTTTTTTTTTTTTTTTAATTTTGTTTGTTTGTTTGTTTTAGTGTTTGGGTAGGGGGGAGGTTTTGGGTTGTTTTTTGGGGGTACTTTTTGTTGTGAAAATTTGGATCTTTGACTCTGTGATCCCCTTATTGTTTTTTTCTGCAGTTCAAAATGTGTTAATAAATTTCGTGTCCACTGCCAGGCTATTGAAAACATCATTCTGGAAATATTGAATAGAAAATTAACAATTCTTTACTCACAATTTTTACCTGGGAAATGATTTTTTATTTTATTGATAAAACATTTGCTCAACCTATGTTGTCTTCAGTAATTATTTCCAAAAATATAATTTGATAAATACTGCAATTTTGGAATGAGCTCGGGTACAAGAATTTGATTTAAAGCTTAATTTTTAGGTAAATGATTATATCATATATAATATGTGATAATAACAATGAATCCAAAATTAGAGTAGTTACTGAAATTTTCAGTGTATATATATGTCCATAGAAGTCTGTGTATGAATGTGTACATATATATATATTTTAAAAATATTATAGTGTTAATATAGATATTTTATATTAAGTTTATCTGTATGTATGCATATAAATATTTGTGGAATTTTTTTGACTTGGGCAATGTCAAATATCCAAGTCTCTGTAGTTGGGTTCATTCAGCTGCTTTGCACTGAGGGCTGTTTTCTCTTCCTGTTTTCCTTTTCTGACCATCCCTGGCAGATATGTTTCAAAGAGGAAGATCACAGGTTCTCCTTCTGATCCTCCATGTTTGGAAACAAAATGATCTTCTGAATGCAGAGAGGCCCTCTGTACTTTGGACTAACAGTGGTGTAGATTAACCTTATTTCTATAGAAATGGCAAGGTGTCCTGCAAAGGCAGACAGTGTTGTAAATGAGAGGAAATAATTTCATCCTGGTTTGAGAATTCCTAAATATGTGGAGTGCTTGTGCATAGCTGTCTTTGTGAGATAGCCTGAGGAGCTACTGCTTCTTTGTTTGTCTGCCCCCCTTGTCTCAGCTCTACCCTGTACAGTTCCCTTCAGTGCATGGATGTGGATGAGATCATAGCTAGTTCTGCTTTTTTGTTTCCCTTTCTCTCTTGTCTATGTTTACAATAAAGTGCCTGTATTGAAACTGCAATGATTATGCTGAGTGAAGGAGGAACTCCTTTTGCTGCAATTATTTTTCTTGGAGAAGTTTTTCACTTAAGGTTGAGCAAGACCCTGAAGGAGATTTTTTTTTAGTCGCAGTTGAGAAAGACAGAAGGAGCTTTCTTGATGCATGTTGGCCTGGTTTCAGCTAGGATACAATTTATCCTCTTCTTCATAGCTGGTACCGTGCTGTGTTTTGGATTCAGAATGAGGATAATGTTAATAACACACTGATATGGAGGACTCCCACAGAAATAAGTAGGGCCTAGGGTACACAGGGAATGACTGCTGTTTCCCTACTGATGCAATAAACTATTTGATGCAAGGTGGGGGAGAGGCAGAAGGATGTGGGAAAGGTTTCCTCATCTATAAGTGTTCTACAAATGCCAGTGACCTTAATGGTCCAGCAAGGCTCCCCACCAATTTGCAGCACCGATGGCATCCTCTGAGAGGGCTTGTCTTGCAGACATGCTTCTCTTCCATCAGTGAAGACTCCTGCTTTCCCTATCTCCAAAGCCTTTCTGCAGTGGTTGGTGTACATTGAGACAAATGTCATGAAACCTGATCTGTCTTTAATGCAACTTAGCAGTTGGAAATGAGGAGGATCAGCATCACATAACCAAGCAGTTCTTTGTGGATGGCTGGCAAGTGGTCCACAGACCACATGGCTGGAACTTCTTGACTAATGCACTTTCCAAATGCTGTGCAGCCCATCCTGTCACTCCAGGGTGTGAATACCTTCTCCTCGTTACCCCAGCTCATCACAGTTAGTTATTACAGGCAGCTCAAGCAGAAATGGCTCCAAGTGAAACTGTCTGGTAATTTTCATTATAAAATACTGTTTTCAATGACTTATAACTTCTCCAAACTTAAATTTGTTTTTAACTTTCCACAGTAAATGCTTTATTCTTTTGTGGGGGAGGGGCAAGAAAGGACAAGAGAGTGAGTGATGATAGTGGGTAATGAGAATAAATGGATAGACTTAAAAAAACCTGAAGGTTCTCTAGGATATTTTTATTTCTGTCTTCTAGAAATATACGTATTTTTTACCTGTGCATCTGCGAGCAAGGACAGTAGAGAGTATTTGTGGAGCAGAATGTGGTTCCTGTGGTTATTCCTTTGTAAATGTAGCTATGGTTGCACATTTGGAAGATGGAAGGTTATCGTTTGGAGATAGTCAGGCTTGTGACAGCTGACAGCTAACTTTTTCGATGATGATGATGATGTATGTGCTCTTACCCCTTCCCAGTACCTGTGTCCCATCAGCAGAGCCATGCTCTGGATTTGTCCCTCCCTGGGATGATGTGGGACCCATTGGCCCTCACCATGGCCAGAAGCTGCCAAGGCCTTGGGCCTGGGACCTATAACTCTGGATTCAAAGATGCAAGTAGGAAAGAGATGATAGAGACCAGACTGTTGGGGGAAAAGAGCCTTGTGCAAGTGGCAAGATGGTTGTTGGCATTGTGAAGGAAGAAGAGGCACTGGGACAGGAGGAGACCAGGAACATTGGAAACAAGATGGAACCCCACAGAATTAATTCCTTGTGAAATTTACTTTGCCTCTAGAAGAGATTTTTATAATGTCATGTAAATAAGCCATGACATTACATTTTTAAACCTTTAAATACTTTGATTTTTCATTAAGTGTTTTTTTTTTTCCATTAAGAACAGTCCATTCTGTGCACTAAATGGTTAGAGACTCTCTGGAGGGTAATAAATGCATGATACTTGAATGAAACTTTGTCTTGGCATGTAGCAGAAAGAAGAAAAATGTAAGGTTCACTGTGCAAACTCATGTGGACACTTTTTAGACTTTAAAAGCTTAACTGTGCTACCCTGATACTGTATTCCATTAAAATTATTTGTATTTGTTATTTAAGCTAATATGAAAATTGTTTCTCTGAGTCTTTTTGCACATGTGTATTCTCAAACGTATATTTGTTTATGTAAAGTGTAGTTATTTAGTATGCATAGAGATGTTTGAGAGCTATATGTTGGGCCAGAACTCTCTCATTCTTTATCTGCCTCTTGAGACTTTAAAAATTGTGGTTTCCTGTTTACTTGTTAATTCATCATTACAAAATCCAAATGCTATTAGTATTCTCAGTGTTCCTGGTGAGTATCTGGAGTTTTAAACAAATCCTTTATTTTCATAAAATGAGAACAAGACATTATTTATATCACTTTGATTTTTTTAACAAAGAGAATGCAGAATGTTTTTAAAAAACATTCTTCCATTATCTGAATTGTAATTACCAGGAACATTTTGATAACATGGTGTTTGAGTTGTTCTTGTATTCCTGCTATTTTCATAATCCTATATTTAAGAGTGGATTCATGTGTCACTTAGGTGTTGCCACTCATTCTGCAAGGTGACAGGACATGCAGTGAACTATGCTGAACAAAGGAGAAAAAGAAAAGGGTTGCTTTGGCATGGTAAACGTTAAAATCAATGTTATCTCTCTGCCACCCAGTGCACTTTCCCAGCTGATTCTGAGTGCAGCTGTGAGATCTGCCAAGCCAGTTATCTCCTAAGTTCACTGAGGATTTGAGACAATAATAATGATGAAATTAGATGTGGGCATTTCAGCTTTTTTTCTTCTGGGATCTTCAGAAAAGTGCAGGTTTAGACAGCTTGACCTTGCTGTAATTCACACAGAGCTTGTTCTGGAAATTCCAGTTTTCTGCCATTGGAACACACGCAGCTCCTATCCTGGAAGGGCCTCCGTCCATTCCCAGACATTGTTTATGGCAAGAGTTCAGAAGGATGTGAGCCAACTCTCTTAGCTATTTGTACCATTTATCTCCCTGTCCCTCACCCAACCTTGACTTTTTCCATGGTTATGAGAAAAGAGTTTTTATAGACATCTTTACAGCACAGTCTCTCCACTGTGCCTTGCTGATGTCACCAGCAGGCATAGTCTTCTCAATACAATGTGGTAACTCAGTCCTAAGAGGGATTTCAAGTGTGTGGTGGGTGACCAGTTTGACGTTTCCTCGTGTTTATATTGCCTCTCTCCGTACTGGACTCTGACTGTAATAGTTATTCAGCGGAAGCATGTACATTGGAGAGGATATTGATCCCTGCTCCACTTGCAGAGTTTGGCTGGCTATCCCTCCTTTGTTTCTTATCATTAAAATGATTGTGTTTGATTGAGACTTAGGCACTCAACCAGTTATTCCGAGTTACAAAGTCCTTGTCTTTTTCCAGAACTTCCCATGTGGATGGTGGTTTTTCTTCAAAATGTATTTTCACTTTTGTGCAGCTGAAGATTGGCCATTTTAACTGCATTTTGCTGGGAATTTTTTTAACTGATTGTTTAGTGGTAATGTCTGTAAAGGCTTGACAATGCAATTTTTCCCCACCTACAAAACTATTCATTGTTATGACTCTTTACCATTCCCCTTACCTTCAGGTTTTTTGCCCCAAGTTTTGTATCTAGAGATGTTACTGTGTAGTGAGGCATTGCTGTACACTGAATGCTTTCCGTATGTTTGTTACAAGGGGAAGTTGGATCTCTGCTAATCTATTTGAATGCTTCCTTTGACATTAACAACACTGTGTTTCTTGATGAAAGGAAGAATTTCAGGGATCCAGCTGGAAATCCTCTTTTCTTCTTTGGTCAATGCCAAGTTCTCAGCTGCACATCATGTTCTTGTGTGTGAGCTGAAAGATAAGAAGTAGTTTGGAGAAACTGACTCTCTCCTATTGTGATACCTGGGGGCCAATTATCACTTCAGGTGGTGATGCAATCTGTCATTTACAGATTGTGCATTCCTGTCTTTGGCTGACACTGCTACCTCCGTGATGATTGTCCAAATTGGATCAGGCATGAAGCATCTTGATTCCTTCTTAGGAAACATGCCACAATTTGTACTAATGCTTTTTCTGTGGGCCAGTTGCCCGTAGATGGATAATGGATAAATTTGTGTGGTTTTGTTAATATTGTGATAAAATCCTTTCATTGTGGGAAATAATACTCAAAGAACAACTTTTTGAAAGATTTTAAGAAACTCCCCTATGGAATGCCTTAAATTTATGCATAGATCAAAGACAGAAAATAACAGGAACAGTTTAAATGAGCTGTTTAGGAATGCCAAGCTAATAAAGACATAGTAAATAAAATAATTGAAAATAAATCCCTGAAACTGTTTAAAAATACCCCACAAAACAATAAAATCCCTCTAAATCAGAAAGAGAACATACCCTTTATACTTTTCTGTGAAATGGAAATCCAGAGATTATGATGTTTAAACACTGAGAATCCTTTTATTCTGGGTACCAAAGGTTTGCATTGAAAATACAAATAGAAATAGGTTTTGGGTCAGAGCACATGCCGTAACCAGACAGATTTTGAGCCTGTTCCTTGTCTTGGATCCCAGTACTAATAGTATTTCAGTTTAAATACCTCTGCATCCTGTTTAACTGGACTATTTTTAAAGCAGTAGATGGATTTAAGTATGAAGACTGAACAAAGCTAATTGATGGTTTATTTTTCTTAAGCCCTGATGCATGCTTTTAAAGTACATTTTGTCCATTTAATCAGCCAACTGTTACCATTACACGTCTTCAGAGAATTTTTTTTCATTCTGCTTTTCAGAAATGCTGTCTATTTTCTCATATTTTTAACAACATTGTGTATGTTAATGATGTTAAACTCTTCTAAAAGAATGGGGAGGTTCTGATGCTTCAAAGCCTATGCATGTGCAGTGGGTATTTTGTAAATGATCATTCACTGACAAAAGGAATGGTTATATTGCATTTTGCCAGCAGGCATGTCCTTAGCTATTTAAAACTGCAAAAAACCCCTCAAGCCTACAGTTTTATCAGAGTCTAAAGTTATTTAATTAGAAATGAAAAGTTCCTCGTGCTTTCTCTTGCTTGAGAATTCGGAGAAAGCAAAGAACACAGATGGCAAGTCTGAGCCATATTGGTAAAAACGAGCTGCAAATTTTAAATATATGGTGAATTTTTTATATTTAGAAGACTTTCTCAAAAGACAGATGTATTCTTAGGCCAACAAAGAAAAAAAATTCTTTCAAAATAGAAAATATATACTTTTTTCTCTTTCTTTTGTGCAAATAAAACTAAGACTGCTTTATGCAAATACAGAAAATTTTCTGCATGTGCTAATTTACTACTATTCTTATTTTTATTTACCCCCACTTCACAAATACGTAAATATGGAATAGTTTGCCTGAAAGAGCAAGTATTGAGTTCTAATCCTGTTTACCTGTTCAAGATGCATATCCTCATTTATGGGAGAATTTCTTGTTGCCTTAGTGCTTGAGTTAGAGGGACTCTTTTTAGTGCAGAAAATAATGAGGTTTCCTTTGAAATTTTGTAAACTCTGAATTAGTCTGTAACTAGTAGAGTTCAGAAAATAGTCCCTCACCTTCATCCTTTTTCATCTCTTTAAAGAGAGAGCCATTTCCCCTTGCCACGTTGTTGAATTCGAATCCATACCTCCAATAAAAAGAGATGGCAGAAACAATAAACTACAGAAAGAATTTGCAGGTAACTAGAAGTAGAGGAAAAGAGCAGAAGCAAGAAAGGGCAAGATAAATATGGTAAATAGGATTTGTCGTTTTGCAGAAGATGCTTTTGGATAAGGTAAAAATTTTACTAGACCTGATTCTAAACCAAGGTAGAATTTTACAAATTGTGCACATGTTTAGAACAAATTAGCTTCTTTTACACCATATATTTTTACAGACAACATTTTTCAATAATCTATGCAGATCTACTGTGATACTTACTCAGGTTCCTGCAACTGTCTGACATGAAAATTTTTAAATAGTACCCAGGCTTGCAATGGAGTACTCTCTCTGTCTTATTACAAACTTCATAAAAGATTTGTCTATAAATAGTCTTTCTGAAAAGAGTTGAAGTACCAACTCAAAAGAATGTGGTTGGGATATACTGCAGTGTTATCAGAGACCTGGGTCACCCAAGTGTATATGAAGGAAATGACTGAGGCTCTGTGTGCAAAGGGGAATAAATTAGCAAGACAAAAACATTTGAGAGGTAAAAGCAAAGCCAAGCAAAAACACATAAGTATTGGTGCCGTAGCAGTATATTTGGTGTTATGGTTACTTGTCAAGAAACAGATGAAAATGCCCTAAAAGAATGCATGGGAACAAACCCCTTACTGAGCTCTGATCTCAGATCCTGAAGATAGTAAACACCTTGGCCATGATGTTGCCTGTAATGCTACCTGAAATTTGAAATAATAAATATCTAACCATGTAAGGGTATATTTAAAAACATATTTGAAATTATTTTACAACTCCTTGAAAGGTAAAACCAGAGCAGATGCCAAAGCCAATTTAATGAGTGAAGGATCAGAGGCAGGTGGAGTGCTCTTGGGGGAAGAGAGGAAAGGACATGAAAGGAGATCCCATATATAGGATCTGGTTACTGCCCAGTCACTGAATGCAATCACTGGGTTTTGAGCTAAAAAATACCAGTTTAAGCAAGGTCTGCAGCTACTTTTTTCTTGAGCAAGGACTTCAGGAGGGGAGAGAGAAGAGATTGTAGGAAACCACAGGCTTCTTTGATGTGAAGCTTCTCTTAAATGTGACCTCAGGTGTGACCTGTGAAACAGTGGCAGAAGGGAACACAGTGATGGTTTCCTGTAGCAAGGAGGAATTCCAGCCCATTATTGTATATATTTCGTTATTATAATGAAAATATAAATTATGGGGTATTCAGAAACCAGATGTTGTACGGCAAAAGATGACATATGGATGCACAAGCACATTTAAATATAGAAAAGTTTTGCACAGATAGAATGTAGACACTCTTGGACAATGGAGAGTGACATTTAGTAGAAGACGGGGATAGGAAATTCAGATCTTAATTTTACCCTTAATACAAATATTTAGATAGTTTCTGCAGTCGTGAGTTTTAATGAAGCAAGAAGGTTCTTCTGTCTTCTGCAGATTATTCATTTTTCCCATTGGGTTCTTGGTGCTGTACTCATCATGTCAAGGCTGACTGCCCTTATCCTACTTTCAAGATTTTTACAGACACCACTTCTCTAAGTTACTAAAAATTTATACATGTTTGCAATTTTTCTGCCCATCTTTTTTTTTCCCCTTTTAATTAAATTCACTATTCTTTGGTTTGGAGATGTTAGAATACAATTTTTAACACTTTTTTTTTCCTATAAAAAATTTTCTTTTGGATTTTCCATCCAATTTGGCCATATGTTTATTAATACTTTCAAATAACATATTAAAAATAATATTGAGTATTTCACTGATATATACTTAAAAGTTCTTATTAAATTAAGAAACGCATGTGATTTCTCTGTTTTTTTGTCATAGGATGACTTACAATCCAGAATTTCTGTTACTCATATGGCTGTTTAAGGAGTCTCAGGCAACACACAGTATTATTCTGCAATGGCTTTGTGAACTGTGTGGATGTTTGTGTTTGTAAGTATGTGTCTTTCTTATCCTGATCCACGTTGTCTACTTTCAGTTTTTTATATTTTATTTAATAGGAATTTATCTCTTTTCACAAGACACTTGTTTATCCCAGGATGAGTATCTTTGTTTTTTTTTTTCAATGGGGCTTCTATAGCATTGAGTAGGAGAACAATGTTTGGTTCTTCTATCTGTTACCATCAGTGGTCTTTCACCTACCAACACACGGGGTGTCTCATTGTACTCTGGGTGCCACAGGTACCTGAGATATCTGCATAGGGATAGCTGGAAAGAGAGAGAAACCTACATGAGACTGGGTTACTTCTTGATTGTCACCTGACATCTGGGGCTCAGAGGGGATACTTTGGGCATCTGTGCTTTGCTGACTGGAGTCCAGTGACACATTTCACTTACCCACACTTTGCTCTAGTACAGTCATGACTGTCTTAAATCTGCTAGAAGGCTTGCCATCCACAGCAGAATAACGTGTACCACTTATATTATTGAATGTTTTTGTTTGTTTCTAATTTTCTACGTGTTTAAGTCACAAGAAGCAAAGAAATATTTTGTAGTGGAGCAATGCTGATTTTTCCCACCTGGTTTTGTGGTTGTAATATTAGCTAAAGCCAGGTATATAATACACCAGGGAAATGAGTACTGAGAGTTGCACTTACTGGCTGTTTTTACAGAATTCCTTTATAAAATTATCTATCAATCTTTGTTCCATTAGGGAATTGATTCCAAATTGTGTCATCTTTCTAGTAAAGTATTCTAGTAAAACTGTCATAGTATTTTCTTGTTCCTGCACTGAGCTCTCTGGGGTATAAACAAGGGTTTAATTTGAGGGCAATCAGATGCTAATTTTTAAGACACTTCTTGTTTATCTATGGTAATTTACTGCAAGAGAAATTTCAGTCCTACAAGGCAAGCAGGAAAACAAAGCAGTTTGGCTCAAGTTTCACTCACGCTCTCTGAATGGGGACTACTACATACGTAAATCAGATCTGTGGTCTAAAAGAAGCTGGAGGGCATTAAAAGGCTCTAAATGTATGGGTGTCTTACTGTCCCTGCATCATTCCCACAGCCCTGCTGACTAACAGGACACAACCTGGCCCCTACCACTGTTCTCTAATCTATCTGCAGTCTTGCTCTGTTTCTTTGTGTATGTGACAGGACAGAGACATGCCTGTCCATCTGTTTAAGTCTTCCCCCTTTATCCCTGTCGGGCAGCTATGCCAAGCAAGAACAGGGCCATTTGAGACTTACAATTCAAAAACGAACCTGGCATTGTGGTGACAGCGGGCACAGCTACTCTTCAGAAAAACAAGGAGTTCTTTGAAAAGCAAAGTTGGAGAAACCATGTTTTTTATGGCTTTATATGTTTTGATTTAACCTCAATGTCTTCAGTTCCTACTTCTATCCTTTTTCTATTATTTTTTCCACCCCTCTCCCCAGGAATCATAGTCAAACAATGCTCTCCACTTTTCTGTGTCCCTTACCTTTGCTCCCTCTTTGGCATGCTATCCAAAAACCACATAACCGCTGTCTAACCTGCTGAACACAGTCTGGTATAAGGAGAAAATATTTTGGGATATCTACCACTTTGTCAGTATTTCTTTAACAGGCAGTTTCTGGGGAGGTTGCATCACTCTCCTTTGAGATCTCATTAGTACCTTGAAAATCTAAGGTCACTGGAAAAGAGCAGGAAAAACCTGAAACATTAAACTTCTTTACATATTTTTATTCTTATTTGGATTGATATTTGACAAAATTGTTTTACCAGTTACTGGTACTTGTTGCCGTGGTAAAGATCTTAAGCATTATCAAAGAGTTAAGGCAGTAGAGTGTTATTGCTCTACAAAAACCTGCTTAGTTATCTCATTGCTAACAAAACAACTTCTTCTTCTGTTTTTTTCTTTGAAAATTCTGAGTGGGATCTATTGTTCAAATAGGGATTAATTAATGTTTTAAGAGCTTTCTGTGCTTTAATGTGGGTGGGTATAATCTCGACCGCTGGGATATATTGATACCCTTATTGCATAAACAGCTTAGTGATTTTCTAAATTATTTTTGCTTCCCTAATGCAACAAAACACTGTTTCTGTTTTAGTCTACAGCTGCACATTGACCTGAAGGCATAAGATCTTTTTTTAAAAGTTGTGTATTATAGTAAACTCTTCAGTATTTTGGTCACAGTGCTAGTGTCTTGTCACATGAAAAATTATGAGCTTTTATTTTATTATTGGGAAGAGATCCCCTATATTACACTTCATTTGGCTTTCTGTTCTGTAGATCAGATATTCTGAAAGAAGCATCAGAATATTTACACCTGATATTCTGACATAGATTTACTGGCTGTATTATATTTAACATTCTCACAATAATTTTGGTACCACCATAAAATTTAAGATTCATAGCGAAAAAGAGCAAAAAGAGCCATTCTATCATCTTCCCTGATCTGTGGATGCCTTATATTTAACCCAGTTACTAATATGTTGAGCCAAGTGCCATGAACTTGATTAATTACTGTCATGTGGTAGCTCTTGTTACACCTCTCACAGAAATTTAGATAAGTTAATCATCCCAGCTCTCCCCTAAAGCCCCAGTATACTGTCATTGCAGAGCATAGAACTCTCAACACCATCTTTGAAATGAACTAAACAGCAAAACTCTGACTACAAGGTTTTTGCTCCCATTCCCAGTCATTTTTATGGTTCTCTATTGCATTATGCAGTATTCAAAAGTCCCCTTTACAGCAGAGGTCTCAGAAATATCTTTATCAGCATACTTTTAAAAAAACTCCATATACAAATAGTACCATATTTTCTTCTTTCTTACTGCTGTCTTTCTAACCTTAGCCAAATGTTTTATATATTTAATAATTTTTTTCTCAAATTTCTAACTGCAGCTATATCCTTTTCAGTCTAGGACATAGTCCTCTCATGGGTTTATTCTTTGCGTCTGTGACTGCAAGATGTTTTGCTGTTATCTATAAAGAATAGTGCAACTATGGGAGGTTTGTGATGACTGGGAAAAAAAAAAGAAATATAATGGTGTGGGTCTTCTTGAATTAATTTCCAAGCATATGAGGGATAAAAAGACACTCAAAAATTATCGACCTAATTTACCAAGGGAAAAACATGCTTGACCAGCATGGCTGTCTTCTATCATTAAATGATTTTCAAAGTAATGATGAGTGAGCAATAGATGAAATTCATCTTTACTTCAGTAAAGCTTTTGATACTGCCTCCCTCAACATCATCCTTTAGAAGGTAAGGAACTAATGGACAGTTTGTTGATGGATGGATTGTTTTAGGTGGGTTAAAATTGTCTGGACTTCAGGTTTAGATGATGACAATGTCTCGTAATGAGTGGATAAATACTGTGTGTCAAGCATAAATACAGAAGCCTCTACTATTCAATAACTCTATCAACAGTCTGGACAATAAAATTACTTAGAAAACGTAAAGAGAACATGAAAGTTTAAACACAGCATTAAATTTAAAGGCTTGACTGGTGAGTGGCAGAACTTCAGTGAAGACAATCTTAAGGACTGGTTCAACAGGAAAGTTACAAATTTCAATGATGATCACACATTTCCACACTGGGGGCAAAATAGTGACAATAACATTAAGTCTAGGCAGGGACAGCTGTGGCTCACAGTGCTCTCCTGATGACTACAAGCCAAGCCAGTTGATTGAGACAAGTAATTTTTCATCCCTGCTCATGTCCAGTGGTACTGGAAAATTGCTTCCAGTTTCAGACTTCCTGTTCAAAAAAGCTGTTAAGACATTGGATGACATCAGCAGAAGGATAAAAAATGGTGTGGGGCATCAGGCATGAGACCTACATGGAGAAGTTGATGGAGTTGGGAATTCTGAACCTGGCAGGAGGAAACTAAGGTGAAGTCTAACAGCTGCCTGCAGAAAATTGCAGGCAGTTACAAAGATGGTGGAGCCAAGTTCTTTTCATTGATAGCAGAAGGTATAAAGAGGCCAAAACCTGTATTTTGGGATGTTTGATAGTCACGACATTAGGAAGGAGTCTTTCCTTTGGAGGATTATGCAGCACTGGAACAGGTTCTGTCTTTGGAGGGGATGGACTAAACAGACAAAAATACATTTGACTTAACCTTATGTAGGAGATTGCTGTGCTTTGGAGAGAAAGCTGGAGTAGATAACCTCCAGACATGCCTCCAATCAGAGTTCAATGACTCTGTGATCAGAATCCAAATATTATATATGACCATTTAGACATTGTTTTCATTTAATGTTTTGTTAGTCATTTCATTAGTAAACTTCATGAACAGTATGTAGTTTGTACTATCAAATTGTTGATACTGTTGAATGCTACACCTTCTGGAGAAATGGCACTATGTTTCATTCTCTAACCAATGACATTTTAAATGAATATTTCATTTATTTGTTAATCTATATCCCTGAGGAGGTGATTTATATTTCCAAAGGCAAATGATTTATATTTCCAAAAGTCTAAACATAAAAAACTACAGCTGTCTTTATTAATCAAGCATGTAATTTGGTCTCAAAAAGTGAAATCTGGTTTGGTTGTAGTGTGATCCTTTTTTCATAAAATTATAGTGATTAATACTAATTATCTTTGAACCCTGCTAGTTTTGCTTTAGTTCATTGTTAGTACAATCTTAAATCATCTGTTCCATCACCATGCCTGGGGCTAGTGCCATGTGACCTCAAGCTTTGCTGTGCCCTTTTTGAAAAGACTTAGAGTTTATATTCTTCCTGAACTTTTATTCTTTTCCAGGACTTGTTACACCGGAATATCAGTAACTCTGAAATCCTTTATTCAGCCATTTAATAAATCTTAGATTCCTTCTATCTGACCCATCTGGTCTCAAAAACATTTAGCCAGTGTCTCCTTTCCTTTGTGGAACCAGCCCCATTTAAAGTACTTTCATCTTGTGTGTGCACATGCATCTTGTGGGTCTCTCCTTTGCTTACCCCTGTTCCAGTCTAGCAAGTGAGTTATTTTTGTTGGTTATAAAGAGATCTGAAAGACCTGCCTAGTTTTCACACTGAGGTGCATCTTTGGGTCAGATTTTTCTCCACCATCCCCTTAAAAACGGCCAACCACTTTTTATTTCCGTGTCTGTTGCAATAACGACATGAAAGAAGGACATGGACACCTGCTGAGAGCAAAAGAACAAGACTGGCGGCGGACCTCCGCCCCACTTTATTTTATATGTGTCTTATAAACCACTGTGGATTGGAGGAGACAATGAGCCGCCCCTCAATCACACTGGTCAAAGGAAATGTCCATCAAACTTCTGTGCCCAGGAGAAAGGAATGTAAATAATAAGATACCGTTACAATAACATGGCTATGTTTACAAAGAGTGTGTGAGAACCAGTTACAAAAGAATGATAACATCCAGAACTGCAAAACTTAGGGCAACACATCTATCTTGTAATGGCAGTATTTTTTTCCCATACAAACTTGATATTGAGGAGCAATTTATTCTTGCCTGCTTTGACCAATAGTCTTCTATCATTGGCCTACTTTGATGAGTAGCCTTTTGTTAGCACATGGACCTGTGTTTTTCTGAATTCCTTCAGGTTTGAGTTATATTATGATTACTCATGAGTTTTGACATGCATGTAAATATATGTGTGTATATATATGTAAATTTGTATATCTATATTTTTTTGTCCACTTCATCTTTCTAAAATAATCTATAGCCAGAGATAGTTAAACATGAGATTTTTGGCAAAGTAGCTTCCAAAGTTTAGAAAAGAGCAAGTGGTGTTTCTCTGATGAGATGAAATACATGGCCTAAATCAAATTGTTCATATTATTACTGTTAGCACAGGATCTCAGTACCATCTGTATTTAGTGTTTTCTACTTGAACCTCTTAGTGACCCTCTTTGCATAAAAGTAAACTATGCTTAGTTTTCTGAAGTGATAAAATTAACCTCTTGCCTTTTTCAACGTCCAGGTAACCAGAGCTGTTCAGGAGGAGGGACACGCTTGCCTACACTGTTATCCTTCCCTTTTCCATCCAGGAATGAGATTGCATGAGGTAAATGAATCGCCTTGGCTTTTCTTTTTGCTTTGCAGCATGCACTCTTCCCTCATCACCAGTTCTGCCTTCAGGGCTCACATAAAAGCAAACCACATCCCCCTGCCCTTGGTGCTGCCTTCAATTGGGGCTCACTTTCCACTTGATAAATGTTTTAAAATGTGTAAATACAATCATCTGTATAAGTCAGTCCTATGCAAACAATTGCCATAGTGAAGGAAAATACAAAGACAAATGAAAAAGAGTTAACTGAGAGTCAGAGGCTGTAAAAAAAAGGAGGTTTCTTTGCTCCTCCTAATTGTGTAGGTATAAAACTAAAATGTGAAAAGTATGTGTTCTCTTTTTTTCCCCTTGATACAAGTTTTGACTTGATTCTATTTGGTAGAGTACATAGAAGGGTAAATAATACCATTGCAATGAAATATGGAGAGTTAGCTCTATGTTTGCTTTGATGTTAAAATGAGAATCACTCATTGAATAAAGAAATAAGGATTACTGGTAAGAATTTTAGAATTGTCTGTCAGGACCAACTTAAGCAGAAAGTACTTACAGGAACAAAGTCAATGACTACTACTCTGAACAACCATTTCTGTGTTTTTTGGGAACACACCGTTCAACAGGTTTTTTTTTTCCTTTTTCTTTCTTAGAAGTCATTTCTTGTATGCTCTAATTAGAAGATATTCAACTTCTTTAATGAATCTGCCAAGGATAAGTGAAGCTATCATTTCATTGACACTTTTTCTACTAATCATCCTCCTCACTGACCTGATGGATTTTGAAGTTTCTGCCTAGCTACTTAAACAAAAATATTTTGAAATGTGCTTCTTGCCTTTCCTCTCATTTCACTTGTTCCACACATTTTACCATCCTGTGAAATAAGGCAACTGTGGGCACCAATGGCAAGCAAATCTCTGAAAACTAGTGAAAATGTAGGTGCTGCTAAAGCTGATGGATAACACACTCAATAGGTTTGCTGTGTGGCTGCACCCTGTGATTCTTCCAGTCACTCAATCCATTCATCTGGAGCCAGCTTGGACACCTTCTCATGCCACCTTGCAGACAGAGCCTAGAATTTAGCTTTGATTAGAAGATGCCTTTTTTTGACTTTGCAGAAAGCTCCATATGGTAGCAGCCTTGAGAATTTTAGAACATGCTTGTCGCTTGTGTTGCAGTAAATGTCAGTGCAATTGAAGTCCCCATGATCAATGTGTGTGCTTTTTTACAACTCTCCTTTTTTCATGCATAAATACTTCCTGTTCTGCCTTCTAATCCTGCCCTGGAGATGCATAACCATTCCTTATGACTATTGTTTTTCACTATTTTCACTCTCATCTCAGTCCAAGCTCTTTCAGTTATGGTGAGCAGACTATATTTGTAAACTTTTCCTCTGAGGTAATGTCCTTCTTCACACATGGTTGCATATTAATGTAGTGTTTCCTGCTACTTGAATGCTAACACTCCCAGTTCCTTAGTTTATTGATACTGAAATGGGGTAGTTATGATCCATTGTTTCATTATTTATGTAAATATGTAAGGATAAAGAGGGAAAAATATCCTGGATCTCCCTGTAGCTTTTATGATTCTGACTTGTGAGCAGGGTGGAAAACTTAAGTGAGGTAATAAAAGGACTCTCTTATTTACACCCAAATGTTACTTAGCAGATCTGTGACAGAAGATACTGTCTTAGGAACTTCAGTAACTTCTAGTCCAGTCTCATTTTAAGATTGACCTTTTCCCTGACCTTAGGAAGTTTTTGCAAGATTGATGATCTTACATTTTTTGTATAATACTTTATTATGCTCTCTCCAATAGAACTTTTTACTATTCTTTCAGATATTCTTTCCTATTCTTCTCACCATTTCTATGGACTCTCCTCTCATGATTCTTCCATAGCTTCACATACCATCTTCTACTCATGGCAACCCCATTTCTGTTAGATTCAACAGACTGCCCATGTGAATTAATGGTCCATATGAAATAAAGGAATTTTATAACCTGTTCTACTTCTTTTCCTCCATCAGGAGCAGATACCAGGTTATTCAAAAGCAAAGACACTGAGTCACCGTAAACCAAACTATTCTCTTTTGATTTTGTTTTGTCTTGTTTTTTTTACCCTACAATTTCTACTAAAACTTTTTCCCTCCTTCCTTTCACTTTGAGGAAAAAAAAAAAAAAGCATAAAAACCTCACATACACAAGCCTAAACAACAACTTCTCCCTTTCTTTAAAATGCTTACTAGAGCCTCCAACTCTGACACCACTATTCTTCCACTGGCCCAAAGGGGCAGCCAGCTGTACAACCCCAAGCTAGGGTTTGGTTAACCTTTACATATCCTTTGCTTATTCAATTAAGCTTCCACTGCCTCTTGCCATCTTCATGGATCAGTGCAAATTTCACTCACCCTCTCAAATATCATTTCTTAGAGTAGCTGTTTCACTTCTTTCACAACACTTTTGGTCCTTTGGATGAAAAATCTGTCTGATGCTGCTCTGTCTGGTGCTAATAAAGCAATCAGCACCTTCGTGACACAGCAGGTCACTGCTCTTGTGCTGCAAAAATCTTTCTTAAACTCTCACTATTTTGTAGTAGACCTAAACAGTAACTTGTACCCCAGCACTTCAACCAGGGAGGTACATAGGGGAAGAAAAGGCCAGATGAACTTTGCTTTAGGCCAAGTTCTTGGCTATAACTTTCCCAAATGGCAGTCTAGTAGTGGTGGGGAATGTCTTCATTGATCTCTTATGTATACAGTGGGGTATTCTTTTATTGACTAAAGTTTAACTATGGAGGGTGGGTTTGCTTTTTGTGTGGCTTTTTTTCCTTCCCTCGAGAATTAGGGGACAGCAGATATAAAAATGAAAGGAACACAATGGGTGGAATAAGTTTATAGAATATTTGGTATGCTACAGACAATGATTTTAAATGTATTTGACCCTGAGACAATTTTAACTTCTCCATGACCATTTATTGATGTTCTGCCCACCCCTCAGCTCATATTTAGGCAACACTAAATAGGCTTATTACAGCAATCAAGACTTTTCTGCCGCTTTTAAATAAAATATAGAACTTCAGATACTTCCTTTAGCGTAATATTTGAATATGTTATATAAACAATGAGAAAACCATATACTCAGTTTGATTTAACCTTGAAAGTAAAAGCATCAATAGTAAACAAGGAAGATATTTATTTTTTTAAATACAGTTCTAGCACTCCTGGGGGAAAAGTTAAATGAACTTAAATGAAGTTTTAGTGTGAGGGGAAAATGTAGAAAACAGCACTCCCCAAATAAATGAAGAAGCTGCTGCTCAAATGGGAAGTGGTGGGCCTGATGTGCTGATTGCAATGACTTGGGTCCTGGAGATGAGGAACTGCATCACTGAAGAAGAGAAGTCAGTGGCTTGGCATGCGTGTGGTGAAGAAAGAAAGTTTGAAATCACCAAAATATGTAAAGTTTGGCAAGTTTGACCCCAGGAAACAAAATATGAGATGTTGAAATGCTGAAAAGGCCAACAGAGTTGGTATATCTTTGTCCTTAACATACATAAGAGCATCAGGCAGGGATTAAGAGAGGGTGATCTAGCTGAATCATTAGGAGAAAAACTCGTGTTGGTTTGTTCTGCCATGTAAAAAGCTGAAACAATCTGTCAAGTCAGGTATGCAAACCTTCATCCATTTAGACACACAGTGGAAAATGTATTTTAAGAAACAAATCTCTGACATATCCCCTGCCTGTATTTCTGGTTATTCTGCTTTTCCTGTGCTAATCTTTTATAACACAAGATATAATGGTTATCTGAGTGTATAAATCCCATATATGGCATGCCTGTTCCACAGAGCTCATAATGCTACTCATGAATCAGAACACAGAATTAACTACAGGACATTTAGGACTGAAGGAAGAGAGCTTGGACATGAAAATTCATAATGCAGATCTTCTTGGATATCCCATGCAACAGCTAATCTTTCTGTCTCAAATTCTTATTGTAAAAGGTCTGTTTTTCTGTTCCTGGGGAGGTGACGTGAAGTGTTGGAATAAACTTTGACATAGTTTTGGAATGGATAATATCAGAAATTTTGCAAGAGTCATTCTGACACTGAAATTGTTCTCTTCACCTCACTGGGACTGAATTCTTCTGCAACATAAAAACCAAAGTGAAGGAATTGTCTAAAATAGAAGAAAAACCGTTTCTGTAGAAGGGTAGAAAACAAGTGTATAAAAGCAAATTAGATTAGACTTTAATAAACAGCAGAGTTGGGGAGGGTACATTGCAGGCCAGTTAAATCATGAATGATGTGAAAAATGTGAGCAAGGAGTGATCAGTTATTGGTTTTTTGGGCAGAAGAACTAGTGGGCCTCAGTGAAGCTTTCCTGCAGCAGGTTTAAAGGAAACAAAAGGAAATCTTTATCATGCATATTAAATTCTAAGAATCCTCCTGGGACATTTTGGAGGCCAAAACCATAGACAGAGCTGGAAGGGATCTGGATAGATTAGCGAAGATTAAGTCCATTTGTAACTATTCCATGCAGACATTAGATGCAAGCTTCGTGTCAGACACTCCCACTGATAGCTGGAAACAGAGGATTACAACACAGGAAGAACCCTTTAATGTGTGCTCTGTTCTTGTTCTGTTCTGTACACATCTGCTGCCAGCAGCTCTTGGAGAAAGGATACTGAATATATGGACTTTCAGACTTGGACACAGCAGAACACTTTGTAGGAAACAGCTGGTAGCTTTCTGGATCCCAGAGGGATGAAACACATCTTCACTTGGCTGTATTTCAAGAAAATGTTTAATATGAGATCTGTAGTGAAATTTATAGCTGACAAATGTAAGGCCATTTGGTCATAACACAATTGTAGCTGTATTCCCTGAGTTAACAGCAGTGTACAAAGTGATCTTTCAGTTTTGTAATGATTACATTAATTTAATAACAAAATGATAGTATTATACTTAGTTATACATTAATTTCAGATGCATAGTTTGTCTATTATACACAGCATAAACAAACAAAAAAAAAACCAGAGATATCCATGGGTTTAGAAATCCATCACAAAAGTTCTGAAAGTTTGATGAAATAGGAAAACATGATGAATTAAAGTTTTTCAGGTGCTATTATATAGAAATATAACGTCAGGTTTCATATCAGAGACAACAAAAGGTCCTGGTTCTGTGTTATTTTCTCTGTTCTTCTGAAATAGAAATATAAATACATATTTTCACAGTATGGAGAATTTGGTTTCTTCTCTATTCATTGGTGAAAAGAGATAAACCAACATTAAAGAGGGAAGGTGATGAATGATGTCCAGGGCTGGTTAAGGGAAATTTAAAGAGTAGGCACTACACTTGTGTACAGCAGCTACTCACACACAGAAGACCCTCTAGGACATATCTGACATACTTGTCTAGACAGCCCTGACAAAAGGAGTCCTGTAGCATACACTGAAGAGGACAACTCTTAGTAGGAAGTTTTATTGCAGTGAGAAAGGCAGACACAGTTGAAGGCTTCCTGCAAATGCTTTTCTCCAGTCCTTGTCAGGGCTGCCCAGGGGACTGACTGCCAAATACCTCTGCCCTCTGCAGCTGCAACACACGGGTGTGGAGAGGGGTGAGCTCTCTGTGGGAGAGCACACACTGCTGGAACCAAGGCTGTGTATGGGAACAAAAAAATCAAAGAAGTGGTGGTGTGGCAAGGGCACGGTACCAAGCAAGAGCACGGTACCAAGCAAGGGAACGTCTTGTGATACAAGAAGGACATACAGCCAGATGTGCAAGGCAAGGAAAAAGATTCTGTATCTGGTCANACACACTGCGGGAACCGAGGCTGTGTATGGGAACAAAAAATCAAAGAAGTGGTGGTGTGGCAAGGGCACGGTACCAAGCAAGAGCACGGTACCAAGCAAGGGAACGTCTTGTGATACAAGAAGGACATACAGCCAGATGTGCAAGGCAAGGAAAAAGATTCTGTATCTGGTCATTAAAGGGAAATATTTGAGGGAAGTACTACATAAATATCTCTTCATGTTTTGAAATGTATTCACTTTGGCAGTGTTTCTGCCACTCTTTTTTATGTTTTAGAGTGTTTGCTAAAAACAAAATTACCTGGCAAGAATTTTTACAGATCTAACAAAGGTCAAGCAACTATCACAAGCTTAGAAAGCAAAAGTTGTATTTGTGATCGTCAAGAGCTCATGTTGAAAAGGGCACAGGCTCCAGGTATGGGACTCATGCAGTACCATGTGACTTCTTTCTCCAATGGAAAAAGGTCACATTTCAGAGTGTAAATATTTTCAGAAGCATGAGAAAAAATAGTTTGCAAACAATTTTTGAGTATGAGTATGAAGATGGTGACATTTTTTAAAGAGAATAACTCTGGGAATAAATATTTTCAGAAAAAAATCATTATCTTGTGACAAATTGTCCACTGAACTCTGTCTTAAATACAAAAGGGATATTTCAGTTATGCTGCTGTGAACTTCACTCTCTGAGACAATCAGTAAGATAGCAAAGTGAAACATTTTCTCTTGTTGTGGTCTCAGAGCACATGAAACTGAGCTTCTTAAATAATTTCCCTGGAGATCTTGAAAAAGAAAGTTGTAAAGTAGAAAAATTTGCATGTGTGTTGTAGTCAGCACACTGACATCTGGCTTGTTTCCATGTGGAATTTAAGAATTCCGGGAGGATTAACTTCTTGAAGCGGTGAATATTTGATAGTTCTATATTTGGATGGAAATGGTACAGTGACAGAAAAATTCAGGAAGGAAATTTCTGTTTGTTTTAAGTGTAATGCTTCAAATACTTGAGGAAAATGAAATTTGTCTTCCCTAAATAAAACACATTTCTGTCTCCTCTACTCCTCTACTAATTAGAGTATCCAATTATATAGTAAATCCCCTAAGTTAATCAGCTTTTATTATTTGTTCTCTGTGGTTGTGTATTGCAAAGAAACAAAACCCCAAATTAACCAAGATAAAAAACCAACCAAAAGACACCACAAGAGAAACACCTTCTTATACTTCCCCCAAGAAACCATTGTGCGCTGATTTCCAATTTAAAAATTCTTTTTACAATTGAAGGCATGTTAAGGAAGACCCCTCCTTTCAGATGGCCTGGAATTATTAAATTCAGAATTGATAAACTTCTCTCTACATCATGAGACAGTGAAGAAAGTTCACCTACCAGCAAAAAAGAATTGGAAATAATACTCAGGTAAACACAAAACTCCATTAAATCCTACACTTTACATCTGTTCTAGAGTCTTTCTGTATAAACCAGAAAAATCAGCCCTTGAGCTGCTAGTGGTTTCACCAAAGTGGTAGCATTTATTTATTTATGTGAGGGACAGAAGTAGCCATTCCCAAATGAAAAGCAGAATTTAAATAAAATTTGTGAAAGAACTGCACTCAGCTGTACACTAGTTTGGCACTCAGTGTTCTCTATCTTGGCCTTGTTCTGCTTTGTGGTCTCAGGGCTAGAAAATATCTTTTGTTCCAGCAATTAAAGTTTCATTTTACATTTCTCAGGACCAAAATTTCTCGCTGAGACATTGCCAACAGTAGAAAGCTAAAAAATTAGTCCAAAGGTGGGACACAGCATCGAATAAATTGTATGTGTTCTCTGAGGGTTTTTTTCTGTGTTCCATCCTATATCCAACACAGAAATAATAACACCTTTAACTAAGTTAAATTTATACTTTTGATTCTTTGCTTGGGAGCACATGACTGCAATGTGACAAGCCTCACATTTGGTCCTCAAATGGCTCTCAATTTTTTGCCTTACAGACAGGCTGAGTATTTTCATGGGCTCAGATGAGCTTTGAAAAAAGATAATGTGCAGCTACGTCAGTCATTGAACTCATTCATGCTCAGAAGAGAATTACTATAACCAATGGGCCTGCTTGTCAACTTTATGAAGGTTAGATCAAACATGTGTTTCCTACTGTCTGATTGTTTCCCTCCCATGGTCATAAAAACCATGGTTATGCCTTTTTATCTGATCAGGCCCTTGTAAAACATATCATTCAATGAATTAATTAACAAAACAAATAAAAACGTTTTCACTTTTCCTTATCTTGTTTAATGTCAAATGTGCAGTTCGTTTTCCTTGTGTTTCATTTCCTTTGTCATGTTCATGTCTGCATTATCTGTTCTGCCTTGTCTCATCTTCTTTAGAAGGACAACTCTGATCACTGGCTTTCTCAAGTCCTTAGATCTTGGCTTCATGGGGTTTATAATCTAACTCGGGGATAATCTATCAAGTAGAGGACTTGGTGGCTCTGAGTAAAGATCTGAACAATGCTCTTGTACTTTGCAGAAAGATTGAAGCTTTCAGATTATGATCCACAGAAAATACTATGATGAGCTGTTTAAAGTAGTTTCCTAGAAATACCAAGGGGAAGTTTGAACTTGTATGAAAACCTCGGAACATCCATTTTGGGGCAATGCCCGGGCTACAATTACTTTGAAATAGATGATTGATGATCCAGTAGCTTGGGATCTGCTGTGACTTACATATATCAGCAATCCAGATATTGTGTTAGACTCTTGAAGACAGGGCTCATTTAGGTAGCCTTCTTAGAACTTGTGGAAAGAAAAGGGAGGAGTTGCCTTGATGTGTAACACAATATAGCTGTTTTCAAGCTGCATATTTCCTGAAGAGGGAATCAAGGTGTGTGTCGTGGCAGTCCTGTGTTTCCTGATCACCATTTGTAGAGCCTTTAAAAGTAGTCTGTAGATAACCAGCAGTCCAAAGTCTAATGGGTGACCACCTTTGGGTCAGTGGCAAAAGTAGTCTTGTATCATACAGCCTCAAACATAGCTGAGTGGTCTTCAACATAAATACCTACATTTTCCCCTAAAAGATCCTATGGGATGACACTTTTATTAGGCTTTTTTGTTGCAGTTCTATTTTTCCTGAGTTTTTTTCTCTCACTGAGCCAGAAAAACAATGAAGACTATAACATATTGGCTATGGAACTCATTCAGAAGAAATGTAGTGGATGATCCACCTGCTTTCAGACCCAGCATAGTTGAACTACCTTTATATAGCTGTATCTAAGGGGGGGGGAAACAAGAGAGTATACAAGCTATTGGTTTGGTTGATTGGTTGGTTTTGGGGTTTTTGTTTTGGTTTGGTTTGGTTTCTTTTTTTTTTTGGATTTTTGTTTGGTTTTGGTTTTGTTTTAATTTTTGTTTTTGTTGGGTTTTTTTCTTTTTGTTTTTTGTTTTCTTTATTGCTAGTTTTTCTGCATGACATTAGCTATTATGGTACAGGATATTGACTAGAGAAATAATGTTTTGTTGCTTGCAAGGTGTAAAGAACTGATGCTTGTGCTTAGTCAACCTCCCTATTGCAGGACTTGGCTGAAAGCTGTTTATAAGTCTAAACAGATGTTTAGAACAATGAAAAGTTTGTGTAATGTAAGTTTATCTCTAAAAAGAGAATGTTTAAGTGTTCATTCAGGCTCAGGATCCAGTTTATCCTGGAGGAGTTTGACTTATCTAGTTAGATTAGAGGACATGATCATAGAAAAACATTTTTCAATTATCATAGAAAAGATTCCTTTTCATTGGAAAGCAAAGACTATCGCATTGTTCACTGTGTCTTTTTTGAAGAACTAAGCTGATAAATTTTTTCTAAGCTTACGTTTGTGTTTTTTTCCTACTAGATTTTCAAATATATTTTTAATGGATTACAGTTCTTGACAGATTTGTAGAAGATAATATAAAATTGTTCCTTACTTAGAATAAATTAATGTTTTGCTTCTGTATTTAGAAATATTTTAAATAGTGTTAATACTTACAGAAGTGACCAAATATTTACCACTGAAAGGCCTGCTTGTGTGCAGTTCTATGGTTCAGGCACAAATATCTATCCAAATATTATGTATTAGTTAAAATGCAACCTGAAATAATAGATTTTTCTTTATATAATCTTTTATTTATATACATTTTATGTTCATATGTCAATATTGATTTCTTTCTTTTCCCACACATTTTCCTTTTATATGTGATCTTTTTGTTCTAGTGATCCTACCTAGTGTATATTTCATTCCCCTTTTAAGTGTTTAACTTATTAACAAAAATATTCCATCTGTAGATAAGCATGCTTTTGAATTACAATGATATTAAATAAAGAGTCCTTCTGGCATGGCAGCCAGAGTGAGTATTGATAAAACTGTAGAATCAACAGATCTATCAAATCCCCTCCCCAAACCAATCATTTGTCAGAAGCCATAGCAACATCTATTGCCTGAATAGTCTTATATAGGAAAATACAGTTTCCAGAATGAACTGATTCCATAATAAAAATGCTATTATTTTGGCAAATAAATATCTGGGTTTCATTGCAGTGTTCAGCGATTGGGCTCTGTGCTTTGTCTCCTGTGAAGAGGAAGCATTAACATGTGACACTTTAAAAAGAGAATGTTATAACTTTTTGAAAAGATCTCTTTATTATGTTGCAGGAAAAGTGTATGTGGTGATACAAAGAATGTTTTATCCCCAGAGAATGGGCCTGTCTCCGGTGTCCGTGCTGACTGTCATGTGCTAGCCATATCCATGCTCCAACTGCGAAGATGCAAGCCAGGTTTTAGTTCAGAACTGCATAGCCACCTCACTGGTTCATCTAGAAGGCAGAATTTGTTGGCAAGTAGAACAATTATTAGCCTGAAGGGGTTGCAGAGTTCTGTTTAATAGCCTAAAATTATGGATAGAGTGAGAGTGTGATTTTTTAATGTGTTTGATTGTTGAGATTCTTAAATACTTGGGAAAGGCATTGTTGAAGTGGGTGGAAAGAATAGACAGATGACTCACTGCAACAGGCAAAGACCTGGGAATGCTTGCTGGCTTGATAGCATATCAGAAAGCAGTGTAATTTCAGTGCCATCTTCCCAAGGCAACGAGCTCCATCAGCAGCTTCTTAATCTGACATGATATACAGATGGATGTGTTGGATTTTTGTTGTGAGATAGGACCTTGATGCATACTAACTTCAGACTGCTTCTGGATGAGGTTATGTTCATAAATGAGAAGGGATTGAACAACAAGTGGGGTACCTGCATCCTTATGCAGGTGATGAATGTTGCATTTATATGCAAGGCATGTAGGTGATTCTGTCCAAACTACTTTGCCCACAGAAATCTTCAGCCATGAGATGAGTATTCTTAAGGACCCTGTCTTCAGTGATTTCAATACATGGAGAAAGGAAATCATTCAGTAGAGGCTAAGCTCTTATCATCCCAAGGTTGGTACTAATCCAAAGCAGTCTTGGGCAAGGCGTTTAATGAGAGTAACAAAAAAGCAGCTGAATAAAAACCAGTAATCCAGGCTCTGGCATCTGTGAAAGGAAAATAATAATAGTATATTTCCTTCTCCAAAGTCTTGATGATTGGCAGCCAGAATACACTATGTAGGACAGTAATTTAATACTGTGTCATCTTTTCCCCAGATATGTTTTTGGACAGAATTAACTAATGAAAGAGCTTTGAAAATTGACAGTGTCATACTGTCCCCTTGAAGAAAATTCAGCCATGAAATCTGTTTTTTTTTACACAGGTTAACAGGACCCTGGGAAAACCCAGGCTTTAATTTGAGTTGCAGATCAGATAGATGTGAAATTTACAAATTCTTGCTTTTATGGTGAGATTTTCAGTTAGTTATTTGAACTGGACATTTTTTCCCCCTTCTTGTAATGAAACAATGAAGACCCAGAATATTGTAGAAAACATTAGGGAAAGATTCACAAGAGCTCATTTATCTGTGCAACTGATTTATGTCCTCTGAGGTGGCTCTTGACCAGCCCACCAACACTTTCTCAGCATTTCAATCTCATTGCTCAACTGCAGATTGCAAACAAACTCAAACTAAGGGGAAGATATAACTAAAATGAACACTCCTCTTTCAAGGTTCACCCATGTGATACATATTATATGTGCCTGGCACAGTGGGAATGAAAGAGAATTCAATTTATGATGGGAACACTGCTTTAAATTCAATAGCTTGGCACATTAATAAAGAATGATTAAATGTCAGTATTTGGAGAAGCCCATGTTATTTTAGAAATGTAACATTCTGGTTGACAGAGTCTTGAACTCCTGTGAAGAGTAGCCCTTTAAATCTTCTTTTAAATCTTGAAGTCTGACTGCTGTTTGCCCGGTGGGATGTCTTATCTGATGGAACCACAGCCAACTAAGGGTCTCCTTATTTGACCTTAACTTTCCTGTTAACCACCTACAGCTTTAACATAAGATGCCAAGAATTTTCTTGGCGTCCTTCCACGATGTGCTGGGCCAGATTCTGTTTCTAGTTACAACAGCTTAAACTCTGGAACTGATCTATCCTCAGCTTCTTCCACCTTGTCTGAATCTGAGACCAGTTTCTGTCTCCTTATAGATTTAACATCTCTTCATTCCTTTCCTAGAATGATTTACAACTAACTCTGTTTTTTTGCCATGTCCTGGGTGTTTCTTTGGAAATTTTGCAATGATCCATGTTTCCATGCTGATTTTATGTAGTGGCTATTCAGTCTGACAGAACTGAGTTTAGAGTATTTGCATGATGAATATTTCTTATATTCACAAAGTTTTAACATCAGTACTATTTTTACTTCTTTACCACTGTAATTAAGGCTGGATGAATGGAGAAAAATTATTCAAATTATATTTTTATGGTAGTTTCTTTCAACTATCTCTTTGTCTTTAGTGTCCACAAGCATTTGGCATGCTAAGTAAATGACTAGAACCATCTAATTTGTCTGGATGAGGCTATAGTCTTACCCAGATAAGTGAAGGAAAACGTGCTACATGACTTATTAGTATCTCAATTAATATTAAGAACTGGACTGCCAAATATTGAACATCCAATGAACTCACTGTTACCAATTAAAGGTCAAGCATTTGCACACACACATACAAAAAATACTAAGAAATCTAGATTGAAGTAGATCAGTTTGTGGACTAATCTTCTTAAAGCTGTTCCATGGGCAGAAATGAAAGCAAATCAATAGTTCATTATAATGCACTTGTTCAACTCTGCTTTGTTTAGACTCAAGAATTTCTGTAATTCAGTGATCTGTACTTAGTTTTAAAGGTTTTATAATCTAACCCACAAAAACTCCCACTGCCACACTTGCTTCTACAGACCTGGAAATTAGTCTTATATCAAAAAGGATATCCAGTCTGCTATCCCATGGGATGCTGGCTTACAAGGTTCAAACTTGTGTGTAAATTGATTCAACCTGCATGTCAAATGAAATTATGTGCTCTTGCCAATTGTGATCAGTTTCTGAGGGCGTATCCCAACACCTCTGCACGGCAGTTCTGGCTCAAGGACAATCTGTCTTCCCTTCATTTGGAAAATATTTTTTTCATTACAGTACAGTTATCATATCTTCACAAACTATTTAAGACACAGTTTTATGGAGTTAAAGTTAAAAAATACAGTTTCTGTTTCACAGGAGACTTCTATGGACAGGAATGTCTCTTACTGCCCTGCTTCATTGTAATAGTAGAGTTCCTGGTAACCCTAATTGTGACTGTTGCCTTTCCGACATAGATTATTTTGAAAGAAACATCAGGTTCAAATGAAACATAAAGTTCAGATGAAACCTGAACCTGGTAACTCAGAACCTCAGGAAGATTACAATAGCCTACTACTAATTTATGTTTTCTTGACAATGTTTTTTGGTTTCATATTTTTTTCTGTTGTGCAAAGTAATTTCATACATTTCTCATACATATGTAATAGTTTATGAGCAATTAATTCAAACTCTTCATCCCTACAACTACAACTCAAACAGAATTGTCTGTAGAACTGTTGAAAATGTCATAAAAGCTCAATTTTTCTCAATCTATAACTATGAATAAATTTTGGAAAATTGTGGGATATTTTTCTATTACTGCCTAAGAATCTCTCCCCATCCTCTTGCAAACAGGAAATGCATGAAGTAGGATTAGAGTTCATTTTAGGGAACTGGACAGATAAATGTATTTTTATTGATCCCTCGGTGCTCCAAGTCACAATGTTTAAAAGGGCTACTGCCAAAAAGTTAAATAAAAAATCTCTTTCCATTCAATGCTTTCTAGCTTTGTTATAGACCAGTCCAAGTAGATCACAGTAACCAGAAACTGTAGTGCCTTTTGAAACTGTAATAATTGCACATACTGGGCCATATTTATACATGGATGTCAGGCTATGGATGAGGGGTATACAAACAGGTTCATATCAAAGGAATGTACTTTCCAGTGTCAGAATTTAATCCCAAAATTCCAATTTTTAATTAAATCGTTGTAGAATCTACAAAGTGTGACATATTCACTCTCTAATAAGAAAATAACGTCCTTTTTTTTTTTTAATTTCAAAATAGTACAATCCACTTATCTGCCACATTATAATTTTAAAATATCACGTTCTCTTAGAAAGACTGTGGTCTCTTTAGGAGGAGTGACAACAAAATCTTCCGAGGCAGTCAAAGATAGATAGTTCACAGCAAGGGTGACCTGGTAGTAATGAATAGTCCTTGATTTTCAGGCAGATGGTCTCTGTGACCTACTAAATCCCTATAAATTCTGTAATTTTTTTTTATTATGTTTTTCTGCAGTCTTGGCGTGGTGTCAGTGAGTTGGTGTGTGAGATTAGTTGTTCTTTGGACTGCTCTTAACATGTTTTATTTTTCATCTGTAGAATAATTATTCAGCTACATCAGCCCAAATTTTTCAAGAGAAGTGCTTAAAACTGATTTCTAAATATATTCTGAAGTATTGATATAAGTGTCTCAAGCTTCTAAGTGGGCACAGTATTCATAAAGAATCTAAAATCACTGAGGACTGTGAGAGTTCATCAACTGTTAAGGACTGCATTCATTCTAAATAGGAAATGCACTTTCAAAGGACCCTAAATCAATGAGCCTTAGATCCCTCAGTCACATGAACATTTTTGAAAATGTTGTCCTGGATGCCTTTTGAACATGTGACAAAAGAATGGCAAAGAGTGAATTTTGTAATTGATTATTTTGAATCTGTACAGGAAAGCTACCAGAGTTTAGTTTGTTTGGTTTTTTTCTCCAAAATTGTTTATTTTTTAATTTCTTCAGGAATTAATATAAGTCTATTGCAGTAAATTAAAAATGTGCAGGTCCAAGACTGTGGAAACTTTGGTCCAGAAAGACCCAACACACTGAAAGTAAAAAGACTGTCAGGGCAAAAAGTATATCTGCTTTTTCTCTCTTATATTGTGAAATGAAGATAACACTTTATAAATTACTCAAAATAATAACTTGATGAGCCTTAATGCAGTTATAATACTGCCTTTCTGGTTGTTAAAGTGCAGAAAAGGAGACATATTTTGCAAAGAATGAGTTGTTTTGCATTATAGACTGAAGGCAGGATTTTCATTGCTTGCTTTCTTCCCTAGAACAGTCTAAGACTCACATCAAGGTTGCAATCTGGATTACTGAAATTTCCCAAAATGTGAAGTTTTCAGACAGTTATTTTAATTTACACTCTTCTTTTTCTAGTTGGGAGGTGATTAAGATCGCATTTTTTTCATTTAGAGCTCTCTACTTAAAGTGGGGGAGTCTATAATGACACCATATCCCAGCAAGGGTTTTGTACATCTCTATACTTTCTGATGCATGCAAAATATGCTTATCCTCCAACTCGCCACCAAATTAAATATTGGGGAAAAGAATCTTTCCATCCTTCATCATATTCTGCTTGCCCAGAACTTTGTATAGGATTTCCCACAGCTAGTTTCTTCTGTTGTGGCTACTTGCTGTGCCCACCAGTTTTAAACCGCTGCAGAAGAAAAGCAGAACCAACAGTTTTTCAGAAATTCCTGGAGCCTGTTGTAATTCTACATTGCTGTCAGATCTGCTCAAAAACACTCCCAAGAGCTATGCTGGCTGGATTTGAAGGCTTTTTGTAACTTCAGGTTCTCCATGTACTAAAGCAAGCTTGCAAGTGATCTGGGGGCACTTGGAGAAGGTGTACAGCTGGTGCTTTTGTGCAACCACACTGAGGAAAAAGAGAAGGCCCACAAGTATGTACTGCTCATTAAACTCCCTGTTACACTCAATTCTTGTCAAATAGTTCAGAGTGCCCATAGTGCTTCCTTGGTAGATAGCTCTACGCACTTTTGACCAAATGTTTCTGCTGCTAACTAGATAAAATTTTAATTAGTTAAATATACAAGGAGTTGGTCCTGATCAACTGATGGTTCATGGGTTCAGATTGAGAAGACCACACTCCTAAAACAGAAATACTTGTGCAAAGAAGCAACCAACAACACTTCTATGTGTACAAGTGATTTTACAGTAGATTTTACACTTAGATTTCACAGGAGTGTTCAGGTGTGTGTATTTCCCATACCAAGAATATTAAGTTCAGCATACAGTCAGCTGTAGAAATTGGATGGGTTTTCATAAAATCCTCATATACCTTTTACTCCACTTCCTTCCTAACAATTCTTTTTCTGCATACTCAAATATGGGAGATAGATTAAGGTGTTATGTTACCTTGCTTTTCCACAGTACCCTGCAACATAGTAAAAGAAAAATTTAAAGACTCTCAGGCATAACTTCAGTATTCTCCCCAGTTGATTTAAACCTGAATCAGAATAAAAAAGGCACGCAAATAAAATAGTGTATGATTTATGTTACTTATCTGTTTACAGCTCTTCTTCCTCTCACAGGCAAGAGTTGAAAGTGCTCATTTTAAGTCATTGAGTAGTTTACAACTGCTCCTGGATGCTTTCATTAATATTGGTTGTTTTTGAAAATTTTTTTGAGTCCTTGCATGCTATAAAACAGATATCATTTCCCTGCAAGAGGGAAACAAGGAACTCAGAAACAATAAAACTTAGAAACAATAAAAGAAAATTGGTAAAAGATTACAAAAGAAAGGTAAAGGAATGAAATACAGAGTGGTTGTTTGCCTCTGACTGCTTGATGGGATTTACCTATTTTCATGACTCTTGAACTGACCTTTTGGTTGACTCTTGCAACCATGATTTCGTCTAAATGGTAAAACTAGTGCTGGCCATGATTGGCAAATTTAGCTTTGTTTTTATGCAGAACTAGAGGTTTTATAAATTTTCTAATGTGTCCTCAGTGTCATGCTAATTCTACAGGATGCTGCACAATCAGGAAGGCACAGGAAACCTGGTGATGCCTTATCCATTAGGACCTAAAACAGAAGCCACACGAAATTAGGAGAGTAAAAAAGCAGTTATATTTATTGAAGGGCCTTCAGGTACATTTAGGGCAGACAGAGCCCCCGCAGAGGCTTCACCCAAAATCGACAATGGGTCATGGGATTTCATACTTTTATAAGTTTGGTACATTTGCATAGTGGGGTTTAATCTTCCAATTACAGCTTCAGGTAATTAAATAATTTACCCCTAATTTCCTTCCCCTCATCCCACTTTTGTTTACATTTCTTGGGGCCTGAGACCATAAGATATCCTTGGGTTTCAGACCTGGAGAGGAACTGTTTTGTCTAACCAAAATGAGAAAAACAGTAGCTGACACTCTATATGGAGGTCAGAGTCACACACTAAAGAATTACAGGATTACAAACGTATGAAAAATATAAAAGTTAAAATCCTAAGGCATTGCTGGTTTGCCTGGAAAACAAGTCAGAGAATTAATGCATAATAATTAGCTGTGCACCTATGTTTAATCTTCAAATCATTGGCAGTAAATGTGGGGATTGTATCATGCTTTTGCTTATGTGCAAAGGCTTAGAATTAAGGACAGAGATGGTTTTGCTCTCATGTGCCTTTCTGGTTCTAAGGAAAAAAAACGCCAAAGTGACTCTGTGACTTTGTTGGCACACTTGCATGGGAAAAAGGTTTTTATGATAACAGAAGGCAGGCTGGGGGAGGGGGAAGACTGCCTACCCTGCTGATATACAGACAGTCATAGACATTTTCTTAAACTGGTGTCAGTTCAGGAAACACCTGATCTGTTTGGATGAGTTAGGAAATAATACCTTCCAGAAAAAGAATGTATAGTTATCACTAATTAAAATAAATAATTTTTAAAAATGTTTTCCTTACTAGAAACCATTCATTAATGTTCTTTATGCTTGTCTATACTCAGAAACAATTGCAAGTTTATCATACATATGTATGCAAAAATCACAACATGCCACTGAGTAGGTTCAACAATTTTCTTCCTATCAGTTTCTCACTGAGTCCTCCCTATTCTCAATTATTTATTCTTCATGTATGATCAGTTGCCTGATTCATAGGACATAGAATAATCAACTTGCTGATTAGATAACTGAAGCATATTTAGAAGTATTTTAGTAATGAAAGACAAATATTTGGTGACAAGCATAGATTTAGATTATCACCTCTAGAAACTGGTTGGGTAAGATGGCAGATAATATTTCAAGTTATAACTAGTCCTATATGATCATGCAGTACTAAAGTCTTCCTCCCTCCCAAGGAACAACAACAACAACAACAAAGTCCCCCTACTTAGCAGGTTTCCTATGCAAAACAGTTTGTAGAAAATTATAAAATATGGAGGCAAACTCTTTATGATTATGGGATTGTGATTTGTATTGGTATTTGAGATTAGACTTTCTCTGTGTTATGGCTTCCCAATGTAAAGAAAAAATGGTGCTAAGTGTTGCCTTCTGAGGGCTGATAGGACAGACTGACAGGTTCAGGTGTCACAGGAAAAGGTAATTGTTTGGTATCTGCAGTTTGCCATCAAAGGACATTTGTGCGTCATGCAGTAAAATTAATTTTGCTTGTCAGCTTATTAGATTGACTGCAGTGGGAGTCTGAAGGGTCTAATTTCCATTTATGTGACTAATTTTTTATGAATTTGTTACACTTCCATTATTCTTAGAAGCAAGTACAAAGGCATATTAGAAGGGAAGCACTTGCTAGCATGAGTTATTGTCAGGATTTGCACTGTAGAATGATTCTGCAGGTCAGGTGGAAACTGGGCTGTTCTCTGCCTGAGGAACATCTTTCTCAAAGGGCAACAGGCACTGTGATTCTGCACATCTATGGTATTTGAACGTCATATTTCAAAGTGCATTCACAAATACTCAGATCTGACTATTTGAGTTGAAGTAATAGCAATCAGGGCTCTGAATAACATAATGTGTATTGAAAAAGAAAAAAACAAACACTGGGGAGCAGATGAGCCAGAAATCTTTAAGTAGGAGAAATTTGTGTGTCTAGGTTTGGAGAAAACACAGTGAAAATTTCACTCTCTCATTTGGTGTTTATAAATTGTATTAACATTGGAAGGTATGTGATTGAATTTAAATCTGTGGATCTGTAGAGATCACAAGCAGTGCTTCCACAGTGCTGCTAAATCAGCAAACTCAGTATTGTGTGTAACAGTTGCATTGCAACAGGATGAACTAGGAAATATAGTACTGTAATTTCTTTCTAATTGAAGAGATATCACTGGAATAGTTTCCAAGATTACTTGAAATATTTCCAAATAAAATATTTGTACTAGAACATTGTGAAATTTGAAACTATAATTATATCGATAGACAAATGTTTCCTGTCTAATAAAACTGGCTTGTGAGGCATTGAATTCCTTCTCTGAAATTTATATTGGTTTACATTTGGTATAGGGCACTGTGAAGTCTGCAGTGAGAGTCTGAAACAGGGCCTGAACTGAGAAGCAATGCAGCTAAAATGAAAAACAGGAATAACTGTTCTTTTCAGCTCTGAGAGAACAGAGAGGTCCTAAACAAATGATCTGTTGAAAAGTCTTCATGGGCCAGATGCTTCAGCACAAAAAGAGCAGGTTCTCAGAAAATTTTCCATCCAACTGTCTGAAAACTACAGCTTATTCTGGGATTAAATCCATCAGAGAAACTGCATTTGCAGAGAGTTAGGATGCCTGAGCCTTCCAGGAAAAAGTCCTAAGAAAATGCAAGCAAAGTCACGTGAAGCAGGATACTCAAGGAAATTCTAAGTGTGTTTTCCTGAATATAACTAATTATTCAGTTTCTCTCACCCAGGAATATACACCTCATCAGTGAGAATCTTAATTTATTGCAGCCCCAAAGAGAAATGCCAAGATGTAATGAAGGTTCAGTGTCTGGCTTTTGATAATCACCAGGGCATCCACTGAAACCAACTCTTTGCTCACAGAAACATTGCTACAGTTGGTTCAGAATTATCTTGATGAGCTCAGTCAAAAAGAACGAGCTGTTTTTCAAAATGGCACAATTGATGAAAAATGGTTTAGCTTTAACCTGTGCTGTGAATGAGTTCAGTTGCAGTGTTGTGCTTTACATTAAAATATGACCTTTTTGCACTGTGGGACAAACATGATTGAGCAGGGTATAATTTCACACTCACATAAGAACAAATGATGTCCTACTTAGGTCTGTTGCAGAAGCACAAGAGGAAAAACATAATGTAGAGCTTTTTCCAATTTATGGCTCATTTAAAAAAAAATTGAGTAAAGGAATGCATTAATGAGTACTTTTGTACCGGGAGTGAATTTTTCCCTCCATAAATCCATGGGTACCAGCATCTTCCTATTCTTAAATCAGAGTGAGGAAAGATACAGTCCTGGACCACCAATATCAGAGACCGTTTCAGTGCTGACTTTGAGGGGAATCAGATTGAGTTTGGAGGACAGACTGCAAAAGCCATGTATAATAGATGAATCAAACTTTTAAGCTGAGGTAGGGCCAGAGGGAATACTAACACCCTCTATGGCATCTTATCCCCAGCTGAAAGTAGTTCATATACAATTTATTTTGTAGTTATTGTAAATATGTTTTTGGCTTTGTCTTGTTTTGCTTTGTTTTTGTTTTGGTTTTTTTTTGGGTTTTTTTTGTTTTTGTTTTTGTTTGTTTGTTTTTTTTTGGTTTTTTTTGGTTTTTTTGTTGTTGTTGTTATTTGTTTTTTTGGTTTTTTATTTGGTTTTGGTTTTTGTTTGTTTGTTTGTTTTTAACAGAAGATTAGGACATTTGGAAAGAATTCTACTCTTTGGTTTATAGGGACCCAAGCAATAAGTGAATGAGAAGGAGCTATCAGCTGCATCTCCACAGGGTGTTGCTCTGGGAAACTGTGACTAGGATTCATTCTCCTCTTCTCCAGCAGGACAGTCACAGGATGACCTTAGAGGGACCAGGGGGCTGACAGACCTCTGGAATATGCTACATGCTGCCCAGGATCCTGAGCAGCTGCAGGTGTCTTCTTATGAAAGGCAGTCATGTAAAAAAACACTGTTACAAGTGAAGTCCTGTTAATCTGACCTCCTTTACTGGTGGTGAAATTTTTTTCTTTGCTGTTCCATCAGGACATGACTTTTTAAAAACACACTGAAAGAGGACCTGATGTGGATATATTTGAACTACAAAGATTATGCCTTTTCCGTTTTAAGGAATGTCAGTCTAAGCATTTAATTAAGAAGTAGGTACATCTGGTGTTTTAACTAAATATAGTGTAGTTGTTGTCAGCCTTTTCAAGAAAAAGAAATTATTTTTTAAATAGCCAGAAATTTCACAAATTACAAGCACAAACCATGTCCATAGTGCCTCATAGTTTTTTTTAATTCTGAAACCAAAAATGTACCATAAGTTTTGTTTTTATTTTCTTGGGTCTAAAATCCAAAAAGAAAGGAAGAAACTAGCAACAGCACTAGAAGAATATTAAATGTTTTTGTTTTTTGCTTTCTACAAGAAAGGATTTTGAATGTTTGAGATCAAAAAAGTCCAGAGACATCTGTAAATAATAACTCAGCTGTCCTGAGGAAAATTTGTTCATTGGTCTTATTACTGCAACCCTGTGTGCCTGCCTGTAGGCTAAATGAACAGATAGTTTGCCAAGGTGAAACATCAACATCTGGAATACAGAATTTGACCGGGATGCTGTAGATTTAACTCTCAAATTAAGATGATCTGGTAACCAAGGCTGATAGGACATTTTCCAGCACAAAAAAGAGTAAAAGGTAAAGTGCATAACCCCTGCAGCTAAACAGACAAACCAGGGGTTTGTGTCCTGCCAATTGTTACTAAAAATAAAATAAAAATAAATAACAAAAATAAAATAACTAAGCAGTAATTTTTAATGGTACATCTCATTATGTCAATATTCCCCATCTCCACCATTAAAATTAATACGAAGTCCCATCCAGAATCATAATAATTATGTTCTACAAAATCCATAATGTACATCTATTACCTGAAAGATAATAGGTCAAAGAGTAAATCATGGCTTTGATCAGAGTAGAAACCATGACAAAGATGCCCAACTCTTCACAACAAATAGAACAGTTCCCAGTGCGGCAACTTTCCATCCTGTTTCTTAAAACATAAGCAGCATTTGACCTAAAATCCTGATTCATAAACAAGCCACAAAATTTCATACAGGTGACGGAGATACTATATAATCTGAAGTAAAAAAGGGTCCCTTTTATTTTTAGAACTAACAGACGTATTTTAGAGAAATAGCACAGCATATACCTTCTAATGTTAGATAATCACCTGTAGCATTAAAATAAGATGAAATAGAAAGCAAGTATCCCTGAGACAGAGATTTGGTTCCATGCTCCTATGAAAAGGGTGTTCAGGGAGTTTCCAGACATGGGACACCATTCTTAATAAAACTGAAGTGACTACCGTGACTTGAAACTATACACTATATACATTAATTCCTAAAACTAAACTAGTTACTGTTGTGTCCTGAGTCTTATGCATTTTAATGCAGTTATCTTATGTTATCAATCCATAGCTTTAATATGCAACAAATTCAAAGGAAGAGATACCATCATAATTAAATGACAGTGAATAAAAATCCAGTCTGTAAAACAAAAAGTCCTTAACAACTTAACTGAAATGTGGCCAGTATGTTGGCTTAGTGAACTCAGTAAGCTCAGATCATGAAGTTATCATGGAGTTACTGCTATGAAAATTGCTGTGTCATGAATACCACTGTGTCAGGACAGGCTGGCTTGACAAGACCTGCCTGGCAAGGTGATAATTAAATCCTAACAGGCAATTTCTGAGCATGAAACACCTGGGGGCAATGAGCTGGCTGAGGCCTCGGCAATCAGGGGCTTGCAGGACTGGAGTAGTGGGACAAAGGCTGACACAAAAGTTGAGTGTTAGGAGAAGATGATATAAGCAGAGTGAAGCCCCACAGAGATGTAAAGTGAGAGGTAGTAAGTGTCTGTAGTGAGGGGTAAGAGCATAAGAGCCAGGTTTGGATGCAGGAGAAACGTGTTTGGAGGGTGGTGTTTTAGGTGCATAAAGAATTCAGCTGCTGAATCTGTGAGCATCCCAGAGGGGAGCTGGTGGGGTGGTGTGAGCACCTTTCCCTGGAAGTGTTCTTTGAAATTCTAGGTGCATTTTTCCATCTGGAGAGAGAAATTGTCACAATGTGTTTCAGAGATACTGAATTCTGTGCGTTCTCATATTGTGGACATGCTGTCATGAGCCCACAACCTGGACAGTGAGTCTTCTCCAACCAGTCTTCATACCTCAAGCTCAAAGTCTGAAAAATTTGAACTGAGAAGTGTAGAACAAAGAAGAAATGTGACTGTAAATGTACTAATTGAGAACACCCTGTTGGCAAAGATCTGCTTAATCCTTCCAGAGCCCCAGAATGCTGTGAAGGAAGGTAAGGAGAGAATCATATAATCACAGAATCATAGAATGGTTTGGGTTGAAAGGGAACTTAAAAATCTTCTAGTTCAAACCCCTGCCATGGGCATGGACACCTTTCACTTGATTAGGTTTCTCAAAACCTCATCCAGCATAGTCTTGAACACTTCCAGGAAAGGGGCAACCTGTGCCAGTGTCACACCAATCTCAGGGTAAAGAATTTATTCTTAATTTCTAATCTAAACCTACTCTCACCTTGAAGCCGTCCCCCCCTTGTCCTATCACTACATCCCCTTGTAAAAAGTCCCTTTCCAGCTCTCTTGTAGGCTCCCTTCAGGTACTGGAAGGCTGCTACTGGGTCTTGCCTGAGCCTTCACTTCTCTAGGCTGCACAACTCCAGTGCTTCATAGGAGAGATGCTCCAGCCTTCTGATCATCTTTGTGACCCTCCTCTGGGGGAGAAAATGATTACTCTAATGTGAAGTTCAGGCTTTCCTGCCTGTGCTGATGATCTATTTGGATTTGCTTTGTTTTTCCTGCCCACAGTACATGATACAGCACTTACAGCTCTGTCAGCAGTCACTGGCCAGTCTTGCGTGCCAGGAGGACACCCTCCCATGCATTTATGACCTCTGGGTTTGATTATTATCTGCAGGAATTAGATGGCTAAGCTGAAAAATGCTTAGCTGGTTCATAATTCAGCAGCTGAAAGAAACAGGTTGCTGAGAAGACAGGACCCATAACACCCTGCTCTCTGGAGATGGGTCCCTGACAAAGACAACTCTAGACCAAAGTTCTCAGTTCAATCAAAGCCCAAGTGACATATAACATTAGCTTTTCTTCCACACTGGATAGTATGAGAGAAGAGAAACATGTTACCTCCAGCTGTGATTTCTGTTGTTATGAAGGGCAGGGATTCTTCCTCAGCTGGTCTGTGTTTCCTGGTGTTCATCTGTAAATAGTCAATTACTGTAGGCCTCATCATTTTTATGGCAAAGGACAGTTTATGCTCCTCTGGTGAGCTACTCTGATTGCAATATCAAACAGATAAAATCTCAGAAGCATTTCAAAGCTTTAGAATGTAAAGAAAAAAGAGTATTTATTCTCTTGATGATGTTCAAATGTGGTAAAAAATTTGGTTGTACTGAAGGTGAAGTTAGGTGCATCTGTATCCACATTAGCAATCAGCTGTTTCCTGGTTTACTCCCAGGCTATGCTCTGGACTCAGCCAGCGATTTCCTTCTAAAAAGACCTAGAAATAGTTGACAGGATAATTTGTTCCAGGGTCTGTTCCTGGATACAACCCACATCAAGATTGACTCCTTCCATACAGGACATTCCTCCCACATTATCCCATGTGGTAATGCAGCACACATCCTTGGTGTCGTGCTATGGAAAACACAGCTGTGCCAGACTGCATTCAGCACAACCGTCTCATTATTCTAGGCATTGTGGACTGGAAAATGAAGATTAATAATATATCTTTGACGCAAAGGAATCCTCATAGGAGGGGATGCCTTTACTTTATAGCTGCAGCCATTACATCCAGGGAAGAATGGTGAATTCAGTGCTAATTGTCCTGTGGGGCCTGTAAATACCATGATTTCTCAGCTGTTAACATGGGAGAGAAGTTGTGAGACCACTTGTGAGATCACCTTGTCAGGACAAAAATATCTTAATCGCTCGGTAAGACCTTTGAGTTGGTATGCAGAAAGAGGAGACACTATTCTCTTCAAAGCTGGTAAAAAGTAACAAGAGAATAAAAAAGCGTGAATCAAATATTTAGTGACATACTTTGTAGAATTAATCAATGAAATGTTGTTTTCCATAAAAATTTTCCCTTATTTGGTGACAAAGAGGCATATAATAGTCTATCTTCCATAATCCAGCTTCTTTTATAAATCAGCCAGAACATACTGCCTCCTCATCCCAATCCAGATAAGTATCATATGTAACTGCTTTTAGGAAATGTAAAATAAGCTCAATAAACATACTGGTTTTTTTCCTGAAAAGAATGTGCCACAGTTCCAAGATGAGTTTTGGGAAAACTGGTTAGTGTTTATAGCAGTAAAATAACATCTTGCAATTAAATTTCAAAATCTATTTCCCCAAGAGACAGGAACTCCATATCTATGTGCATATGTATGTACATATTTAGGGATTACCCTTCTCATCTGAGAGCCAGTGTTAGGAGGCTGGAACATGACATCTGCTCGGTACCTGATGCTCTCACATTTTACGAGAGGGCTGAAGAAAAATAACACCCTCAAGAGGCATTAGAATTCTATATCAGAAATCTGTGTCAAGCATAGAAGCTCACCCTGTCAGTGACCACTGGTAGCTCACCTGGCACACAAAATTGTAGTAAGTGGGTAAGTATTGATCGTATCAACATCATCTTCCATTACTTTTTGTTGTCTTATCTCTCTTCCAAATATAGAAATGTCCTTTTTCCTTACAGGTTGTGACAGTCAGTTTCACACACTTTATTTTCGGAGTTTTTGTAGATGTTCTTACCCTGGTTTTGAATGAATTCCAGTATAAAAAATATTCTTTGACCATTTCGTTTATTTTCTTGACCCTATTCGTGCTGGCAATAAAATTGCATCCAGTACAGTTGAAAGTGATTATTCTAATACTTTTTCAACTGACATCAGCCAGGACTGTGCCTCTGCAACAACACTAAGGCTGGGCTGTTCATTTAATTATGCTCAGGGAATGCAAGTCCATCCACATTTCATTGAAAACATTGTAAACATTTTTTTTCCTTATTTAATGTCAGAGTTGTATGTTTTACATTATACATTGAAACTCGCATAGTTACTAGACTCACAAGGCACAAAGCACAAGCCAGGCACAGTTTGTAAACTTCATTAAAGTGCTTTGTATTTAGTTTTTGGATGTTCTAGGATTTTTTATTGTTTTAAAACATTGGCAAAAGTGCAGGCAAGAGTATCAAAGCCCTAAAGGTTAGAAAATGAAGCCAGACGCATAAAGGACTGTTACCCAACCAAGAAGATACTTAGGGAATATATTGGCTCACAAAGAAGATGAGCAAAACTTTGTATTTTCCCACAAGCTGGATTGATTTTCTCTGCAGGCCTTGTGCTAATAACTTACCCTCAGACACAAAAACTGAACTACACCCCTACACATTTTAAATTTAGAAGGTAAGGGTCAAAGTTTAAAAAAAATTGTAGAAGGGTGAGAAAAGATGAGGGTTATAATGGTGCCAAATAACTACAAAGCAAGGTATATAAGCATTTCAATGTTAATTAATACAAAGCTTAAAAAATTGCATACTGCCGTTTCTATTTGAGCTCCAGTGAACTGAGAAGTGAGGAAACTTGCATATGCAGCTGCATTCAGAGCACTGAGGAAGGAAGCTTGGTAGACTTCTAGGAATGCTGGAACAGAGTACTTGTTTCTTAAAGATAGACTTTATTTTGATTTCAGAAACTAAACCAAATACCTCTTAAGCAGATTTGATTTTTTTTTTTTTAAAGCAAAAGCTCTAATGGCAAGAACTTTAGGATAATATGAAAAATCTTAACGTAGCAGGTGTATAACTTAATATATGACTTACTAAATTTTCCTACATTTTATTTTCACGTGGTGTGAGCACTGTGGTATGTAGCCATTAGTTGAGTGTTCCCTTTGCTTCTCCTTCTTCACTGTAGTTTTCTGTGAGAAGATTTATGACAAATCACACTATGGGGATGGCTGGCTAAGGCTTCAAAAGCAATCTTGCCTTAAGCTTATTTCTATATTGCGTAAGATTTGACTTGTACCAAATGTTTACCCTTATAATGCAGTCCTTGTTCTTTTTAAACTGCTATTGGCTGGTGCTGTGAATAACCAATTTGGGACCACACTTGCCCTCATTAATGTCAAGAGCAAGCTTGGCATCAAAGACAGTTGATTCAGATCCTCAGATAAAAGGTGTTAGGATGCCTATGCATGTATTGCCCTTGGTTTCAGGATAGACTTTATAGAAATTGTGTTTGGATACAAAAGCTTTGGAAACAAACACAAAAGTGAATAAAATTGCTTGGTTGCTACAGATCAGTGTAAAATGTTGTTTCTGAGAAAAAAATCCTGAATATTATGATACTGCTGATACAAATGTGACAGTAACACAGTCTGGGGGTTGTTTGAGGAAAAAGAAAAATGGTTTTATTGTTTACTTATAAAAGAGTAAAAAATGAGCAAGTACAGGGACTGGTTTGACTACCTTATTGCTGAAACTTTGTATCAGAGGACTGTGTATTAGTTGTTCTGGCAATAATGTCTCAGTCTGAATGGTAAAATCAGGTATGTAGTTTAAAAAACAAGTTGCCTTATGTTTACAACCACTAGATTTAGCCTTACAAATACTTTTCTTTGGGGTAGGGGGAAGAAGGGGTTGTTTGCAAGTTAGTCACCTGGTCTGGATACTTGCATCACATTTGTTTCCTCATCATGAATTTTTGAGTTTTGTCTAGAAAAAGTGTGGACCACAGGAAATATGCTTTAATAAGTGAGAGCTGCATACATATGGTATGAAGCCTTTACTGCTTTTGAGTTGTGAAAAGTTTTCACGAAGCGTATGTATTGCAATGTTTCATTATGAGTTTCTGGGTTGGTGTTATGAACAGTAATTTCATAACTTTGTAATATATTAATCATTCTTATTCTTTGCATGAAGTTACAAGCTTTTTCTCTTTTACTCCTCTCTCTTTATGAAAGTTTCTGAATAAATATACATTTCAAAGTTATGGAATCGGTGAGTTTCTATAACTATGCAGAATTCCCTTATGTAAGTGAGAAGAGTAAAGGAAAAGATCATAGAAAATAGAGTTGGCAGAGGTTTATGGAGGTTATGTAGTCTATATTCAGCCTCAAGAATTCAACCCTGCCTTTGCCACCCCCAGTAAACATTTGTCTAATCCCTCTTTAAAAGCTCACAGTGACAGAGATTTCACAATTACCCAAGGCAATCTATTCCCACGCCTAGTGATTCTTACAGATAAAGGGTTTTTTCTGATATCCAACCTGAATTTCTCTAGCTGTAATTTGAGTGTATTTCTTCTTGTCCTCTTTCCAAGGACATGAAGAACAGATTATTCCTTTGCTCTTTGCGGCAGCCCTTTCTTTACTTATAGACTGTTATCAGGTTTTCCTTCAGGCTTCTCTACTGTAGACTAAACAAACCAAATTCGTTTTCAATTACAGTTTAATGTTACTTAGCTGTCTGTGAAATATAATGTGGAATAAGCATTTGCAAAGTACACAGCGTTAGGATAGTTAAAGTTTCAGAAGACACACATGAAGTGTGCTTAACTTTGCTTTATATGTCCTTTTATCCATTTATTTCCTAAATTTTAATTTAGGGATTTGTCTCACACTTGTTTACAAGTCTCCAGACTGCAGTCCAGAGCTGAGTTCAGATTCCAACAGGCCATATTGCCAACTGAGTACTTTATTCAAGAGTTTTAACCGAGGTCAGCATTTACATGAGGTCATTTAGAACTGAAAGGAAATGAGTATAGTGACTTAACATTGGTCTAAGCCTGTAAAGGAAGATTCTGTAGTTCAACTTCATAGGAAGTTGCTCTCTGACAAAGTAAGATCATTCTTTCTATTGCATTATAATTTATCCAGCTTGATTTTTTTTTTCTTGTTCCTGAAAGGAATGAGGGTATTCAAAACAAAACTGAAAAAGACATTTAAGTAAGCTTGTATCCATTCCTCAATTGTCTCTCATTCATGAAAGTCTCAGAAACTCTTACCAAGCCTGCTAATATTTCTCATAGCATCATAGAAACATAGAATATGCTGAGTTTAAAGAACACATCAGGAACATCAAGTCCACCTCCTGGCTCTACACAGGACACTCCAAGAATCACACCATGTGCCTCAGGGTGTTGTCCAAATGCTTGAACTCTGTCAGGCTTGGAACTGTGACCACTTCCCTGGGGAGCCTGTTCCAGTGCCCAACCACCCTCTGGGTGAAAAACCTTTTCCTAACCTTGTCCACCTTGATGGCACAAAAGAAAAAAAGAAAAGAGTGGTAGGAGTAAGGAAATGGTCTTACTTTTGTGCTTTGCATAAGTGAGAAAAGAGGCTGAAATTCTACCTTCAGATTTGGCACTGGATTTGAAAGAAAAGTGAAAAATGGAAACAAGATTGGAAAATATTACAGTATACAGTAAGTTTTAGAGGTGACCTGACTGGTGCATAAGCATGTTCAGAAAACAGCAGATACTAAAAGGCTTTTTAGAAGAAGAGAGAATGCTCTCAAGTCAAGAGCAGACAAATTCAAATAGGAAATGGGGCACGTGCCTTTTGAAGTGTGGTAGAAACAACTGAGATTGGGAACAAAAGAAGAGATAAGTTTCCATCTCATCGTGTTATCAGATGAAGACAAACTTCTGTCTTGTGAGAGGCATTTCAGCAAAGCACAAGTAACTAGGCTTTGCTTGGAAGCAGGGGTAAGGTGACATGGGTGGGCTTGTAATGTGGAGGCAGTGAGGGCAGATCACAGATCCCTGTGCCTTCTCTTCCTCAGAGTCGGAGCACTTGGCATTGATCTTGAAACTCTGAATTATGAAGGATCTCATTGGTAAGATTTTATTCAAAAACATCAGCTTCTTATTCCCTTCTACAAAAGAGGCAAGTAGATGTTTATGCTGGTTGCTCGGTGCTTGCTTTTCACCTTATTCTTACAACCAGAGTTTTGAATTCCTCCATTATTTTGTGAACAGCCCTGCTGAGTATGGGCAAAAAGGTTTTGGTCAGACAAAATTTACTGAGAGATGAGTTGTTTCTCCAAGTTCAGCTCTCAGGCTCAGCGGAATTTACTGTGTACTTTTGTGCACTTGAAGCATGGTGGATCAGCTGGTGTTACCCCTAGATTCCTCTTTGGACAGAATTCCAGTGGAAGGAATGAAGAACTACTTCAAAGTAGCCACTATTGTGAGTAAGGAGGCCTTTTCCCCACTGATGTGTCAAATCCCCCATGCCAAACTGTGTGCAGTCCTCTTCTAGAAACAAAAGTGACTAGCCAAGTGACAGATATAAAAAAATTACTTTGTCACCACTCTGGGCAGATGCTTTAGAAAATTAACTTGGGATCCATCAAGGATGTAAATGTTTGTGACACTGACATAGAAAGTACAGGGGATATCAATCTGCCCTTGCCTAGCATTTTTTGTGTTACACCTTCTTGTAGCACTTCCTTTCCTAAGTTTTTTCTTAGCAATATCCCATAACTTGGGACATTGCCAACACAGATTGTTCTGTGTGCTGAACTCCACTCTTTTCATCTCAGACTTTCCTTGATGCCTAGCACCTGGATGCCAGTTCACATCTCTGTTCCTGAGTCTCTTTGTTAGGGAAAGGAAGCATAACACGGTGCCCACTTCTCTTGCTGAAGTGGCTTTTCATGACAAGATGCAGCAGAGCGTGGTTCATGTGTGGTGATCACAGACATTTTTCCTGTGTCTTAAGTGAGTCTAGAAGATTTGTTTGAGAAAAGAAATAAGCATGTGCTGGAGTCTTCTTTGACTTTCGCTGGCAACAACTGTTCTCTTCCGTCAGGTACCTCCAGCCAGGCAAAGGCATGAGGGCAAACAAGATACCAATCCTCTAATGGGCTGCTCATCATCAAGGCTCTGAGGATGCTCATGGTGTGTGTTCAGGCCACACAGATCAGTGATGAGCTCTTTCATTGCTCAGTGCTCTCATGTTTCTATTCCAAAACTCTGTATCACACAACACAGGTTCAGTTCAGGCCACCCTTGCCCTGGACACAGAGACCTACCGCATCTGAGTCCTTCCCTCTGGGGAAGTGCTGAGCCCCACATCCAAGGAGGTGCTGTGGGGAAGGAGATAGGGCAGCCAGGTCCACATGCACTCCTGCCCTTTTCTCTGGCTAGGGCAGATCAACCAGAGGAGACATCCTGGGCAGGAACAACAGTTCCTCACAAAAATGGTCCCTGTAGAGACCATTTCTGTAAAGGATGTAAAGCACCTGTTTACCAGCTTTATTCATCTTGTGGAGTCTGTTTACTGTTACCATTTCTCTTTACCAGTTCCACCTAAACTCTGTTTTCAGGTCTTCATTGTAGTCTTTTATAAGTAACACTTCAAAAAATTATTAGTAGTATCCTCTCCTCTTCCTGCTGTGCCTCCCCTCCCCCTTTCCCACTAGCTTTGTTTTCTGCTTTTAATTGTGTTTTTCTTTGCAGGAGAAATGAGACTGTTTACTGATTCTGTCCCCACCCTTTCCTTTCCTGTTACAGCTGGTCCTTGAAATTCGATGGAATAATAGCTCCGCATGTTCTGTTCCATGTTCCCTCCCCCCCGTCTCTTAGAAATGAATTTTGGTATTGTTGAAAGATTCCAGATGAAACTGCCAACTCAGAATGTCTCAAACAGACCTTATTGAAAGAAAATTAATTTAACAACTTGTAAAAATATAATTGCTATTTATTTCTTTATTTTAATAGGGAACAAGGGGTGAAGGAAGATTTGGATCACCATGGATGGACCCAGTATATGTTTTCTTCTGTTGAGTAACTTCATGTTTTGATGGACTCTATCAAATAAGTTTCATTGTTTTATCCATTGGGAATATTGATGCAAACAGGAACAAACACCTATGAGAGGAAATCTTTTGTACTGGGTAGGACGGATTCTATTATTTCTCTTTTACTCTGGACATTGAAAGTGGAAGCTGAAGAATAAGCCCCTGGGAGAGTGGGAGGAATGGAGTGATGCTAGCAGATAAAGATGCTTTATTTTCAAGTTAAACAGAAAGTGCGTGACATGGCGACAGAGCTACAAAACACATAAGATGGGGTTTTTACAATCGTCTTCAATGTTACACTTTCTCCATGTGCAATGTTTGCTGAGTGAATTTAAAAAAAATCATACAAGCAGCTAAACAAACAGATTTTTGGCATTGTTTCATAAAAAAAGGAATGCTGAAGATTAATAGTACAAAAAAGAAAAGGACAACCCCACCCATTTATATTGCATGGAACTCAAGTAGCAAGCTAGTTAACAATTAACCTAGTCATGACTAAAAATTATTTATAAATTGATCAAAGGCATACATGATCCCAGTTTTTGTTGGAACAGTTGTCTGAACAACAGATAGTGACTATGTCCCAGTCTTGAAAGGAGGGGTGCCCTTCGTTTTGGGAAGGCCATCAAAGATGATACACAGTTACACAGCTTCAGTATTTTACCTGAAAAAACAGTGCAAACGTTATGGCTGTCCAGTAGGAATGTGTCCAAATTCCACCTTCTGTGTATGTGAACCTAATCTGATGTAATTTTGGGGAGGAAAATATAATCTTGGCATGTGATAAGGGCATAATTCCCAGGACAGCCTTGTCTTATGGATAACCACAAATTTAAAAATCAAATAAAATAAGGGGTTTTAGATGTTTTAATTGTAATTAAAAATATTTAAATCTTTTTAGCCCTGTGAATCCAAACATTACTTCCAGTTGTACAATAACAAGTGAAAAGCTGAACTTGAGAGCTTTCACTACTGTGCTCAGCACCTCATCTAGGGTTATTATTCTGTATAAGGAGAAGCAATTGTGATTTTGAACTCCTTTGCCTACTATTAAATTAAATGTTTACTTCTTCATCAAATTCACACAGCATTGCAAATTTTCATGTACAACTCAGAGGAAGGAAAAAATTCTTCTTTGAAAACCTGCATAGTTCTGTGACTTCCCAGAAATGCTTTTCTACAAGCTGAATTAAACAACTCACAAGGAAAGATCCTGTGGGAAGGTCAAGGTAGCAGAAGCTGGGAAAACTTGTCCACTTTATTGTTAACATACCAGTCCTCCCTAGCACATGGTGGACTAATCTGCTTCACATGTGTCTGTCTTTGGTATTTGCAGTCAGTTTTCCTTTCCCAGATGTTGTGTAGTATTCCTTGGAATATTTGGCAGGAAAACCTAGATTTAACCAGCCCACATTGAAGAAAGGGTGATGAGAGTGTGCTTGTGGCTTGACTGTGGCATTATTTCATTTCCCAGTCACTGTTTTTGTTTACAAACACATATAAGCATAACATGGTCTGGTGTAAATGCATAGTAAGGTTCTGTCATTTCTAGAGTGACTTTTGTAGCAAGAATTATGGCAAAATGCAAAAAAAGTCAGTGCAGTCAAAGCTCATTAATTGGCTAGTATTACTGAAATGAATGGGAAGCAGTCTAGCTGGATAGAATCCTTGTCTCAAGTCAATGTGTTAGAATCATCTCAGGGTCTCCAGGGCTGGGTTTTGCTTTTCTTTTGTAATCACTGAAGAGATATCACTTACTATATCTGTAGCAAAATGATCTTTAGAAGTTCAGATTAAGTTCAAATAGTGACTTAAGACTGTTCCAAGACAAGCTAATGCTTAAGATAGCAAATTTTCTGTATTCTATGTTTTATTCATAGCCTAAAACCTGACTGGATAAATAAGCTTTTAGTTTGACTTCACTGTTATTTGCTTTTTAACATAACTTCCCACTGAGTGTTTATTAAAGAGTTCAAGCATTTCAAAAGGAAGCTGAAGGGAAATGTTAAAGTATTATTGTGGAAAATAACATAACACTAGGGTTAAATTAAGCCAAGGGAAGCACATGTGATTGCTTCCCTTATGAGGAAAGCAACACGGAGTGAGGTAGACTTTATCTAATATCACAATGTCTCTTCATTCTCTATTGAACATTTTTTTTTTACTCTGGCAAAATCTAATCCTTGTCTTTAGATATCTGTTTGAACTTCATGGATAAGAAAATAATGTCAGTAGAAATTAAAATCCAGACTGCTGCTATTGATGGCTTTGTGTCTCCATGTAACACTGAGCAAGTTCATTTACAAGGTTTGTTGAAGATATTTGTACTAAGCTGCTTTAATAGGAGATTTAAAGACATGAGATCTTCATCTTCATGTGTGTGGACAATTCTAAATATCCTCATGGATGTTTAGTACCAGAGAAACTAAGACTAATCTAGTTAGCATATTAAAAGACAGAAAAATCTGTCACACTGTATAAGCTGAACCTTTCTGAAGCTAGCAATTTATTATTATAGTATTAAATTTGCTATGATAGCAAAATTCTTCTGAGGGTCCATGGTATGTCAGAGATGTTCACGTACAGGAAACACAGATCCTGTGAAAGCGGGTTTAGGGACTTGTGTTAGCAGAAGCTCCTAGAGCTTTTACCAGTGATGCAATTATTGGGTATTTATACTTCTCAATATGAACTTGGTGGGCACAGGGCCTTAAGTCTAGAAAGAGATCAGAGCTTGGGACTTGGCCTCTGTCTGACACTTTTGGCCAACTAGAGAAACTAGAAGGGCTACAGACAAAAGGGGAAGCCTAAGACTTGGAATAGTTTCTTTCACTTTTGTAGGTGGCAGTGGAAGGGTATATGCAGTCCCGTGGCCTTTTAGTAGTGTACCATTCTGTTTCCCTTCAATAAAAAGTTCAATTTCTGGTTTCAGGAAAAGTATAGTGCTTTCTACAGCATACAAGTACCACACACTGCAATATTTAGCTGGAAAAACCTTGCTGTTTGTTAATTAACCTGAGTCCTGGGAGATCTTCATCTTGATGATCACTGAACCTGAAACTGTGGTGTAAAAAAAAAAAAATTAAAATTAGGTAGTATATTTTAAACTCAGAAATGTGTTAAAAATTAGAAATCCTCTAGCTCACCTCCTTCAGAAGAATAGGCCCTTATCCTCTGCCAAGTGTTAAACTCTCCTGGCTCCACAGTAATCTACCCTTCCTTCTCCACTGTAGACACCCTTTCAAAGGCAACTGCTAGTAATAATATATGCAGCCCTATTTGTAGGAGTACGTAATGCCTTTAATTACAGCCAGTCTTCCCTGCTGCCCAGGTTTGTTCCAGAAGTAACAACACAAGTTGCCAGTTCAAGCACTTCATCTACTCAAACCTCAAAGTTTTTTCTGACTGATTGTTTCATAGCCAAGAAAACTGTCTTTAGGTTTTGTTTACCTAATTATAAAACCAGCCGTTCAGGGAATGGCATATATCTTATAGATATGAGACACTGAATGAAAGTAAACCAAGAAGTTCCTCAGTGACTGTATGTCTATCTATATCACAGTTTTGTCCTGTAAGGACTGCGATACGGTGAAGGCATTCATTGTTTACTGTTTTTTGAAGGAAAAAAAACCAAAAAACTGGTCCAAAATGTACTGTGAAACTACCAAGTAAATACTTCAGGAGGCTTGAGCATGAAAGTAAGCAACTAGTGTTCAAAAAGCGTTACTTGAAAGTTCTCAATAGTTTCACTCAGTTATTTCAGACTGTGTTGCTGAGTGCTTTTTACCTCAGCCTTGCAGACCAAATAAATAAAAATTGTGAAGATGGTGTCCAAGTAAATACTCATTCTCCTCTTAGAAAAAAAAAATAACAAAATCAAGTCTCCATTATTCAAAGAACAAATATATTTCTTTTCTAGAATTTCAGAAATATATTTGGTTTGGAAAGACCCTTTTATATGACATTTGTGACAAAATCCAATATTCAATATTTGAAGCTAAAAGGTGTTCATCCTATCTAGCACATATGCTCTGCAACAGTGATACAAGTATATCTCAGACAAGCTGCATGACACCGCAGGCAGAGGACAAGACATCTATTCAGGGGACAGAGTATCTGTTCCTGACCCTCACATAGCTCTGCCATGTGACTGAAGGGCAAATGATTCTCCTCAGCTCTGGTTTTGTCTGTAAAAATGGAAACGGATATTCATATCCGCCTTCTGATATGGTGTAGGATATTAATGAAAAAATTAAGGTTTTTGAGCTATGCTCAAAAAAGTATGGTGCTTATAATCACAGCTACACTTTTACCTGGAGAAATTAGTAAGGCAAAAAAATTATGCATTATACTCTTTTAGAAAAATATACTTTCAAATCACAATCTTTACCTGAAACTACTTTTCAGGGAAGAAGATAAAGGTTTTCTTTTTCAGACTTGAACCTCTTACTGTTCAGATTGACAATAAACTTGGGATTCTATTTACAGATTAAGTTTTATATATTTGTGTGAATTATTAGAAGACCACATTTGTACCAAGAACAACATCAGCAAGTCATGACAGACAGCCTTCAAAGTGCCCTTGTTTACCTTTTAGAAGACCTTGCATAAAAGAAAGTATGAGGGATAAACATTTGAAAAAAGTTGGCATGTCTAGTCAGATGCGTATTAATGCATCCTCCAAAGCCAAACAAAGCCTTTTCTACTTAAAAATTAAACAAATGGGTGGTTGGGCCTAAGCATGTAAGCCGGTTGAGGTCAGAGATTACTGGAAAAGAAGTGATAAATACAATACTGATATACTGTGAAGAGATTGTAAAGAGGAGTATCTTATGTAGATGCAGCAAAACAAAACTAAACAAAACTGAAAAGGAGGAGGGGAAGTGAAAAACCGGTGTTTTGAATACCATCCTGGATAGATATGAGTGTTACTGAATTCCTGAAAACCAGAGAAAAGGAGGTGTTTTGAGTAACAGAACTATGACTGTCTCTTGTGATGCCAAAGGATGTAGCAGAAACAAATGAGAGGATTCAGACCTCCCAAGGTCACTTTTGATTTCTGTCCTTCAGTAGTCTTCTTCTAGACCCATGTTAGTATAACATCTCATTAAAGAAATAAACATGTCTAACTAAATTTTTTATTGCAATACTTTTGTTATTACCAGAGAAATTTTAAAATTGAAATATTAAAATGTATCAAATTATTCATAAGCAGATTTTATTATTATGTATTTGTACAGTTTGCTGACATATTCTGTTTGCCAGTTTCTCTTTTTCTTTAGGCATTGGACTTCAGAATATTCTGTCTGCCTGCTTCGGTAAGAGTTTTTGTTTAATGTCTTCCCTGTGTTTAGGTGAGATGAAACATTTGAGTCGCAGCAACCGCATGCTGCTCTATTTTTACACTGGTTATATTCTTGACTGGAATAGAGCTTAATCCCCAACCCTACTAGTGGGACTTTGAGATTAATTTGAAGTATATAGACTTCAGGGCTGGGCAATGATAATGAACTAAGAGATGAGCACTAAGAGGCTGCTTAAGAGACATGTTTTGATTCACCTCTACCAAACACCGATGTGGGACTTTTTCTTTTGAGTGGTAAAAGGCCTGGGAACCTGACAGTACAAGGTTCTTCCTGTTTGTGCAAGTTCTTTTATAAAACAGAGAGTAGCAGGAAGCTAGAAGATTGGTCTTTTTTTAAGTCTCTCCTCTTCAGCCACTCTGTAAGGGTAGATCATGGTTGTGAGCACACTTAGTAAAGTCATAGGACAGGTAAGGGCAGCACTTCACAGAGGGTTGGAGACAGGCATGTGAGAACCACTGGTACCATGCTTCAGGATAGTGGAGAAGAAGTGCTACTGCTGTGATAAGGATAGTGGTGCCTTCAGAGTAATTTGGAGAGATGGCAGTTAAGAGGCTATCAGGGAAATCTATGTGTATGAAAATTATTTATCTGGAGAACCAGTCCATAAACACATACTAAAGGGAATGTGCTGTACAGCAACATCCCTAATCCAATTAATATTATGAGAACAGGAGAGAAATGGATCACAAATAACAGTGAAGCTTGAGTGCCTTTTCTATAATGCTTCTCCTATGCCTACTTTTGGAGGTAATGCTGGATCCAGTGTACCACTGGTACGCTACAGGTAGAGATGCAGGTATGTCATGTTTAAGGCAGCTCAAACTGTGTGTGGATCTTATTTACCTGGGAATCTGAAAGGTAATCAGAATGACCTACTCCACCTGTCTTATTTATCATTCCAAAGCAGGTAGGAGAAATACAACAGTAAAGGACATAGAAGTCACCTGGGATAGAGTTTTCTAGACTAGACTGGCTATCTAATAATTTGTAGAGGTCATTTTTTTGTTTGGCTAAAAACGTTATTGATGCTTTTTTTTTTTCATCTGATGTCATGTAAACAGTGGCATGAACTTTTTTGTTGTCTGTTTCCAGTGTACAGCAATAATTTTAAAATAAGGGTATGGAAAGTGTTGCCTTACAGCACAGGAAAAACAAACCACCTTAAAAAGATTTTGCTCTCATGATTCAATTAAAGAACATAAGACTGGCTAGAAGTAATTTTAAGACATGAAATACCACCTTTCATATCATATAATCCCACCTTTCTGTCCTGTGACAGAGAGTCTGAACTGTTTCATCTACTTTCATAACAAAAATTATACAGATTCAACGAATGGCATCAGTCATAGAGCAACCCAGGGAAGAAGCAGTCTAATTTGTATGATTATGCTTACGTAAGTTTTGCATTTCTTTCCAAGTTTTCAGTTTTCTAAGTTTTCAGTTTCTATGGAACTGTCATCACCTGACAAAAAGGTACTCAGGATGTCACGATAATTTTATCTCACAAATGTCAAATGCTTCAGAGCATAGAGCACTGGACAACCCCAATGCTAGTCCCTCAAGTTTGAGGAAATTTATCCTTTATAGATTTGACCTGCCATTAAATATTCCAGACATCCAAAACCACAGGAAAACTTAATTTAAGTTTGGTTTTCCCTCCTGTCAAAATAAGCATATTTTTTCACAATGTGTTGCAATGTGCTTGCAGTGTCTGCATTTTCATGTGAGATTGCTAAATCAGTTATCTGCATCAGGAATTGAATGAAACACCAATCAAGGTGTAAACCTGTTCTGTTCAGGGGTAAATAAACGTGCTGTAGATATTAGCTCTGTCAGGTACATCCCATCATAAAGAGTTATCACAGACAATGTGTACTCTGCTTGCACTTCCATCTGTGATTATTTTGTGTTCACAGCAGTTCAAGCAATGAGAGGGTTACCTTGAGATTAAAAAAAAAAAAGAAATAGGGAATTTAACAAGAAATGTGTGTGAAGTACAGCATATGTTGTTTGGGCACATTTGAGCTACAATCAAAAAGCAGATATGTGAGTCTGTTTGGTTTCTGGTTTAAAAAGTGCCATTGTGGTAGATTCTGAAACCTAAGCTTGGGAGTTTAACAGCAGAAGTGCAAGCAGGATTCAGATTTCAACCTTTGCTCCTGGTCCTAGAAATACTGTGCAAGTCAAAGTAGACACAGAGGTGGGGGGAGTGATTTGTGAAATGAGTCCCTGTCACCTTATTTCAATGCTCTGACATAAGGACAAAGAGGACAATTCATTGCTGTGTGTTTAAAAGTATATGCATTTGAAATGAAGTTTCTGTGTTGAATAAGATAGTGTCTCTTATTTTTACTAACACACAGATCTAAGAATGATGATGGGTACAATCTTCAAGAACCATTTTCACAACTTTAGGATCTTGGCATGTGATGTTGAAATTTCATACAAAATTCATTTGTATTAATATGCCTGTTTCTAAAGCAGAAATGGTATTTGTTGTCATGGTCTTGGTGATGTTCTTGAACTTGTAATTTCCTGTGTAAATCATGTATTGATAAGACCAGGATAAAAATTACCCATGCACTATGTGTGTTTCCAGACAGGTGCACTTAGGTCTGGGAGAGAGGGACCTGTAGTGGTCAGCAGTACTTAAAGGTTGCAAGAACAGGATGAAAAAGAATCTGGGAAAGGCAAAGATTTGGGTTTCCACTGAGGAATTCCGAGGTACAAAAGATCTGTTTACTTCATCTCACATTATTCTACACCTCCATGTAGAGTGGGTGTTGCCATGTGGTCCAAGGATTTGTTTTTTCTGCTCTCTCACATAACAGTTGGTAAAGAAACAGTTGGTAGTGCGATTCATGCCCTGGAGAAGTGTTATGGTATCATGCCATTCTGTTTTTCATTGCAGAAATATTTCATAGTAGGAAAAAAACCAAACATACCAGTGACAAAATATTGCATCTTTGAAATCTTTGAAACTATGTATAGTTTTCTATTTGTAAAAATACTACATATTCCTAAACAGGTTTTGGGGTTTTTTGTGGGTAGTTTTAGCAAGAAGTGTATATGTATACATATACCAGATTGTTTCTATGTGTTTCTTCATATAGTAGCAAATCAATGAAATAATTTTTAGCAGCCAAAGCATAAATACATTAGAACTTGGTTTTGCAAGATGCTCTGATTTCACTGGATTTATTCCAAATATCATGTCCAGTTTCTCTCTCAACATGCCTGAAGTGTTTGTTAATTTGTAGCATTCATATTTCATGAAGGCTTGTTATAAAGAGAAAAATGTTACATTCCAGTGAATTGCAGAAACATATTGCTGGGAAATATTAGGAAATTTTAAACCAGGTAAGATATGGGGGGGAGGAGGTGTAGATTTCTTAAGCGGGAAAAAAAACAAAACAAAACATAAAATAGAAAGAGGAATAAAATTACAAATAAATACAAAATACAAAATATACAACACAAAATTTCTCTTTGGAAAGATTGTGGAATATAATCTGATTAGCAGGGCTGATTCTTGTTACTGAAATTACTGTAGTCCTCAGATTATAAGACTTTTAAAAAATATTGTCCATCCTGGTGGAAGTGAAGAATATAATTTATTTCAGCAAAATTGAAGAGGGTGACAAGCATGGAGCTATGTTAACACAGTGTCTGTGTCTGAACCATGGCATAGGTGAGTTCTGGAAGTACTCTCAATATTCTCTCTTGGCCATGGAGCCTAGAGACCTACTGGAGTGTGCTGTAGACTCTGATCCTGTGTCAGTATTTTCTTCCAAAGGAAAACCTTTTGGAAAAAGGGATGGCGGATATGCAGGTCATGGTCAACCACAGAAGCAGAATAAAATGAAGGTTTGTAAAGGAGACCAGGTCCAAGTCTGCATCTGTCATGCAGTCTAGGCTCAAATAGATTGACTCTCTACTTCTATGTTTTGGTTTTCCCATCTATAAATAAATACAAATAAAAAGGAAATATGGAAAATATTTTGAGAGAATATTAAAGAAAATGTACTAATCATGAGCTAGGTAAAAGCAATAGGTCCTTTAAGGTGAACTTATTACTGCTCCAATATTGTGCCAGTTCAGTTTGGTCATTGTTTAGTTGTTTAGCCTAATGCCTTTAGCACTGCCCATTCAGCTGAATGCCATTTGTCAACTGTCTGTTCCTCTAGGAAAATTACTACATATATTTGTATGAATATGGAGCAACTTTGCAATGTATATTTATTTGGTGTAGGAAAAAACTTTTTCATCTGACTTGTTTTCCTAAAGATTTTTTTTGTACATGAGCCAGTCTCAATGGGGAAAATGTTATAAATCTTTTGACAATCTGGGAAACAGTCAGAAAAAATATTTGTAATAAGCAATATTTGGTTTATACCTATTGTTGACAAGAGAGTTGCCAAAGAAAATTTCCCTCCTATGACACAACCTGCACTACTATTTGCTCTGTAGCATACTGAGGACATTTATGGTGACATAGTTGAAAAACTTCGCTCAATATTGACATCTTTCAGAATTTTTTGCTACAGAATATAAAACGCACAATGTTTGAAGCTGAGGAGATTGTTTCCTCAAGAAGGCTTAGAGCTTTAAAAAACTGCAATAATTTCACTTGACATTAGGTAGGTCTGTATTGGCCTGATGGGTTCAGTTTACAATGGAAGTTACATGCTGAGCCCTTTAGCTGTTGTTCACAAACATCATCAGTAAACTGATTCAAGCAGATTGTCTTAGAGCCATGTTTCCACTTACTGCTATAAAAAACAAAAGTAACAATTAAGAGTGAGTTTCTGCCTAGAACCCTACTGCTGGTCATAGCTTCACTGATAAGGCAGCCATTTACAAATTTGCCCTTTTGTGCTTACTTTCATAGAAGCTGAGCTGACTCAGCAACAATGATTGCAATAACTTTTGGACAGATAAGAAAAAATTAAGACTATTTTTCTTAGCCTACCATTTTCTTTAGACATTCTTCTTTAGAAAATATAGGTCATCACCTATAAAACAGGTTTTCCTCACACCCAAATAAATTATAGGGCTTTTGACTAGTAGAAAATAGCAGTATTTTAGACTTTTGCCTGTAGAGGACTAGACATAAATACAGATGCATAGATATAATATCAAATATATACAAGCATTACTTCATGTGTTTTTAAAGCACAATCACTAAGCTTTGGCTAAGTACCATTGCACTTAAGGTGTCCCCTGTTCATTGCACTCTTCCCCACAAGCAGTTCTTTAGGTATGCAGGTTTTATTCTGTGAAGGCTTTCCGATTCAGATCTTGTGAAAGCTTTCTCTGAAATGTGAATATTTTACAGCTTTGTATCACAAGTGCTTGAATGACTGGATCTGCCATTCACCTCAGGTTTTTACAGAGCCCTGTATGTACTGCCTGAGTAATGGGCATAAAACAGTGCTATCTGGTGTACTTAGACTCTGCTTTTCTCTTTGAAAATTATGCAAACAGGAAGAAATGGCTATGGATTCCTGTGGCATTTTCTCCTCACACCTCAAAAAGGCTATGGGATTACTTGGCTCGTACTGAAGATAACTGTATGGAGAAGGGAAAGTTGCCTGGGAACACTGAAGAGATCAAGCCATTACCTAGCAAGAAATATGACACTCAGTGTTGGCTGACATGCAAATTGATTATGAATAACAAACCCCTGATCTTGACACTCCACTAAATTTTATTGACTAACCAGAAAAAAAAAAAAGCAAGAAAATCTGCTAAGCCAAGAAAAAATGAAAGCAGAATTTGTCAGTGAAATTTTTCCGATTTTAAATTCTCTTCCCAATATCAGCCAGTTTTGATTTTCCAGATGAAGTGCCAGATAGGTTTTCAAATGGTCTGTTACCTACATGGTTGGTACAAACACACGTGTTGGTAAGCCAATGAACTTTCTACTTTCTATTAAAAAGTAGAGATGGGATGGGTTTCTTAGGTAGGATTTTTATCTGCTGGAAAAATATTTGTGGCCAACCTAGGCTGCACAGTCCTTGGGCTACAAAGTAAATCTGCTTTATTGTTACAGAGATCTAAGTACCCTTCTAGCATTGTAGAAATAAACTATATTACACAAATTGTGAGCTCTAAATGTGAAAACTTCTGATGTGTTTAGTCATGGCTAAGTCAACACATCTGCCAGATTTTGAACTTTCATAGGGCATTCAGAGTTGATCAGAAAATAGAAAACTGTGCAGAAGTGAGCTGGTCTTACTAAAATGGCTGGTTTATTTTAATTAAATTTTATTTAAAAATGCCTTGAAGCATATTAGAAAAGAAGTCACAAGAGGTATTGTAAGAGATCTCTGCATTTGGCAAGTGAACACAGTGGTACTATCTATGGAGGAGCCAGCTTTATATTTCCCATCATCAAACTCTTTTTAACCTTGCTTTCAAAGTTGCTTTTAGTTTTGGCAAGCTAGGACTAAGATTTTCCATGCCATAGCTTTATCTCAACTTGTGTTTTATATATCTGGAAAAAATCAGCCTTGTCTGAGGATAAGGCTATAATTTTGACATTTCTCTCCTTTTTGTAAGTTTTACTATTCTATACTTTAATGAAGTTTGAAATTTGTCTTTTATGTACACCTTATGATTATCTGCCCCAATTCACCTTTGAGATATTGTAATTCACACACAGCTGGGAGACTTTTCAGGGCTCAGCAGTCTGTTCTTCCTCATCATGCTCAGTTCCTCCCTTGCTTCTAGGAAGTGCTGGACTTTGCCTATGCATATTCCACAGTATGTTTGGGAATATTCCCTTCATCTGGCTGACTAAAATCATGATCCTCTTGAAAATGATACCTCACATGTAGTCTGGTCATGAGTATTTGGTTCAAGTTTGGATACTGGCACAGAAAATAAAACTAGTGTCTGATCACAATCACCTTGCCCACACATTGTGGAGGCAGAATCTGGTAGGACTAAAAGAGGGAGGAAAGCTTAACTGAGGAGGAAAAGGATGAGGAATATCAATTAAACAATCCCCCAAGGAAATTCCTTCTAAGGAGTTAAACCCAGGTTGTGTATGATGCACAGTAATGAGCATAACACAGTACCCAAGTGATGATAGGAGTCCAACAGAAACTGATTGTGTGCATTCATGTAATGAAAGCCTGTATTGCATGACTAAGTTTGTCCAGGCAGTTTTCATTCTGGCCTTCCTCAATCTCTGAATGCTTGGCTTAGAACCAAAGAGTTCTTCAAGTTCTTCTAACATATAAAGTGTCATATATAAATGATGCCTTTGTTTTGAAGTTTGTCACTTCAATGCTTCCTCCTCTTCACTGAAGAAAAACAAAACTCATTAAAGATGGTCATGAATGAAGGAAAATACATTGGTAAAAATTACTTTGTGCAAAAGTTGAAGTTGGATATTGGAATCCTGAGTCTGTTTTATAGAAGCTGAAAAGAATTATGCTTTTGACATGAGGAAGACAACAGCTGGACTCTTCTTCAAATCCTTTTGTTTTGATATGCAGAAGTACTTGCATGTTAGCTTCACAACAGATTTGACAAAGAAGTTGCTGGCTTACTCCAAGCTTTCTCCAAAACACTTGAAATGGTCATTCAAAAATGTTTATTTAGGAAGAGATCAAAAAGCCCAAACCCAGACAAATAACTTTTACAAGCCAATCATTAAGGACAATGAGAAAAAAAAAAAAAAAAAAAAAAAGAAACATCTGGCTGAATGGGGGTTGTAACAGCTCAAAAAGGAACAGAATTTCTGGGGCAGTAATTTTGACTTTGTTTCAATGCTGTCTTCATTTGTGTTTGTGCTGCTCCTTATTTTGGCCAGTGAAAATGTGATCCAATCCACGTGCCCTTTCTGTGTAGAAGGAAGCTGCAATGTTCATATGCTTTTATTATTCATTTACTTACAATTCAAAGTAAGTTTCAAGTTAGCTAGTAATTAAAAACTAAATTGATCTGATCTGTCTGGTCAGGAACAGCTTTTAGAAGACAGTAAACTCATTGCCTTTTCCAGTTCATTTTGACTTTGTTCAGAGAGAAGGAAGAAACAAACAACCAAAAAAACCCCAGGCATACAAAATTCAAAGCGAAAAATCACCAATATTTGCTTCCTGAATTGAAGGAATTCCCGATCCAATGGATTGTGGGCTTGTTTGGCACACCTATGTGTTGAGAGACCCCGAAATAAGTAAGAGGAAACAGTCCTCAAAGCAAAAAAGCAGCATCAGTCCCCTCCAGTGGGAGGTTGCCCTTTAAAGACCGACACACAAACACAGTAGGGGGACAATCAAATAGAATGGAGAGAAACTTGTTATTTCCTCTTCAGTGTCTGAATCTTGTTTCTCTTAATTTAATTTTGCCTGAGCAGAACATTTGTGAAGAAGAATGGAGACCAGGTTTGGTGTCAGAAGACGGCTGAATAGACCTGGATATGTCATGCGCTTTCCATTTCCTCTTCCTTTCACCCCCTTTCCCTTCCATTTTTACAAACTAACATTCTCCTCAAATTTAGTCTCCAGTTGTTGGTTCCACAGGTGTACATGTGTTGACCCTCCTGTGCACACTTTTTGTCTTCCAGTCCCTCGCCTATTGACTCACCTAGCCTATGATTCCTCCTTTTTCATGCTGTAGAGCTGCATGACTGCTGCTGTGATTAGACCTCCTTACTGTTTGAGCTCACTCTTCCAGAAAAACCTTTGATCTACCCTCAGAATTCTTTGTTTATTTTTTCTTAATGTCGATATTAGCTTGTTTTTAGTAGCTTTTAGTTTGTTGTCCGTTAGCAATCTGTTAAACTGCTTTTTGAGTTAAACTGCTGTGTCTTTAAGAAGGCTTGTATTTGAAGGATTCCCCACTTGAAGAGAGGCCACACCACAAACAGATGGATACTTAATATGTCCCCATGGGATAGGAAAACCGTCTAGTCTTTTTCTCATCATCTCCCAAACCAAAAAAAGGGCAAGCATTCATTTTTGCTACCCATTAAATATATGGGAACAGCATCTGAAGTAAGATCTTGAACTGTGCTTGAACACATCCACTGGAGACAGAGCTGTAAAATGGCTTTTCAGTCTTCAGGACGTCTACACCTGTACAGGCCAAGCAGAGAAATCAGTTCTCATTGAAGAAGGTAGAAATCCAAGAAAAACCTCTGTCAAAGGGTACTGATCCACCTATGTCCATCAAAGATGAACATTTAGTGCTAAATTATAGTAGCAAGAGCAGGCCACTGTGATCAAGGCAACTGTCATAAAGATCATAATCTTTGTAAGTTCTGACCTACTTAGTCCCCTAACAGTGCAACATGGCACTCTCCTGTATTGTACTCAGCATCAGGCTGCCTCTGTGCTGCCTGTCACACCATCTTGTCACCCAGGATAGACCCCATGGATACAACAGGGACACCTGACTTCCATACATCATCCTGCCACATTTCAGATGCGCTTCTGGAGCACCTTTCCCAATGACATGAACTCTTTCCCCAGTAAAGGCATTACTCTGATGCTTTAGTTGCTTTAGTCATTCTCCTGAGATTCACCACTCAACTGGTCCTCTGGTTTGTGCTCACTGCCAGCAGATACTCTACAAAGACAGCTACTGGAAATACAGTGGCAAGCAGTCAGTTATAGAGACCAAAGTGCCTAAGTGTATGCTGTCTATCCTTTGACCAATTCTAGAGTTCCTCAGAGCCCTAGAATACAAATCATTCAACTGTGTCATGCTTTATAGTCTAGAGAGGAGGCACAGAAATCCCAGGAAAGCATGCACTGTGTGGAGACAAGATATCCAGAAATCTCTACAGCAGCAAAACTTGCACCTGAATGGAACATCTTATGTAGTCTCTAACAACAGGAGAAATCTCTTTCTTCTCTCAAAGTTAATTGTGCTGTATTTTAGTTTTGTGTTGTAAAATCTTTTCAGAGGGTTCAAGACAAAACACTGAGGTGTTCAGACAAAAGTTTTTAACTTGTTTTTCTGGGTGACAAAATTTAAGTGTTGCATAAAAGATGGAGTTTGTGTTCATTTTAAAATAGTTGTACTCAAACAGTTATGCTGTTATCTGCTGCAAATTGGTCACAAGTTTGTGTTACTGGCAAGGGTCAATCAAAGAAGGAGCAGTTAATCACTTGGAAGTGAAGCTTGACTATGGATTATCTTTCAGAGTTTAGTGATTCACGCCATTTTAGTATCTTTGACATAAAGTCTGAATAGCCTTTCTTGTCTCTTTAATCTTGCTGGCTTATGAAGCCCAGAAGTTTTCTAGAAAACCTGGCTTAATAATGCCACATTTTTGTGCAGGAATATTTTAATTTAGAAACCCTTATGGTTCCTGGGCTGTAAACTTGTTCCTACATAGAAGTAGAAAATGAGATGCAGCAGATCTACTTAATATCTAGAAATGTGTCTGTAGTTTAACAAGTATTTCCACGTGTTTTTTAGGAGCAAAGTCCACAACAGGGCATTTATGAAAGCTGGTTACAGAAAGATGATCAAACACATTTACTGTGCATGATATATCTTTTTAAGAGACCTAAGCCCCACAGTTTTGGCTTTTGTTTCAGTTTTTAAACAAATACAATTTCAACAGAGTTTTAGAAAGTGTTGCTCCCTTCTAGAAGTTAGAACAGGAAATGTTGCATATTATTGTTGTTATTGGCAGTCTTGCTGCCACTTCTTATGACAACGCAGACAGTGGAAAAAGAAATAGAATAAGTGCTTTCTTTTTCTGTAATACCAACAAAGATATCTGTCGGAGGTGGAGAATTTGGTTCCTACTGCTTTAGGTAAATGTGGAACGGTGAATGTGATAGAAATAGGGGTGATTCTCCTCCAGAAAATTTCTTATGAATACCAAAAGGTCTCTGGGAACACGTTCAATGGGAGCAGAGATGTAGAAAGAGATCCACGTAGATTTAGGTTTGTATATTGTTAGAGGAAATTTGCTCTAGCAAGAATACAGCGTTTGTATTGAATTTGAAAGTGTGAAAAAGTTTGGCAAAATTAATGATTCATGTATTTTTTAGTTCCATGGAAACACGCAAATTAAGCTGGAAGGGAGCCTAATTGTCATCTAGTCAAACGTAATTCAGGATTAGCAGTATTTATGGTGTTGCCTTGAGGTTGGACGATTTCACGTTTTTTTCTGGGCAATTTAGTACAGTGTTTTATTAAGTTCCCAATTAAAAGATTGGGGTAGGTTTTAAATTTGTCACATATCTGTTTCAAAAATATTGAGAAAGAATGTTCTTACTGAAGTGTCTTATGCTAGACTTGTACTAAATCAAAACCTACATGCCACACTAGAAAGGTAGTTGCAACAAAGGGTTAAAATTTGTCACAGGAGAAGTGTTTCTTACTTGCCTTCAGATATTTTCGAGTTAAGTATAGTCTTGTTACCCTTGGCTCCCTTTATAGAAATAGGCACCTTTGAAGGATAATTAATCTTTCCTTTTCAGCCACTCAACCTTTGGGAGGTGGGAACTCGTGATTTCCTACAGCTATTTCTTTGAATAAAGCCACTCCACTTTCATATTTTTCATGCTTGTTTTGCAGAAGTATGCAGGTAACAAAGTTTGAGATTTTTTGTAGAAATAGTGAATTTTAAACACACAAAAATTATTTAATGGAAATTTAAGGAAAGTAAGTTTCAGATTCAAGAGGATTTGCTATTCAGAACAGGTGCCTTAAGCTGTTGGAGAGCCAGAATGTTATCATGTAATCTTAATGTTCTATCATAATTTAGTTTAATGTCAGTTATTACAAATTTCAGGATATAGCAGATTACACCCCTCCTGTCAGAATGGGCTGGACACCTACCCAGGAGAGCAGGAAGAGAATGGCATACAGTGCTTCTGACCAGTTTTACTGTATTAGTCAAAAACTTTTAGAGAATAAAAATTAAATATTTGTCATGGCTCCATAGGGTCTACAAATATTTAAAGACAAAAAACCTAGCTGAAAATGTTTGTCAAATAATATTCAGGAAATTAAGTTTGCTGGCAGCTTTTCCAGCTAGGAGAAGAAAGTAGCTGAATTCTTGGAAAATTATCCAAGAATATCCTGAATTTTGGAAAAAAAAAAAAACAAAAAAGCAAGACTAAAGTGGGATGCCTTTTACTGGAACTGAATTTGGCCTGATATTAGGTGCTACATTTACCTTATCATGTTTTGACTATGTTCAGTGTTAATTCATTGGTCTTTACTCTTGCAAGTCATGTTTTATCTCTGGTGATTCGAAACTAATTTATTCCTTGAGAATTCCTAAACTATAACATATTTTCTCTAATGAAAGCACTGGTATGAAAAATATTTAGTGTCAGCTGCTACCACACACCAACAACCAAAGCACCAGGAATAGACTGGAATTAAGCTACTTTGCAGTCCCTGTGTGTTAACGCTGTTTACTTGCTAAGCTGCAGCCACAGCAGTGTGGGTTGCCTTTTTCTTAAAGAACCAGCCCCAACACTCCCTCTGGCTGCAGTCTTCCTCAAAGTAATGAGCATAGTGGTGCAGGAGAGGATTTCAATGTGACATCTCCTGAGAAAAACCAGTGAGAGGAGAATGCTTGTGGGTTTCCACAGTTCTTTCACACACACTTTAAGGAATAATTATACTATAGTGCATAATGTACTGGAATGATATACTCTAAGGTATTGATAAAATTTAAAAGTAAAAACTTTTTCATTTGTAAAACACCCAGTTCCTTTGCTCTTTTTCTGTTTCAAGCAAATGTGATTGATAGTGCTAATTATTTTGGAAGATAGAGCAGGTGATAGTCAGTAGATTTGAGTGTCTGTGACAGAGTAGCTGAAGAATTGCAAAATCCAGGTAATTGATTACAAGTACTTGGATAAAGTGTTACTGTGCAGAGTCTGAACCTCTTTTTCAAATCACTTGCTGCAGTTCTGCTTTACAGGAAGACTGCCAGTGCTCCCCACTTAGTTTTGCTATAATTTGAATGTAATCACATTAACTTCCTGTCAAATAAGGATTGTAACTGGAATCCTGGCTAGCATCTTACTCTCTGCCGTAATTGTAGTCTCTCTATTAGTGTAAGGAATTAGTGAGTGTAAATACAGCAGTAGAAAGTTCTAGCCAAAACTCTGGAGTTGCAGTCTGGGTAGTTTCGATGTGCTCAGCAAGGACAGTTTATGCATAGTTGCCTGCTATGCAGATCACTGTTTTATCTCATCTTGGCACCAAAATGATTCAGAGTGCAGTACTGAGTTAATCTGCCATCCCAGGAGACCTAGTTTGGTGAAGTTTTGAAGCCTAGATTTGAAGGCTATTAATTTATTCCTTACTGGCAGAGATTTCTGTCTGTCTTTTTTTTTTTTTTTTGACACAACTATAAAGCCAATCAGGATGAGCAGATGGTCATGTTTTGAAGTGAGAGCTTTCTCTCATCTGTGTTTCTGACCCTTGTGGAGATACCCCAGGATGCATTTTTTCTTCTAGGGAGGCTGCTGCCTGTTGCCTCACTCAGGAGAGCAGGCAGGGCTGCAGCAGGCTCACTACTCTCTCCACAGGCAACTTTTGCATTGTGTCAGGTCTGCCTTTACACAGGGAGAATCCTTGCATTGCAGGACTAAATCCCAATATTTTAAGATACTGTTGTTTGTGATGTGAAATACTAACTAGACATGCTAGTTTAATCAGAAGAGTGTAATGGTATATTTTCTGCTCACTCTCACATGGTTCTGATTTTCAGTGACAGCTATATATTTGTCCATGGGTGAGAAAACTGTGTGGCATTTTGGTAGACAACGTTTTTACTTTCTTAATATGTGAAGGTTTGCAGTAAATAATGGGTAGAGTAGGGCCAGGAGGACTCTAATGGATAGTGCCTGAAGATTAGGAGTAAGATGTGCCGGTTGGTTTGAAAAAGATATGTTTAGTGTAGCCTACAGAGCCCTGACCCCAACTTTATGGCATGCTGCCCAGAGAGTGAAATCTATTCCAATAATAAATCACCAGAATTTGTTCTATTTGACTGTGTTAAAGCAACAGTCTGCAAAAGCTAGGACCACCAACTATGTTGCTTCTGCTGCAAATCTGCTGAAACCAAATCACTGCTTCTTTTTATAAGTCAAATGTTACTGGCATGACTGAGAACATTATTCAGTAAGTACAGGTCTGTGCTGTTCATCACCCAACAATCTGTGCTTGATTTGCATTACACCCCTATCTAGTTTCCTTGGGGAATGTCTTGACATATTGAAACCATATTTTGTTGCTTTTCACATCTTCACAGCCCTTCAACTCTTGCTATGAAAATTCTAACCATCATTTCCAGTTACTTAAAAAAACCCCAAACTTTGAGAAAAAGCATCATTTCAGCTTGCTCTAAACAAAAAGATTACAATTTAAAGAACACTTAATTATATTGCAAAAGTTTTCCATTGTTGGAGCCTATATTTTGCTGGGCCAGACTCTTTCCTGCTTTTAGGCGTCTTAAGAAATATCTTCCTTTTGCAGCTTGTAACATTTCAAACTCTTTTTTGTTTGTTTTCTTAGCATGAAAAAGAGGACAAGATGTCAGTCTTCAAAGAATTCAATTGAATTTCTTAAGAGTACTAAGCATATAGACAAATTTTTCAGGTGGGGTGTGAACAGAAATACTTTGCCTAGAAAACATGCAATATTGAACTCTTCCTCTCTTTTAAGAAGAAAACCCAACAAAACACAAAGTAATCGATTTCTATTTTAAAAGACACTTAGGTCATGCATACAAGCACTAATGTCCTTGTCCTGCTCCATTCTTTGGCAGACCAGCATGAAGGTCCACTAGTGAAAATACATATACTTATACATATACATGTACATAAATATATATACATATATATGTGTGCAAGTGTATGTACATGTATACAGCTCCTCCAACCCCCTCCTATCCCAGTTGCTGTCCTTATCACTCACACACCTAATATATACCTAATATACACCTAATAGGCACCCCTTATCTAGGAAAAGAGTTAGAAACAAATTTAATAAGAAGATGGAAAAGACTGTGCTGACCAGGTACAGGTTATGGCCAGAAAAACACATCAATTGGTAGTTGTTTCCATGTGTCTGGCCCTTTTTTATTCCCTTGCCCCTCTGTTTTCCTACACTTGTTCCTCCCCAAATCATCTAGATTGCTGTCTGTCCCCAGCTTCAGGTCTTTCTCTGGTGAGGTGGCCTGATGGATCCTGCAATGGCCCTGGCAGGGTAATAGTTGGGCTTCCTGTTCCCCTCTTCAACTATCTGTACTCCTTTCTAGGGATGCAAACAAACTTTTTATTACGTAGCCTAACATATTGATTAGTGGCATGATATAAGTCCAAAAATTATGAAATTTCAAGAAAAATAGTATAATATTGTAATTCAGAGGTAATGGCTGTTTCTGAAACATTCATCAAGAGACTAGTGTCTTACTGGGAAGATGATGACTACGGAGTCGAGATGTTGGCCAAGTCCTTAATGCACATTATCAGGTGTGGGGTAGTAAAAGGTGATTTGTCACCCTGTTTGCCCCTAAGTCTTTCAGGTTCACAGAACTGTTACAGCTTTGGACATGAGTCTGAACAATTTGGGCTGTCCTGCACTCTGCCTTCACTGCAGGCACAGGATGGGGTACTGTTATCTTTACAAACTTTCAGATCTCTGTTGGATATTCCCTTTACTGGCTGCCCTGGTTCCTATTCAATCTGACCGTCTCCTGGGTGGGCAAAATTCTCCAGGAGCTGGTGTGTTTTCTCTAAAAGTGGTCCAGATTTTTGAGTTGATAAGAATGTACCATGTCAGTGCTTAAGGCTTTCATTTTTTACTGCAGGTTTTGCACAGCTTTAGCTGACAGTAGCAGAGAATTTTGAAAAAGCCAGTTAGACTGGGTTGGATTCTGCAGAGATTTGCTATTTCCCTGGCGGTAACACTGAAACATTGAAGAGCTGAAGTTAATTGGGAAAGACTGTGAGATGAAGATGGCAACTAAATATGTGAAGGTTCAGCAGTTTTGGGGAACCTGAGTTTTAATAAGCTTATCTTGGTAGCTTTTAATATCACTGCAAAGTGAAGGACTCCTGCCTCTGTTTCTGTGTAGGAGCTTGGTGTACAATACCTCTGAAATATGTCTCTTCCTTACAAAATAAAATCGGAATATATTTAATATTTTTCACACTGTGGACCATGGGTTTCAATGTCATCCATGTTACCGGAGGGCACCAGTGTCATTTTTGCTCCTGGAACAACTATGCTTTCATTCGCTTAACAGGGAGCTTTTATGGGATTTTTTCACATGCTTCCCACTCATTTTTCTCAATGAGCTATCCAGATAAATTATTCAAAGGGCTTTGGCTGTAGGCTACTGTTGCCTTTTCTTGGAGTGGTGTTGCTAAAACACATCATGCAGTCCCTCAGGACATTTTCATGCGCCCACTATATGCAAAGACCTTTATTTAGCCTTTAAAAAGCCACTGGCACAATTCTGCAACCAAGGTCTGATTACATATGTCTCAATAGCTTTTATTTGAACAAAGCATGTGTGTATGCAGAGCAGGTTTTGTACAAAAGTAAGTCAATAGATAATATTTGCAGATGTCTCTCAAGCTAGCAAAAGTTATCACTAGAAATCAGCACCCACTTTCTAATGAGACCCATTTATTTATCAGAGCTGCTAGTAAAATGTCACAAAAATATCTGGGAGACTGCTCAGCTGACTTGGCAACTCATTTTTGCTGGTTAGCGGGGACATTTTAGCTACCAAATGTGATGCAACATGAACACTTTTAGGGTTCTAATCCTTGTGCTTGTTTGCTTAGTGAAAGAGTTTCTACTAGCTGGAATGACTGCTCTTTCAGTGCCTTAAATCAAACATAGCTGGAGGCCTCAAGATGAAAAAAATAAATATTTGAAAAAACCCCTGTCTGTTTGCAAGGTTCTCCTTAGCTTGGTTCTTCTCTGACACTTTCATTTTTCCCTTCAGAAACTTAAAAAGAATATGCAGAGATCCTGAACACCAAAACCAATACTAAAGAGGCTAATAGTCAAGGCTTGTGAGTTGTGGGAGGAGATTATAAACAAGAACAGGGTAGCCTTTCAAGGGCTTTATATATGCTTGATTGCTTTGAGGTCATCCTGTTTGGTAGACAGAACCAAAATTTAAGTAAACCAGAAGGCAAAAACTTTGCTACACGGAATAAAAAGGTTTAACAGACATTATTTATTCCTTGCTTGGAGAAAAAGTCTGGTCTTTCACAAAATGCGTTAAAGTCTATTTCTACCGAAAACAAGAATTGTAAAACTCAACAATCTTTGTCTCAGAATGTTTAGTTATTTGTAAGGAGGAGTTTTTATACGTAGTAGAAAAAGGCAGAGATACCTGCAACATTGCATTTTTTGCTGTTATTGTTAATTTGACAGCATTTTCATTGCATAGATGCAGAAGGGATCGATTTGGATCATTGGGTCCAGACCCCCGCTTTGCAGCCAATGTCAGTGTATGTGCATGATCCCTTCCATAAAAACTGATTAAAGTCTATGAGTAGCTAGGAGTAACCAGACCAAAAACCAATCTGAAGTTTTTTTCAGTATTTTAATGCTGTAATGGTTACAGGCCTTTATCCTAGTTTCCAAGCTAGGATTTTTTTTTGTCTTTTCTTACTAGATAGTCATGCATTAATATATACTGTTTAAGGATTAAATTAACAGAGGGATATTGTAACAATTTGTGAATCCAGTTAAATTCTCCAGAGCAGAGTATACTGTGCCAATAGAAATATTTGCATGGTACTAAAAATTAATATATGTGGAAGAACATAAATCAAGTAATTCAATGTGAGCTTTTAAAGCTTCCACATGATTTTCACATCTCACTTGAAGAATGTAAAAGATATGTTGGTAGTGCAACCAGGCACATTGTTCACATGCTATTTTAGAAACCAGAGTGATGGAAATGACTATTTGTTTATTATTTTCATTCATGAAAAGACAGTATAAAACTATTACTTTTATAGAGGCTTGGAAATTAACTGTAAATAGTTTTGAAGGATTGGAAGTATATAAACATTCATGTATGAGAGTCTGTTCAGCCTGTGGTGTGGCAATGACCAAGTCCTGCACAAACTGTGCTCCTTTCACAAGTCATGAGGCACAGCAGGTCAGGGAGTTTCTCATCTGTGAGGGCAGGCACTTCTGCAGGCTTGTAGGTGAGTTATACATCTTGACTTCTGAAAGAGATATGATAGTCCAGAAATACAGGCTAGGCTTTCTCTAAAGTGTTCCTTACCTTCTTTTATTCCCTGCTTCAGGGAAAGTGAGTCATGGGATTTGCTGGTGTTTATCCATCACTCTCCAGCTCTCACGTTGCTCAAGGGCAATTGGTACATTACACTGTGCACTGACGTATCTACCAAGGTGACAAAAATATGCCCTTTGAGGGTATTGCAGCAGCCTGGTCCATCTCCTGGAGTCTCCTTGCAGCTGACTGACTGGCAGAAAGGAGGATGTGGGACAGATCTGAACTGATTTCTTCTACATCTGGGAATCAGGCTATGGTGGGATGGTACACTTCAAGTTTGGGTGCAGCAACAAATGTGATGTATATGCTAAAAGTGGAGAGGCTGCTCAAGTAACTGCACAGTCTGGTCACTGGGATTGTAATCCATTTTAAATACTTTCCTATATTGTAACAGCTCATGCATGTTTTATGTTCATTTAGGTGTTCAGAGAGTGCCTTCTTTTCTGCAAATACCCATGTTTGTAGAACAGCAGAATGCAGAGGATCCCAGCCACAGATTGCTCTTGTGCTGCAATGCAGGATGAATTCCTGAGGAAGGAGAATTTCAAGGACCTGTTGTGAGAATTACTCACACTAAGGTAATCTGCCTTCTAGTCTTCAAACTACTGTGGAAGTTCTCCCTTGGGATCCCTTATTTGTTCATCCTAGTTATTTCCAGGTTGGAATTAATAAAGTTCAGCAGTTTAAAGCTATGGCAGTTCTTCATCACGTCAGGTTTTGATCCCACAAAATATGTTATGAAAGCCATGTCGGTTCCTCTCCAATTCTTTTGTCACTGAAGTTTATGGCACAATTCCCAATCTACCCTTGTTCAATGTCCCCAGTATCTATCAAGTTGCAGAGATTTAACTCTTTGTCTCCAAAGGGACTATGGTGTGTGCATCTGTAAGGGTACTTTGGAAGCTTGACTAAGAAGTGTAATCCTCCTGTACTTGTGAAACATGCAGCTTCAAAGGAAAGCCAGGTAGATGAAGCTGAGAGTTTTTTCCAAACTTTCAGGCCTATTGCACTGATTATACCACATCCATGCCTCCTCTTGCTCCCCTCTAAAATGTTAATCCAAGTAGATATTTGATCACGCAGGCATCTACAAAGAGACATAGCTGCTTAAAAAGAAGAGCTTTGCATTTAGAAAAATCCCTATACCTTGCATGCTTTTGTACCTAACTTTTCTCTAGTTTAAAAGTCTCCATCATCCGAATGGTATGAAAAGAAAAGGTCACACGATAGAGACAGCTAGTTAGAAACAACAACAGTAAACAAAGAAATGAAATTTGCACCATATCCTGTAGCTTGCATATACTTAGTATAATTACTATTTACTTGGTATAATTATTCAGGCAATATTTTGACAAAATTGAATAAGCCTATACACTATTCCAGAATATAGAAATTGTGTTATGAAGTGTATTGCCAATGAATAATTTTATGATTTTTTTAAATACACAGTTTGACAACAAAGGTATTTATTAAAATGCCCCCAATTTATTATTTCCCACAACAGGATAAAACAGATAAAAGAATGGTATTCATAGCAGTGTTTGGGAGGTTTGGCAGTCAGTGATCTTGTTTTAGTGATACGATAATAGGAAGTTCTACAGAGGAAAAGTGAACAAAGAGGAGGTTTTTGATGGTCATATGGAAAACAGGTTAAACTGAGTAATGATCTAAGGAGATGGCTGCTAGTGCCTAAATGGGAAGGGGAGGTTGCTATCTGACAACCTAGAGAATCTTTCATGCAATTTTACTTCAGCTTCCCAAAATATTTTCAAAATAGTTCAAAGTATTTTAACAGAATAGTTCAAAAATACCATTATGACCCATATGTATCCTTTGCCTAATGATTTCCAGCCACCTTCTGTTCCTGACCAGGACAGCTCAGAAGGAAGAAGGAGTACTGTTTTCTTGAAAAGATAAATCATTGAATGAAGCATTTTCAGTCCCCAGAGAGCCCAATAGGTCCTACTTGTCCTCTGGTGTGCATGCCTTTATTAAGACACATAAGGAGGGCAAAAAAAACCAGGTCACAGATATTGTAGCACAGATTATTTACTTCGCATTATGTGTGAAGACTTAGTTAAAATGATGCAAATTTACATAGACTAACCATGTCCTTGATTCTTATGTTTTCTTGGACAAGGTTGGGCTCATTATTGAATTAATTCCCTAATATTGACAGTTCAATACTATCAGAACAGAAGTGGGATGGATTAGACTTGATGGAATTTCATCTTTCTTTAGCACTAGCTGTAGTTCTCTCTTCCTCCTTCACTTGTGTCCACCAGGAGAGGACACAAATCAAAGCCAAGACTATTGACCTTTTAATAAGGGGTTCCCCAATTTTTTTAGCCTCTGGGCAAAAGGATTCTCAGCTGAGTGAGTTGTGGCTAAATTTGCAAACCCAGGAGATTTGATCTAGGGCTTTGAAGAGTGATATAGTTTCCATAAAGTGGGTGTGGGGACGCTGCAAACTTTGTGTGTGGAACATGTAGAGTTCTTTGTTAGCATTAAGGAAGGCATAGGCATTTGCAACTGAGTAATCTGATTTAAACTATTGGGTGTTTATGGATGGCCTCAAATGATTTAATACAGAGAAGTGGAATTTGAGGCAAATATAATTCCAAGCACTTGAGACGCCACATCCAGCTCTGCTGCAGTATCTAGATCCTCCTGTGAGCTACTGTGATACTGAAAAACTGAGTAATAAAAAGTTTGACTACTCATATTTAGACTGACACTAGCCTTGAGAGAAGAGTAGTTTTCAGAGGAAATTGTTTAAGAGCTTCATAGCGATAAAGGCAAAATAGATAAAAAACCTAAATAAGAAAAACCAGCAGGAGAGGAAATACATGCTGCTTTCATTTGTAAAGGTGTTAAAATGCTGTGTAAGATCCCTTTTGTACTTCACAGTTACACTTGCAGGCCAATAGAAATATTTACAACTCATAAAAGTCACAGTGTGTGCAGGTAATTTCTGTCCTATTTTTAAGGGTAACTATCCAGAATACTTGAATGTGATTTTGTGTCTCTCCCCGTTGTCCTCTTGTGAATAAAAGGAGAATGCTCAGCTGTAAGTCCTGGCCTTATGCTGCTGAGTCTGTAGCAAAAACCTCTTTAAATCAGGGGACAAGAAGAGCTGCATTCTGCTGGAATTATCAAAAAGTTCTGAATGGCCTTGATAAACAGCACAAAGACAGAAGTGCTTCCCTTTTGACATACAAGACTGTCCTTGTTGTAAGGTCTTGTACACAATATTGCCTAGCCCTGATTTTAATTGTATATTTCCAGATGCTAATTGAGTGGAGATATTAATGAAGGATAATGTTTGAAGGACTCCTGTATACACATATTTCACTGCTCTCTCAGGCAGTCTGTAAATATTTAGAATTTTCAGAACCCATATTTAATCCTTTCAAAACTAGAAAGAGATAATATTTAGTTTAACAAAAAGCAAGTTAAATATCTTCTGGAATATTTACTTTTCTGGAAAATCTTCTTGACCTTTAACTTGTGTCATCTTAATTCCCCTTTCAATGTGATCTTTTATGTTTCAGCAACTATTACATATTTATGGTACAGTAGTACCTGAAAACCTCAACTACTCTCCTGTATATGAGCACATCTCATACCTGCAGTGTGAAAACTTCTGAAGAGCATCCTGAAGACATTGTACTCTGAAAAGAAAAGATAACCAGATTTTTTAAAAAAAATTAAAAATTAAGCAAACGTCCCTTTTTTCAGTGTTTACTGTGGAACCAGAGGACAGGCTGATGAAGTGAATTGCTCAAGTTCAAATGAGAATGTTGTGTGAGAATTTGGAATTTGTGAGACCCACACTACCAGTTCAATCACAGATCTGTCTTCTCTCTGAATACAGGCATTGCACAGACATATCCAACCTGTAAATCTTGGACTTTTGGGGCTGGATTTAGGTACAAATTCCATGTTGGGGCTGTAACACGTCACTGGCAGTGGAACTGTGGGAACTGTGTTGATGCTTTATATATGAATACTCTGAAACCTTAGCTGTGGGATAGTGTCTTCAAAGGAGTAACTAGCAATGCTAGTCTAGCAATGCTAGGCTGGCATTGCTTGGACTCCTCCAAGGCAGCCATTCCCTCAGTCCAGTGCCATCCTGCACTACAGAAGTGGGACTCTTTGCAGAGTCGTTCTCATTCCCTGCTTCTGGGTTATCCTAGTCCTTACTTGCCCAGTCCAGAGGCCCTCAGTTCTGTGCAGTTTATATGTAGGTCATAGGGTTAGAAGTACACAAATGCCTGTACTAGGCTGGATGAAATGTCTGATGTTACCTATTAAAAGAAAAACTACTTCTGCATAATTTCATGTATTCTCTGGGGGCAGATCTTTAAACGTTCCAGAGAAATGTGTTATGTTAGTTTTTTATTGCTTTGTGGGTCCATATACTGGACATTTCCCAATAATTTGCTTTCAGCATGCAAGATGCTTGTCTCCTTCCTTAGTTGTTGTTCTGTTGTACCTTCATTTCACCTTTATGTGAAGGCTCTGTCCCCCTCTCTATTTCATACAGCTTTTTATTGGTGCCATGATCATTTGGCTATAGTCCCATGCTAGTGAACAAGAAAGCAATATTTAGGCATGACGTCCTACAATCTGCAACTATCAGTGCTCTTTTCATCAAGCAACCACAACTTCCATTACTGTTGCCCACCTGGGAGAGAGCCACAAAGACAGCCAGAGAGGAGAGCCCTGCCTGCAGTGACAGGGATGTGCAGGGCTGCAGCACATCTTGCCCTGTGCACCCACCAGTGAAAGTGAATCTGAACAATTGCACATGGCTATAAGTTGATAAACCATGATGGGAAATAGATTGGAAAGATTCTTGGTTTTTTTACATTTGTTTTCTTCCCAACCAGTTTCTGCTCTTCTGGATGTTCTGCAGAAATTGTTCAACTGAGCTTTTGATGATGATGAGGTTGCATGAAACAGGTACTCTGCTCTGAGCATCCTGTCCCTGAATGGACTGTTATGGGGGAACTTATATCACAGGAGAGGAGTGTTATAAGATCCCATCTCTACGGTTTAGATTGAGCCCTTATTTAAAATTGGCTCTTAGCACAACCCAAGTCCAAAAATAGATGACATATATTTATTAATACTTTAACTGAAATTAGCATGCCAAAACCAGCTTTGTTGTAAAAGCAAAACAAAAGCTGTATTTCATTTGCTGTGTGCATTTGTTCTGTCTATGTGCAATTGATTTCTGGTTTACAAAAACAAAACTAAACAAAAAAACTGATAAGAGCCAATATCAACACAATTGTCCTAGTGCAACATGTTCACATTAAGGAATCAATTTAAAAGTGGTGTCAAAGACAGAGTATGTTGAAAAAATTTCTTCTTTGTGAGTTTAGTAATAATTTAGGTTTCAGTAAAAATAGATTTAACTTGCTTCGTTTACATTAAAGCATTTTATGGTGAAACTTTTTCTTTATTTTTTTCCCACATTTTCCTGAGTTTGGGTAATTAAGCTTTCTAGAGAGAAGACTCAAAGTCTTCAGTCTGAAAAAATATTCCGCTCCTACTGAAGTAACTGGTAAATCCCACCAATTCACCACTCTAGATTCTGTAGATTCCAGCTTTATTCCAATCTCATTGGAGGGAACACACATGAAGTAGGACAGCAGGGTAGATGAAGAGAAAGATGGCTTTTGTGCTGTGTGGTTTATTGGCTTCAGAGCTTTTCAGATATTTTAAGAGGAAAGATCATCTTTGGTTTCAGGGTGCTTTGATTGTTTGCTTCCTAAACAGGAGAAGTTACAATGTTTCTGAAAGCTGTCTGAAAATGCTGAAGAAAAGAGGGAGGGAGGAAGGGAAACTGTGGCTTATCTTAGAGACACACTTCAGGTCTGTGTTTTCACATGTACACAAATCCATAAGTCAAATCTAAGCCTTTAGCATTAGTGTTTGAGCACCTTGCTGCTTTTGAACCATGACACTCTGAATAATGCAATCGCCCCAGTGAAACTCAACTTTATAATCCTTTTTGAGCTTGTAAAATCAGTTCTCATGACATACTATAAAGTAGAGCAGTCTTGAACACTGAGATCAGAAACTACCATTAAAGGATTTGTAGATGTTTGAAATTCATGTCAGGCTTTATAAAATATGTAAAACATACCAAACCAAACAATTGGACTACCAAGCCTGTTCTGTTTGTTTTAAACAAAGCATTTATTTTTGATGTAGATTAAAATATTGAGTGTCCTCAAAAGTATATCTTCTCTCTAGGTTAATTTTTGCTGTTACAATATGAAGGTATAAATGTTAAATTATGCGCTTGTTTCCAGACATGGGAATTTCTCCCCTTTGGAATTGCACAAAAGCAAAGGCTGATTGTGTCCTTCCACAGGACCACTGTGTGCTCTGCAGTTTGTGCACCGCAGTGGCGGAGAGCAGTGACACCCCACACTCACATGCATTTATCACCATGACCTCATCTGACCCTGTTTTTAAGAGGGTTCAAAACCGTGCTACTTTCTGTAAATGCAGCTCACTGTGTGTAGAGAAGAATTTGGCCAGCCATGGCAGTACAACAGATGCAAATAATTCTCATGTTTTTCTGTGACAAACTTCTTCACTGTATTTTTGGACTGGATTCGTCTCAGGGAGAGCCATGTTGGCTTTTTAAAGGCTGTTGGACACAAAGTAATGTAGTATATCTTTTTTTCTTTCTTTTTTTTTTTTTTCTGATCGTCTGTGCCACTTTCCTCTAATGGTATTTCTGTTAGCAGTTCTGGCCATAGAGGTTTTAAGGCAGCTATCTCGTAATCTAATTCAAGTCAATTAGATGTCAGTCCAGACAAAAGCCCTCTTATTCAGTTTGTTTAACTAGTTCCCAATAAATCTTTCTTGTGCTCTATCAGCACATATGGTAGTATTTTTTTTTCTCAGTTCTCATTTTGTAGCTTTTATCAACAGCTCCTCTCAAGAGACTAAAACCTCTTTTTCACTCTGTCTTTATTTTTTATGTTCTTACCCATGAGAGTAATGTAATAGAGAGTAAATGAGTGAGGCTGAATAATTACACACATCTCTCTTTTAACTAACATTTAATGAAGATTTTTTTGTCAGTATGAACATATACCACTTAACTCTTTATTCAGGAAAATGGATCAAAGTGAAAAGGACATGTTCCTCCATGGGATTAAGATACTAAGTGAATAAGTTTGTAGAGACCCAAAAAATAAAGACATGAAGAATAGAAATTTAATTTATTAGAGCCGAGTTTGCCTCATTTAGTGGTGGTGTGTGGTTTGTTTGGGGACTGTCTAATGAGTGAGTCTAAAGGTTTACTATTTGGGAAGGAACTGGGTGCCCAAATTTTCTACCTTAGTTGGTGGCCTTGATCATTACTGTGATTAACATGGGGCAGATGACCTAAGTGAAAAGAGGTTTAAAATGAAATATCTTACAGAGAAGTGTGAACTAGTGAAGTTCAGCAAGGAAGCCAGCATTATGGAAGAGTTTAGGCAAGAAAACTTTGAAGAGTTTGTGTGAGCTAGGGAAGGTAGAACCACAAAACCCCAAGAGATATTATCTCAACTTCAGTTAGTTTTGCCTTTTTCAGCATATGTGGGGCCTGTTCCCAGATGGGAACCTTGAGCCTGGATGGTTTTGGTCAAGTCCTGGCCTCTGCTGGAAAGAAATGTGTCTCAGGAAATGCAAAACAGTGAGAGGCTAACATGAAGGATTGTTCCTGCCTGAACTCAAGAAGCAAGAGGAAACATGCAGGGAAAAGCCCCTGGAAACAAATGGGTTTCATTGCATTTAGGCCTCTAGAAATGAGGAAGAAAAGTTACACTAGATGGCAGAGACAGAAGCTACAGTGTCAGTGTGGAGGTAGGCAGCTGTCTTTCCCAGCTGCTAGCCTATTATTGCACAAATCAAACTATCCTTGCTGACAGTTGAATCTTAAGATAGAGGTGTCCAGATCGCATGCTTAAAAGGCTGGAAGGTTAATGGCCAATGCATGTCAGAGAGAAGCCAAGGGAGCTGGAAATAGCTGGCAGTTCCTCCTGAGAGGAATGATTAATCTCCCAACCAGCCTCAACAGCTCACACAAAGTGTGATCATTCAACCTCATGAACCACACGCGAAACACTGAAGGACAGTTGTCAAGGGCCAACAGCTGCTTTGGTTTCACTTTCCATTGGTGATTTCTGTGAACTGTAATAACTGCGAGTGAGGATCTGGGGATGATCTGAAAGAGATAATTCCTGTGTTCCCATCTGAAGATAAAAATCCGATATGAATCAATTGAAGGTGAAGAGTTTCTTAAGTAATATTAAGAGATTGTTGCTGTGATGTTATTGAGATTGTTATTGTGATGTTAATCCCTCAGCCAGGGAATGATGTTTCACATGAATGTTGAATGCAGATGAAATTATTTTTGCAAATACTGTGTGAATGCCTAACTCATGAGAAAGTTTTAAATTCAGACTGATGCATGTTGATGTAGCATGAAAGGCAGAAGTGTCAGCAAGGTTAACACTATCTAAAAGGTGGTTTAGCAATGAAAATAAACTGTCATGTATGCACTCTAAAGGCAGGACAAGTACCAATAGTTACTTATTTAGCTAAATTTTCAACAGCTGAATTAACTGTGTAACCTGATAGTCTGAAGACAGCAAACATTTCTTCTTATGTATAAAACTTCCTGTTGATTTACAGGAAAGCTTTCTAAGAGAAATAGTCGCATCAAACTCAATTTAGACATCATGGTATAACAGCTAAGTCCACAGTAATTTTAAGTAATGCTTTAATCTAGTCTATTTGCAGTCTGGGTAGTCTTGAAGATACAATTTGTTTTCCCAGTTCTGCCATGTGCAAAAGAATTATAATATTTCTCTGCCTCCTAATTAAAGCTGCGGCTAATTAACATTTATGCAGATTCTTCAATAAAACATAACCTGTGCTCAGGTCTGCTTGTATGATCACAGTTATCTTGCCATCAGAGTAAATGGACCACTTGTGCCTATGTTTATTTACAAGAAATCTGTATAACTGTTGATAACAGCATTTTTTATTGTTCTCTCATCTGCATTTTAAATATGAAATAGTAGTTTAATTCAATGGTAGGACATACACATATGTTCTTAACTTTAGGTAAATAGGCAAGGACTTTCCACCTAAATACTAAACTAGATGACAATAGGGAATGTACGCTGTTGGCAAAGATAAAAACACCAAATATATAATATTGTGTCAATCTATGCATAGAAATTAAAAGGATGTATGATTTAGAAAAAATTATTTATTTTGGCAGACCAGTGGAAAAGCCTGTTTCTTCAAAGCTCAGGGAAAAAACGTATGGAATTTTATATTAACAAGATAACTGAGGTGTTAAGATTTTTAGAATTTAAAGAGAAATCATGTTAATTACCAAAGACAGACTTTATTTAAATCAGGAAATGCTCAGAGTAATTTCAACATGCAACTCCCACAAATTGCAAAACAAAGGAATAATTCTATAGACAGGTTGTATTAACAATGTTAACTTCTTCTTGTTGTCTGTCTACTGTGGAATCATGTAGGACAGTGGATTTACATGAACCACCTTTGTTGTACCCAGCTTGCCCCTCTTAAAGTTCAGATGTACCCATTTTAATTTGCTGGGTGGACATCTAGGAGTTTTCAGACACTTAGGATTCAATGCAATATTGGGAGAATCTTCAGCAAAATTTATAACTCCTATGTAGAAAATTTGTCCATGACATCTCTGGAGACTTTAGAAAAGCTTGAGGGGCACAAAGATTGCAATCTGGCAGCAGCTGCTGTTTGATTGCTCTTCAGAATGATGCCAGCTGGAAGAGGAGGAGGGAAAAGAGAGGGCTGAATATTTGTGAGAGGAGAGGACTTAGGCAGAGGCCAGATCTTTATCAACTTTCAGCCAAAGAGAATATATTTATGGACCATAACCTTTAGTCTGTCTTGAACTTGTCTGCTTGCTGTAACATTGGAGGAGAGAATCTGCTGTACTGGTTCTAGATCTTGAACAAGGATTTTCAATTTCTACAGTTGTGGGCTTCTGTAGCATGGAAGTTTTGTTCTCCACACCTTATCGTGTTTAACTGGTGTCCTTATAAACCAGATAGGCATTACATTACATAACATATGCTGCTATTGAATCAGAGACACGGTGTATCAGTCTTTATAAAATGGATCATTTGTTGAAAAAAGGATTTAAGGCAGTTTGCAAAAGTGGATCAGTATTTGTGGAAGCTAAATTCAAACCAAAACCAAACCCAACAGTCTGCCAGTATCCTAGCAGCCAGAGCATAAGTTCTGGCAATGCAACTGTAATTTTTTCCTTCTGTGTGTAGAACACAGACTTCACAGAATATTCTGAGTTGGAAGGGACCCACAAGGACCATCAAACCCAACTCTTACATGAATGCCCCATACAAGGATTGAACCCACAACCTTGGTCTAACTAACTCAGCTAACCTCAGGGAGGTTCATAAGGAAACAACAGCTGTGTCTTTTCTTGCACTTGTTTGAAATAATAACCTTAGTAGTGTTAATTAGGTTTCTTCACTTTGGCATGAGAGTCATTAAGTTTAGCTATGCTAGTTTTTGGTAATTTTTCTCTCCAGTTCTCTTCAACTCATTCTGTTTAGAATGAAACTGCTGGCCATTCCATGAAAATGGGTAATCAGAAGTTGGCTGTGCCATTTTTAAACACACCATTGCTGTCTCTGATCATGCAATCTGCACTAAGGACCAATAAGTTAACTGGAACAGATAAAGCATGCTAGTAGCAGTGAAAATAAGATCAAAGCTGCATTTTACAAAATTTGTTTTATAAGAATGCAGAAGACTGAGACCTTTGAAAGATATATTACTGCTCTCTGCAACTTACTCCACTAGAGATCCTAAAAGATCTCTCAGGTAAAAAATAAAAATAAAAAAAAAAGGGTTACTTCCATAAAACTTCTGTGACCAGAACTGCTGTGGATTCACTGCTGTATAAAGACATGTATACATTTAACTCAAGAAAATAAGTGTGATATGACTGAATTTGTATTTTCAAGAGTAAAAGTATTGTTTAACATCCTCTTTGAAGAAGAGCTTTTATTCTGATCCATGCACATCTTATCCCATCCCACTGTGCTTTAATACCAAGCTCATTGAGATGCACCAATCACAAAGTACCTTCCAAATTTGTACCTGAGTGATGCAGTGATTCCACTCTACTGTATTGTGATTTATTCTTTATATGGTGCTTTTACTAATCTGAAATGAATAAGGCTGGATTTTGGGTATGTCCCTTAATGCTGATTGTCTCAGTCTCAGAAGCAAATGAAGATGACCTTTATATACAAGTACCTCTTCTCTTCACCTTTAACTATGAAACCAGTCTTCTGTAGTAGAACAAATGGGAAGAGTGGAGACCAGTGAAGATCATCTTTAAAAATGTTTTAAAGCTTTCTGACTTCCCCTGAAAATACCAATATCTATCCTTCAGCATTGTTTTTCACCACTTTCAACTAGTATTTAAATGCAAAAAAAAAAAAAGAAATTTAATTTAATTTGCCCATAGGAAGTTAAAATACCTCAGAAGACAAAATGTAAAACTCAAATATCTGAATGGTTCTAACTACAGCTTTTATAGGACAGTCATAGAAAATCTAAATTTTGAATTAAATAGATTAACACTTGAACATTCTAATGTGAAAAGAGTAAACTGTCTAGCTCCAAACCACATGTTTTTATTCTGGTACTTCTCATTGGCCATCTGTTCTTTGTTGTCTGTCCCAATTCCACCATCTGTCCCAAAAATTACACTCAGCGTGATGACCTCACCTACAAAACTGCAAGAAGGCCATAGCTCTGTCAGTCAAAGCTGGTAAACAACCATCACTTCCTTCACACTTCTCTTTGTCCTCAGCACTAGAAATAAGGAATGCAGATTAATGCCCCAGATTTTGGTTGCAATTGGGTCTTTTTTAAACTCACCTGCATTTTCACATGGTGGTAGGAAGAGAAAAAAAAGGGAAGAAACTGAGAAAATGAGCTGGTGGAATTGGTAAAATGGGCAGCATTGCTTTACAGAGGATTCCCACAACTTGTAGAGAAAAAAAATGTTTTTGATCAGTCAAGAGAAAAACAACTTCTAACTTCCTTTGTTTGTTGTTTTTTTTTGTGTTGAGTTCAGAAGAAAATGCAGATGTTTTGTTAGATAAATTTTGGACAGCTCATGTTATATGAGATGAATCCTGCTCCTAAAATCTGTAAGAATAGTCTGAGTCTTCCTCCTTTAGTCTGTGAATTTGCACAAGGCAAAACACTAGACAGAGGCTCCACTTCTGCCTGAACTTCTCTATTCTTCCCACATGCAGAACTAGTTCATCTTCTTTCTTGTTTGGCTGATCAATTTAACATTCACCTGGCATCTGCATGCAGGCTGAGGGACATCTCGGTTATGTCAGGGATGCAGACAGGTGATGGGGTCCTGACCCCAGGTGAAGAGAACTGAAAAGGATATGAGAAACTATTGCACAAGACATAGCTGGAATTTCTGGATGTGACTGGTAACAATGGACAAATCTAGCAAAGGTTGCAGATAACACTATGAAGGGAGATTGGATTTCACAGATGTTTAAGGGAGAGTTGCTTAAGAAATGTCTGAATAATTGGAGGGAAATATGTGTGACCTTTTGGGCCTAGTTTGTGCAAAGCTAGCATTATCTAGGCAACCATATCAGAAAAAGTATAGAAAACCAGGAATGTCTAGATAGTGGTATCAAACACACCAAATTTGGTTTAAGATGCAACAAAACTGGGACTAAAGCAGAAGAAATAATCATGGTTGTTTAGTTATGAAAAGTTGGAGATGCCAAAAGGAGGGACAAGAGCAGAGAGGTCAAGACACAGGAAAAGATATGCAAAGGTATATTAGTGGTGTAATTGGGGCTGCCTGGGGGTAGCTCTTGCTCACCACATCTTTGAGCAGGACAATAAACCAAACCTGTTTCTGATCACATCTCGTGTTGAACCTGCTGTCTTTGTCATGAGGACTGAGTATAGTAAACAGTGGTAGCACCAGTACATGCTCTAGGAATGACAGCAACAATTTCCTTCTAATGTCCTAGAAGACTGCAAAAATGTTTGCATCCTGGACTGTCAGGATCCCTCTTTTCACCATTTTTTTAAAAAAACTAAGCTACTACCTTGTCAGTTTTCTCTCTCTGAAATTTATTTCACTGCTTGCAGTCATCAAACTGCAGAAAAACCCTTGCCCAACCCTTGAGTTATAATGACACTTTGATATTCTCTTGTTGCTATTTAAAGTATTTGTGGGTGAAGAACATAAATGTCAGTGAGAAATACCTATAGGTTAACTTTAGAGTCTTGGTGAGGTCTTAAGATTGCAGACATGTCCTGTTTGACTTCTGGAAAATAAAAAATGTTTTGCTTTGCCTTTCAGTGAGATGTTAAAATAGTAAAGAGGTACTTCTCGGTTTCTGACTTCAGTGAGAGGAGGAGCCTGGTGCCTGAGAGGGTTACCCACAGAGGGATGTTCATGCTGGAATGCATTTAGAGCAGGCCATCAGCAACAGTCAAAACATCACACCTCGCAGGGCGTAGGTGTTTGAGGTCGGCAGCTCATTAGACATTTCTGTACACTTGGAAACCAGATGCCATAGTCCCTCGTTTGAGGGTAAATGCCTTAGTGAGAGCAGGGCTCTCCTATTACCAGAAGGAAATAGCACCACCCATAGTCAGGCAGTCATCCCGAAAGGGAAGAATTTGGGTTCCCTGACCTCTTCAGGCTGAACCGTTCATATCCCACCTCCTGGAGTGAATGGAAAATCCTGCCTTTGCAGATGAAATATGAGGGCTCTCAGGAAGATGAAGGAGTTCTCAATTCAGCTGAAGCATTTAACATTAGATAACTCTTGGAGAGGAAATTGCAAGGTCCATACATGAGCTCTCAGCTGCTTGGCTGGAAGAATAGCACTTTACATGCAATCCGGGGTTGTTAGGGTGAATGACGCATTCTCCCAGGAGGTCTAAAGGATTACGGTACTCCAGGGATCTGGCAGATCAGCCTGATCACCCTGGCTGAGGCTGAGCCCATCTGCTCTTGCACAGATGTTGATGGGTGACTCATGCCCAGCGGCAGAAGTCAGGAAGTCAGCTGGGTTTTATTTAGTTATCTTTCTACTTTAGTCCAGGTAGTGTGTAAGGATCCTCATTTGGTAAGGTTAGGGCGATTCCCTTTGGTGGATGAGTCAGAATAGATTTTGTGTTGGTGTTGGCTCATTCACAAGCTTAGTTGCACAGCATGCTTTTCATGTTTTTGTAATAGCACTGTTACTTTCTATTATTACAATTATAGGAAGTCCAGTATCTTACAGATATCATACTGTGTTGAAGAGAAAAAGAAAAAAAATCTATACAGGCTATATTACAAAAGCTAAAGATACAGCATATTATTTCATGTTTTATAGACCTTCACTCAAAAGTATATTACTAAAAGAGACATAAAGGTTCTGAAAAGGAACCTTCAGAGGTTTATTCTGAAGGTACATTTTCTGAAAATTATGTAAAAGGCATCCGTTGCACCCAGCAAAACAGCATACGGTTTTGCACGTTGCTTCCCAGGGGGAGTGGGGCAAGTACCTTCTTTTTCCTTGTTTATGTGCAATTTTTACTGTTATTGATTTTGTACCCCATCCCTATCTTGTGTGGTAGAATAAACAAATCACACAGTAAATCTCCTCTTTCAGAGATACTTATGGTGACTTATGATACTTCTGATAATAGATACTTATTATCATTGGTCGTTTTTTATTGTCTGGACCTTGCTGTAAAATTACAAACTTGTGGTTTAGCAGTTTCCATATAGGCATAAATATTTATATTTCTTCTCATTTTTAATTATTTTTCTCACTACTTTTGTAAGTAGTCTTAGGACCTCACATTTACCATCTTTAACCTGTCCTAAGAAGCACTGAAAAGTTGTGGTGTAAAATCTAGTTGTGACAGCTGACCAGAAAGTCTATGAACTGTGTGTGTCTCATTTAGGGCAAGTTTTCTCCACTTATATGATACTACTTCCACCATTGAACATGTCAGCCAGTAAAAAATTAGAAGGTCTTACATTTCTATTCATACTAAGAGACTCTTTTAAATGCTGTTTCTATATAATTTAAAATCTAGCACTACAGTAGGTCTAGCAACAAAAAGAAATGGTCTACTTATAAGTTAATGTCTCCTCCCTTCCCACACAAATACTGAATAACCTCTGTGTTTTCTACTAGCAATTAATGTGTATTTGCTCCCTTTTTATCTGCACCAAGAAGAAATTTCTTTTAAGATTCTACCTACTCATCTATATGGTAATTCAAAATGTAGCTTAATAAGTGCTTAAAATAGCTAAATATTGCTTGATAAATTTGAAAACAATATCTTATCACATAAATGATGTTAGAATGTCACAAAAATGTAATACATTTTTCCCATCAGAAGGTTCAGCACCATTGTTTATTATGTGTGGGGGGCTTTTCATGTGTTTATTTTAATTTTAAAATTTTATTTACAGTAAGTTATTTTGCTCATACTTTTATTCCCCACTGATTAGAATTTGATTTTCTTAAACAAACCAATCCTACAGTCCAGCCAGAATTTCACATGCAAATATGGCATTAAAATTTCTTTTTGTGTGTGTGTTTATAAATGTTAAATTAGCTGAGAAATATGTCAAGCAGCTGAAAGACAATGAACTTAGCTTCAGAGAGTTCATTAAATATTCCATAACATTTGGAATTAAATTACTGAAGCTCAGTAATTTCCACTTGCTGGATTTCAGTTATTTCCTTTTGCTTACACAGCACAGAAGAGAGGGGAAACAAGTGAGCCTGCTAAGGTCATGATAGGAAATGTCATTACACACTGCAGAACTGAAGTTTCTCTCTTTGTGTGAACTGCTCATTGCTAAAGCACTTACAGATCTGCTAGTAAAAAGTGCTAAATACAGGGCAAGGTATCCTTTTTAAGTATTGAAAACCCTTCTAGTTTAGATGTATGAGGCAATCAGTACAAAAGGTCCTCACTAGAATCTTGTACAGACCTACAGAAATTGCTTTTAAATGGGCAAAGTGCATTCGATCTTCACATATGTGAAATAGAAAGGCCCTAAATGTAGTATATGAATTTAAGCAACTGTTCTGTAACTCAGAATATCTGTGTCAGATGGGTGAATGATGCTGGGTACCTAAATAAGTTTTACTGGACCATGTCTCACTAGGTACAGGTATTGTGTCTTTCAATCTACATTGTCATATGTGTCTGTGCCAGATAAACAATCTTTTATATATACATAAATCATATTTCTGTTCAAACTGGTTTTGATAGGATGCCACTGCAGTCTTCTGGGTTGCTTGCAATCCTCAGGAAGCATGGAGAAGCTGCATGGACTCTGACAGACTGGATGGATGCAGAACAGCACAGAGCTGCCAGGTGTGTAAACAGGAAGGCATCAGAAGGGAAAATTTTCCAGAGCTTATGATCTCCTTTTCCATCTGAGCCCAGGCAGCTAATTGGGAAGTCTGGAAAAGGAGAGACACCTTAGCCTTAGCCTTTACACAGAGGCTGGAAATGCTCTGGACAGACTGGTCATTCTCTTTTTCTCCTTGAGCTGGGATACTATATTCTGTGTGAGTCAGAAGGAAGAAGGGTGCCTCAATTTTATCAATCTGAGTTGATAAATTTAAAAAAGAAATTCCTTATTGGGAAAGTGAAATATCTGTATTGGTGGTACATAGAAATGGGATGGATTTTCTGCTTTTAATGGTCTCAGATGTAGGTGTCTGTGATTGTTCCATGGTCAACCGACTGTGATGTCTCTCCAGAAACCAATTAATTTTATTTTAGGCTTGTGTTTCAAAGGTAATCAATGGTATTGTGATGTGTGTAATCCTTTGTGATGATTATAAAAGGAATCCAGAGCAGTAACTTATCCAAATATCTTTCTTTTGGATAGCAAACATTTACAGAGGGGAATCCAGCCCCTGATGAGAAAATGGGGGGAGCAGATGTACATGATAAATCTTTTGGAGGCTGGATCAATTTTCAGACTTAATTTTGAAGCAAGCATTACTTCTCGTGGCTGCAAAGTTGTTTTGTAAAGGAATTCTGTTTTCTTTGCTGCTCAGATGTAGAAACTGGGTCACCTTTTAGGTCTTAATAAAACATAGTATAAGGAAGGAGCAGAATGAGAATTGCAAGCTATGTAATTTTATGGCTGATACATGAAGTTTACTTGAGATGTAGTTTTGTCTGTCAACTTTATTTGGTATTTCCGAGAAAAAACCTTATAACACGTATTTGTAGAGGGCATGTTTATTTAATATATCTAACAATTTGTGTTTCCTACCAGAGAACTATAAAATTTATATGGGCTAAAGCTTCTAAAAAATTCCTAAAGAGTTGAAGGATAAAGAACACTAAAAATTACTCAGTAAATAACTGTATTTATTGTAAGTCAATTTTAACAGTTATGAAGTTTACAAAATAAAAGTTCAAGCCTACTTAGCAAGGAAGTACTTAATTGATAATTGACATGACTTGAAGGAACAACAGATTTTTGGTAAAAACTGCTTAGGATTCAGTAAATGAAGAGCTTTTTAGTACTCATAGTGTTTGTGAGCTGGACAGAGGAACCATTTGATCTTATGGAAAGAGACCATTTCTCCCTTCTATAATCAATTTTCAGAAACAAACAGCATTTTAAGTTTATTAGTAATATTGTCTGAAACAGTGCTGGAATAGAAAATGGCTTTGAATTTAGTTTTTGTTCTTTTAGAGACATTGTTCATTTTTTCCCCACATTGCAGCTTCAGAAAAGAGAAATACAGTAGGCAATTGGTATACTTCAAAGAGCGTAATGAATCTGACTGATAGCAGACATGATGTGAAGAATTAATAAAGCAACAGTTTGTTGACATGTGTAGGAAGAGAGTAAGTGATCATTAACCATTTGAATGCAAAAAGTTAGAAGCAAAGGGGAAATTACTGGTGTGTAACTCTTTTGTCCAGGTCTGCTCTAGCAGTCCTTAGTGAGTAATGCAAAACTTGGAGGAGCCCTTAGTCTGTTTAGGTTGATTCTGGTATGCTCTGTTAAAGTCCTCTTATGCGATGTCACATCACTTTTCTGGAGACAGTGCTTCTCCTGCTGTCCTCACATTACTGTGCATCACAACTTTGATTTTTGGATCTTAGAATCATAGAAACATAGACTGGTTTGAGTTTCAAAGATTATCTAGTTCCAGCCCCACTGCCATCGGCACAGACACCTTTTATTAGATCAGGTTTCTCAATGCCCCATCTAACCTGGCCTTGAACACTGCCAGGGATGAGGCATCCACAGCTTCTGTGGGCAACCTTTGCCAGTGTCCCACTACCCTCACAATAAAGAATTTTTTCTGTATATATAACATCGATTTCCCCTCTTTCAATCTATACCCCTTACTCCTTTTCCTATCACTACAATTTCTGACAAAGAGTTCCTCTCTGGCTTCCTCAAAGGCCACCTTCAGATACTGGAAGGTTGCTGTGAGGTCTGCACACAACCTTCTCTTCTGCAGAATGAAGAGCCTGAAGTTTCTCAGCCAGCCTTTATGGGAGAGTTGTTTTAGACCTCTTATCAACTGCATAGCCCTTCCCTGGTCTTGCTCCAAATCCTCTGGAGATATTCACATAAAGACTTGGGAGGATACTGAACAGCCATCTACAAAACAACTTGTGGAAAGAGAAAGCTGCTACATAAAGATGTAAAGTATCGCGGCATGAATACTGTAAACCTATCTTTCTCCAAAATTTTGATTCATGTAACAGTACTATTGGTCACTTTTTCTCATTTTTGACACACTGTGAATCCTTTTTCCCCCTCATTGTGCCTCCCTGGCTTTCACAGTGAGAGGGATCTGTGTTAACCAATAAATAAATATTCCAAATAATACTGGCTTGGTGATATCAGTGATGGAAAGGGGTGTTGTGGTTAGGACAAACATCTCTAGTCACAGACACAATCTATTTAGTAATTACTGCATGCAAGTATTATGCTCAGTCTTCACTGGATAGGGAAAATTAAAGGGGAGTGGATTCATTGCAATCCAGGCATTGATATACAATCGTGTTAATGGTAGGAAAAATATGAGTGACAGACAACAATGGCATGATACTAGATGGATTTCATTCAAATTTAATCTTATTTTATCCATTCTCAGTTAATTTGATACAGCACATTCTTTTCTGAGTAATCAGAATTATTTTGGAAATTGTATTTTTTTCTTTCTTAAGAGAGTAAGAAATGGGTTTGGGAAAAGCCACAGCTTGCCAAGTGACTTGATTCTAATTGTATCTTTCTTCGATTATGTACACAAAATGTCCATGACAATACCAACCGTTTCACCCACCACACTTTCTCCCCTCCTTGGAAGGAAGGAATGCCCTTCCTCTCTGAAGGGAGAGACATTCCTTTCCCCCTGCTTACGGCAATGGTAAAATGGAATGGATTATCTCCTAGACATACCCACAGCCATGCCCCCTCAGCTACAGAAAAAAAAAAAAAAAAAGGCTGAAATTAGGACACCTTTTTTCTTTCCAAAACTCTTATCTACCCCAAGATGACTCCTCACTCATCAGGACTTGCATTTGGGTAGCTGGGCCTCTGCTTCCAGCTCTGGAAAGTTTCCTACTTTCCTGCTTGAAACTTGATTCCCACTGCAAAAACCATGATGTGTTTCTCTCTCACCTTCATTGCAGGCATTACAGTGCTGCCCTAGAACTTTCCATCTGAAATGATGATCAGAACTTCAGAGACACTTGAGTTTCTGCCACCAGGGAAACTGTTGCAGAGAATGTTCTTCAAAACCTGACCTGTCTCTGTGCTCCTACCTCTAGAAAGCAGGAAGATATAATCACAAAAGAAGTCAAAACTCCTTTCCTGATACTGAATTTACCATTTGGGTTTCAAATTTCTGCCCTCTGGTAATGAGAAACTTAGCATATTTCTGCTTGTTGCTGCACAACATATCCACAGGGATATATAATCCTGTCATTCTTCTCATCTTCCTATCCACAGGTCCCATCTATTCACCCCTACCTCCCTCTCCTCTAAATGAGAGTGGTCTCCAAGAGACTTCTAACATACAGCAGAGTGTTTCTGCAATTGGTGCAGGAACCAGAGGTCTTGGATATTTGAATTCTATTTCCAGCCTTGACAAAGGTGTCAACTGCTTCTGTTTTTCCATCTGAAAATTGTGGTCATTTCTTTAAGTGTCATCTTGAACCAAAGACAGCCAAGGCATATTTGAGCACTGATCCCAGGTCCTTCCTCACAAAACCACCTATTCCCTCTTATCTGGCCCCACTAAAGCTGTTTCTGGTGGTGTAAGAAACCATGTACCTTTTGGCAATTTCCACATTCCTCTGGGATGGGAATGTTCCTGCCATATCAACGGGTTAGTTCAATGCTCACCAATTGTCTTGGTAGGAAAGTGCTAAACCCACAGCAGGACTTCGGTACCATGGGGGGCACATTCCAGCAGTGACATAAATCAGCAGGTAAAATGGGCTACTGTTAACAGTTAGAAAATGGCAGACATCAAACCTTGCAGCTGTGCAATAACTCCCAAGGAAAAGCAGCCTTCAAAGCAGCATAAGTAGAAAATAAGTTATAGCTTGCCAGAGAACAGCTTTACTCAAACATGAATTAAAATCCTGAGACCCATTTCTTGTGAGATTATTAAAGAAGATTTGCTGACTGCTGGATGCCTCCTTAATCTGAAAGTCTTATTGCCCTGCTGAGCCTGGGGATACTGGACCAATCTTTCTGAAAGGGAATGCTGCACATCAGCACAAAGCATGGGACAGGACAAGAGAGGTCGCTTTGGCAGCAGAGTGCGCCCAGAGAAGGGACGAGGACTGCCAGCAGGGCTAGGGCCAGTGTCTGCACAGCAGGATGCATGGTGATAGCATACTGTCAGAGACTGAAATGGTTCATGCCTTAAACTCTGTTATGAAGGAGTTTTGCCTATTATATGCAAATCTGTATGTACAACCTGTGACCACCAAAGCCCACTCCTGCTTAAAGATGCCTGACTGGAAATTTGGACTGTGAGTTAAGCCACCTTAAGGGAACCTGAGATAAGATAAAGGTGTCACTATTGTTCAGTCATCTCAGGTGTAGGGAAAAGAAACAAAGCAGAGTAAGAAGAATGCACAAGAAAGCCAAATCCAGCAGCTGTCCTGAAAATCATCACTGGGTGAGTTCCATGAGGGTGGGAAGCCATAAACCATAGGCTCATCTGCTGAGGGCAGATTTGAGCACACTGCCTCCCAACCAAGAAAGGAGGAGGAGAGTTTTGGGGGTGTGATGTAACCTCTGGTCACAGGCAGTGAACACCCATCNCACCCAAGGAGCTCCGCAGACTCATTCCTGAGACCTTGAAGCAGAGCACTGCACGTGATGCAAGATGATGCAGATCCAGGGTCTGTTGCAAGAGACTGTGTCAACCTTCCCCCCCACCAGGGGAGGTACCTGAGCATTTCCACCTGTCCCAAATGTATATCAAGCCACTAAAGTCTGTTTTCAGGCGACCCTCACCACTAAGAAGACCTGATGGAGAGGATCAATGGGACGCCGTTGGGATCCACAGTGGTGATATTTTCTACTTAATCTGTCTCTTTCACTCTCTTTCTCTTCCCCCACCTCTTTTCTCTTTCTTTTTCTCCCTCCCTTTCTCTCTGTTTCTCTCCCTCATGTACTGTTAAATAAAACCCATCCCATTGACTTTAGCGTATGGTCTCATTTGCACCTTTATTTCGGCAGAGGCTTTTCTACTAATTTTACCAACAGGATCATAACAAGGGATTAGAAGCCCACAAGTCCAGGGGTTGCTCCATGCCAATTCCAGTGGGCTGGGCTATTGAAAGGGTGCCAGGTGTGGTTCTTTGTGACAGGTGAGAAATTGTGGTGCCCAGAGGCCCTTGTGACATGGCTGAGCCCTGCCCTACTGGGGGTAAAGGGGGCAAGAAAAATGAACAAAAATCTCTCAAGATACTTACATTTCAGGGAGATTAAGTACTCCCATCTGAAAAATTGTCATCTGTAATTTGGTTGTGATTGTTTAAATTATGAATCACTTTCGGCTACAACTTACATATTGAAAATAAATTTTCTGCACTATTAACATAAAATATAATAAATCATACGAGGATACTTCAGAGATTCTTTTAAATATAATTGTTTTATTTAGACAATCTCCCATATCATTAATAATAATCACTATTAGAATCCTCAGTCGTAAAATGCTGATGACATACAATGGCTGAGCTCAGTTAGCTCCCACAGGGTAGTTTGTTGGTATCATTTGGCTTCCCTGTCTATCATCTGAGCTGTACAAGGTGAGTCTGCTGCTCCAAAAATTTATCTGATGATCCATTTGGATCGCTGCAGGGCTGTGGCAGGAACTGTATGGAAGCAGGGAGCCAAAAGTGGATTTTTGAAGATGTCTCTCTGTTTTTCTGCCTCAAGCATATCTTGTGAAAGGAGAAGAATATATCCCAGTACTTGATCTCTGTTAGGCCGTAATTTGTTTCTCTTTTCATATTAGGCAGAATGCATGCACTTAGAGATGTAAAACTAGGCTGGATTTCAATCTTTTTGTTCCTTGTAGAAAATACAAGGAATTTTGATTGTGTTTGGAGAAAATTCAATATTTAAATAATATCTCCCCTTTTAAGATTACCTTAAGGCAGTAGCAAGGTACATATAAAGCTCTTGAAAATGTTTTATTAATTGCAGAAACAACCCATAAAGGACGAGCCCTTTATTTGAGAAATACCCCTTTTAATCTCTCAGGAGTCTTTGAAGAATTCTAATATTTACTTAATCAGTTCTCCTTTTCTAGATTTTCTCTCTGCCACTTATGTGCATATACACAGTTATGTACGTGTCTAAAACCAGGTACTACTGATGTTTCATGTCTGTTTAAATAGCATTGCTGATGGGCACTCCTGATGCAAAAATTAAGGTTTTGCCCCAAGATTTCTACAGAATGGAAAATGTTTTTCATGTCTATGGTAGTGCTGAATGTGGTGGTGGGGAATGAAGTGGTCCTTCAGTTTAGTCCCATAACTCATCCTCAGCAGTTGAGAAAGGGCAGTGAAGCATCCTTTGCAATGATACTTCAGTTAGTTGAAACATTTCCTTCCACTCCCACATTTTGCATTTTCTGAGTAGCATATCAGAAAAACAGCTTGGAAAAAGCTGGGAAATTTGTTCAGGGACATCTTCAGTGCCCTCTCCCATAATATTTATTTAACTAATGAAGAGTTTCAAAGCAATTAACAGGAATCCTGAGAAGTAAACCCAGGCCCTCAGTGCCTTGAAGGCAGCAGGTTTTGTTAAATTTGATCAAACACACGACAGTTGCATTGCAGCACACACATGCAGAACAGATCGAGCTTGCTACTGACACTTTAATTGCACTCTGTAGAATTTATGTTTAGGAAAAGCCTCAGCCAGTGCTTTAGCATATCTATGTGTAGGGCACTGCAGCAGTAAATCCTGTGAAATGTAATCAAATGTTAATAAAAAGTCCTTTGTGGGAGACATCTCCAACAGAGAGTTTTTCTCTCCACTCCCTTTCCACTCCAAAAGGCTGTTTATCTACCCAGACAGATCTATACCTGCCACTTGTAGCTGTGCTGCACTATGTTTTGTGGAGACAAAGAGTGATTTTCAGAGAACAGAACTATGTAGACTTCTCCTAGGCTCATGCCAGTCTCTGATGTGAATCGGTTTAAACCTTTGGGAAAGGTCAACTCTGGGTCTCAAAGCATTCCCCAAGGATGTGCCTCAGGAGAAAACCCCTCCACTAGAGCAGAAGAAATACAGAAAATAGACTCTAATATGATGGAAAGACTTTGGACAGGATGAGTCATTGACCAGACTGCTTTCTTCACCTGTCCCAAAATACGTAGGTATTGACGAACACAGCACGTTTTGGCCAGTTGGGTATATCCTTGATCCTGTTTGCTTTTCTCATAGCCTGTAGTTAAAGTAATTAAGTTTCTTATGTGTTGCTGTGTGTTAAGTGGCACTGAAAGCTGGGCCTGCTCCAGGTGCATCGGGAACAGGGCCTAAATGGAAATTAAAGAGAGCTTGACAGCATCTAAGCCCCATGCTCGTCAAAGACCCTTGAGATGCCTTCAGTGCATGTTTATTTACTTACAGCTACAGCAAGGTGTCCCAGCCCACAAAGAATGGGAACAGGAAAGTCCTCATGTCATGTGCTACCCACGGCTGCATTATCTGAAGTAAGCACGAGGTAGAAGTCTGCAACAGGGAAGGAGCTCGTTGGAGAAACTACCCACAAAGCTGTGTTGTGGTGCCAAAAGAGCCACTGCCTAGAGGATAGTCTAGTAAAGCAGCCACAGCATGCCGTGGGGTGCCCTAGTTTTCCACCACAGTTCAGGTTTCAAGTGCTTTCCCCTCAGCTCCAGAGACATCTTCCAGCTCTAGCTTGACTGCATACACATGGAAGAGAAGGAGTCCTTCAGCACCAAGCCTTTCCTCACACAAGTGCTCACTGCATCTCAGACTTGCAGATCCTGGTTTTTGCAAGCAAAGGAAGAGATGTTTATAGTGAGGCTGTGTTCAGCTCTGAGGGAAGGACAGTAAGTCAGGAGAAAGTGTCAGAAACGTAGTTCAGCCAGGAGCTGTCGGCCAGATCCTGGTGGGAATGGGAACTCTGCAACCAGATTATCGCATAGGTGCATATCTGACCTGCTGTATTAAGAGATATACATATAGAATAGCAGAAATAGTGTCTTCTAGTTAACAATGGTTACTTTTTTCCTTTATTTCCCAGTAGTAGAACAAGCACAGATCACTGAGTAAGTTGCTCTTTTAGGTTTATCCTGCTACTTCCTAAGTGTAGAACTAGGAAGATGACATTTAAATATCCTATTTAAAACTACAGTAATTTATATATGCATTCCAATATCACATCTGCATGGAACCACCCATTGCACTCTTGCTTTCAATGTTATTTTTCTCTCCTTGGTAATCTCTCCATGCAAAAATATTTTCTTATAGTGAAATATGCAGAAAGAAGGCCATGCTGATAGACAGACTGAAATAAAACTGATAGGGCACATAGTCTGGAAATTCCTGGCAGCCTCAAATCCCCATTACAGTTAAAAAAAATCCAGCTTATGAATGCAAACAAGAGAGTTTAGCCATATAATAGTTTTTTTTCAATATTTTTCTTAAGTTTATAGCAATTTACTTCATCCAGGAAATACTACAAAGTGCTGGTAACAACCAAAGAGACAGTCAGTAAACATTACAACTATTGCTGGATTTTCAAAGCAGAAAATGAAAAATTAGGTGGTTCAGGGTTTATTCACAATTTATTGTTCAGGTGGAATAATTTAAGCCATTTTTGCCCCAAACCTCTTATTTAATCTAGTTTAGACCAACCATTTGCTCAGCTCACACAGGGTGTGAGCACTGCCTAGTCTTCCCACAGCAGCATGACACAGAAATATTATTACCTAATTAAACTGCTTTTCCCTGGTAGCAAGTAGTTCCCATTCGTTTTAAAGACATATGTTTTTGTTGTGCTGTTGGAGAGGTTACCAGTGTTTGTGTAGATATCTGAGAAAAACACATAGGGAAATGAACTTAAAATTTACATCTCAGTACCTGTTTTTATTCTTTATGTAATTTGGACTGAGCTGAGATTGTCTGCTAACAAAAGGCCTGGTACTGGGAATAGCAGGACTGTTATTATAGGCAGAATTCAAACACTTTGGCACAGTCTGTGGGAAAGTTTGTCCATTTCAGTCCTGGTTTTACTGGATGGTGAAACATTCCTTGAATAGTTAGTATGCTGGCCCAAGGCCTGAAAAAGTCACTATACCCTTCTTTTTCTTTATCTTTTATAGTGAAAACTGACAAGAAGATTTACAAGACAGGTTACTTACAGGAGGCATTTGCCCCCTCAGTTAAAAAACTGGTTGAGGTTATCAAAAAAACTGGTTCTAAGCGAGGAACATTGGAAAGTGTTTGATGAATTTAATGGGGACATAACACCCTACATAGCATCTTTCCTGCAGGGTGTAATCCTCTGCAACACGTTCCTCCTCTTCAGAAAAAACATCTGTTGCACTGGCAATAACTGGAGTTTACCTCCCATTTTGTAAGATGGCATCTCCACGACTATGACGTGTAAACGTAAGGGTTACTATTATCTTTCAAGAATGTGCAACTTTTTCTTTTTTTTCCTTGCATGATGAAAAATACATCATCAACCCTGACTTGGGGAGTACTTTCTCTTAAAATGCTTGCCCTCACTTCTGGAAATTGAAAGAATAATTAAAGAGTATTTAAACCTTATATATATCTTCTTTATATCCTCAAACCACTTTTTAATTTTTTTTGTCCAAAAATTTCAAAAAGAATGCTAGAGTAACTCTAACTAGTACCTATTTTGGTAACCAAAAGTCTAACTAACATCTGGTTCTTTGCCTCCAACTTCTCGTGGCTTATCAAATTGCCAGAGAAAACCACTAAATTTTAGCTTTTTTAGAGAGGTCTTTGTGTAAGGAATGGGCTTACACTTTTAAAAATATTTGCTTTTATACTTATACAAAAGCATATTATTTTAAAATAAAAAGTAGAAAAATAGATTTAAGATTTTTATTAACAAAAACTTAAAAATATGCGACTTGTCATTAGAAATGTCTTCTTTTATTAATTTGCAATATTTTTTCTTCCTTTGTAAGTTTTTACTCTTCCCTTCTTTCAGCTTTCACAACTGAGTCCACCTCAGAAGCAAATGGGAATAGTGGCACTAGGGATTCAGAGATCAGAGCTCTTGTTACAGCAATTTCTAGGCCAGAACTAGAATGAAATAAAACTAATCTTCAGTTAGTGTCCATCTGTCTCTCTAAAGTGCAGAATACTTGTAGTCCACCACCTTGTGTTCCTTAAACTCAAGGTCTTTTCAGGTATGTGAGAAAAACAACATTGAGAAACAGTTATCTTTTTGTTCAATTTTCCTTTATTTCTGTCAGTACAAAGGGCTATCTCCAGTAATTTTCACATAGAGGAGGATTTTATTGTGAGACACACTATTTGAAATGCAGCATTATAAAATAAAATTGCAGAATCTTGAACAGTTTACAAAAAAGAATTCTTATCCACTGAGAAATTATGTTATTTCCTCATTTATTTAATCATGAGTTAAAGCAAACCAAATGTCTTAAAGTCTTTGAGGAATTAAGACTTGGAAAACAATAAAATGTTTTGACAGCAGTTTATGATTATGTTGACATATCATAATATAAAACTATTGGCTATGGTAAATACTAATTTTACTATGCTATGTCAAAATGAATGTCATAAAATGAACCAGTGAAATAAAAAAAGTTTTGCTGTATGTAAAGTATTTTGATGCTGTCGAAAAAAGTTGAAAATATTTTGACACTTGCAGATAAATGCTTAAAAAATCAACACATTTCCTTCAGATGTTTTTATTTTGACAGAAATTGAGATTTCTGGTCTAAAACTCATCTGTCAAAATGTTTTCACCTTGTCTGAGTGATACCATATTTATAGCCAAACTTCTGTCTCAGGCTGAGTTTCCACACTGTGCCTCACTGTCTCACCTACTACGACAGGTTTGGTCCAGAGCCAGTCTGAGCCGAGAGTCACATTCTAGTCAAATTAGCTCGGGCACATGAAGCAGCTTTTTGCACTAGAGCTAGGCTGTTCGAGGCCAGAGAATACTTAATCTTGTTTGAAGCCTGTAAGGACAGCATTATTGCTACAGGATGTTTTCTGACACAGTTCCACCCTGCGAGTTTGCACTTCACATCTTTTAGTAATTGTGTTTCTGATCTGGTAGCCACAAAGAAGGATGTTCTGGAGAAGTGGCTAATGGCCAGCGTAAGTTGATATTCGTGGGAAGAAGATACAGAGCCGTGGCTAACACGGAAATGCCTCTTGAGGAAAGCAATGCTTAAACATTTTAAACGGAAGATAAATTTTCAAGTGTGGTTTAACAGACTCTTTTTTCTCAAAAATCATTTATGTTTGCTGCCTGAGATTCAAAAGGCCAGAAGGAAAGAGGTTAACCTTGTTTTCTATAAAAAGTTCTGTACACAAGTGGTCAGAAAAGAGTGGGGCTGTACACAGCTCTCCATACACCCTCTCACAGCTCCCAGTATCCCTACCTTAGGGGTTTTCTAAGGTCTCCTAAAGCTGTTTGCTAGACTTATAGCCCATTCCATTTGCTTTCATCCCTCTGGTTGGTGAGGAATGACACTGTAATTTATAATACACAACCATCTGACACAACTCCTGACCTGCAAAACAGGATATTCTGGAAGGTGGGGTATCAAGGAGGAACAGACAGGAAGAAATAACCATTCTCATTTTTATTTTTTGTTTAACATGCAAAAGTACATTAGCTCATCTTGGCCAGGATTTAGCTACATTCTACTCCAGAGTTTGCATGTAAAATCATAAATGTGATTTTTCCCATCATAGCATGCTTCAAGAGAATTTCAGCCATACATAAAGAAAATCAGTGTTACTAATAAGGACTATTCGGCATTAAGTCCTTTTTAACTCTTTTAGTTATAATTTAGCTATAATTTTGGTATAGAGAAAAGAGGGAGAGACTGAAGAAAGGTTCCTAAGCCAAGCATCCGTTGCTAGCACCCATATCTTCATTGAATAGGAGACCTGTTCTTGGAAGCACTGGTAGAGAAACAGCCTGCTAAACACATGGGCCCTGTTTAGTCACTATGGGACACAGCCAGATGGTTTAAAAAGACATGAAGATGCCAAGCTTATGGGGTGTTGCCTCTTCACTTTTGCTCCATAGTTTTTTCTTCATTGAATAGCCAGGCTCTCAGTAACTGTATGTCATCCTAAGAAAAGAAATTATATAATCAGGAAAGACCTGTTACACACACACACACACACACACACACACCCCTACCTGTGTAAAAATCAGCTTGGAACACTCTGGCTTTGATCTTCTTTTGCACATAATTTTTTTCAGCTTTTCTGAAGTAACTCTTGATTTATGTTGCTATAAGTATTATGCCCAGAAGGCATGGCATGTGTTCTTATACTCTCACCTTTTATGGTTAACAAAAGCTTTTGGCAAAACTTAATTTAAAAACTTGCCAATTTTGCTGTAGATAAACAGATATGGTTTTCTCACATAAAATGCCTAAAGAATACAGCAACTGCTGGAATAATATTTTTTTATTTTCCAGAGTCACTTGATAGGTTTTATGGACAACCATTATGATGAACTTGTTCCACTTGAAAATACAGAAATAAACTTTGTTCTCTTTTGGTTAAATCTTCTTTACTGAATTCTGGATTTCATTCTGATTTTATGGATGTACACGTGTCTTAGCTTTTTATATTTCCCCCTTTCTGGGCTTATAATTCTCTTTTCTTTGCCTAATGATGGTACACATATGTGCAAATTCTGCATTGCCTGCAAAGATTTCGCTAATGGTTATATCATGCAAAGTCATGTTTAGAAGGTCTAGGGATAATACAAATCTTTTCAGGAATGGAAGAGGACCTTGCAGTATGCCCTTCTTGTGCACTATTAAATTGATCCATCCAGGAGGGAGGATTTAGGTGCATTTTCCTCATCTTTTTTCTGCAACTTTGGTAACCCTTGTGCTTTGGATCTAGTATGACAGCAATTCCTGCAACTAGGACAGGATGAGGTGAGGGACTGAAACTCCTTATTCTGTCCCAGACAAAGCATGTGTCTAGGACAAACATGGTTTCAGACTTGTCTGTAGTTGACGAATCACCTCTGCTTTGTTTGAATAGTGTGTTCTGCCACGGTTTTTAGTACAATCATGGGCAGATAATGACCTGTGCCTGGTGACTTGGAGTCTTACTTGACAAAAGGGCTGCTGCTTTACAAACTTAGAAAGGAAAGCAGGGAGCTTTCTCACTGCTCTCTGGGACCTGTGTAGATGTGTTAGTACTCATGTTCAGTGGGAAGAGTTGCTCCTCCAGGACAAATGTTTTAGAGCTGCCAGGTAACTTTGGAAGGAGAATAGGCTGCCCTGTTGATGCTGAGTCCTGCAGTTTCAATTCTCTAACTCAAGGGATCTTGCCTTCACCATGGTGACTGAAACCCTGCTCTGGCCTTTGACAAGAAATTACTACAACAGAGTCCACCAGATATGTCTGTGTAACTTTTCTGGTGTATTTTGGCAGAAATAGATCTTGTTCTCATCGTAGATGGCAGGCTCTAAACCACTCCAAACGGCCATAGAGGGCCACAGCCACTACCAAGGTAGGAAAAAGGTTTAAAAGCTCTTGGTATCACCTTTTTTAAAGTACTGAGGTGTTCTGAGCATGGTAAACACTGCACACTCGACCACTGATGTTTTTGACTTGTATGCATTTCTCTTAATAGCTTCAACATAGTCTGGACTTAATACATAAGTAAAAAGGTAACTTTCTTCTCTTAAAAAAGTCAGTCAGTTAAGATTTTGAAAGTGAGCCTTTGGTCTTTCTGTTTCACATCTCAGCACTAATAAATGTATTGTAACTGGAACTAGTACAACTTTTCAATGGTGTATGAGGAGAGTCTTGTTTACACTCCCAGAGTATATTGCCTCCAATGTCAACAGGATTAAACAATAGTAAAATCTTCAGCAACTAAAGCAAGTTTCTTATATCTTCAATATAAACACAAAACGTAGTTACTTAGCTGACCATAATGTTTTTTTTTAAAAAGCCCAAGAGCAGCTCTCAAGGCAATAACACAAGTTAACACATGTGTAGTACATGTATATTGCTGCACTTTTCAAGCTGGGTTATGTACTATACATACATTGATGAAAATAACGCTATGGACACTGTGCCAGACTTCTTAACACCAGGATATAAGACGGTTTTCTCAAACATAAACTTCTGCAACATGCATAAAACTCTTCCCACTGATAATGTGTGGGGTTTTTTTGTGGCTTGTTGCTGTAATTGAGATTACCAAATAGTTCCTTTCATAAATCAGATGGGAAATTTATGGGAAATGGAAGTTAAAGGTGTTGCCTGAAAAGGCTAGCCCAAAAACTGAGACTAGTCAGGAGTAAGGGAATAAAAGGTGGGTCTTTATTTGAAAGGCCTTCAAAGGTACATTTAGGGCAGACAAAGTCCCCCTTGGGGCATCACCCAAAATGGACGACGAGTCACGAGTTCTCCACACCTTTATAGGTTTGGTCCATTTGCATATCAGCATAAATTCACCAATTAAAACTTTGCAATTTCCCCCTAGCTCCCTTAGCTCCCTCCCCAACCCCCCTTTAGAAGCTGGGCCTGGGCAGTCTAAGTGTCCTTGAAGAGCAAGCCCAGAAAGGCACTGTAATGTCTGTAGAAAACAGCAACTAACATGCTATGAAGCATACACACCAGGCAATACAGAATTCGAAAAATATAAGGGTTAAAACCTAAGGCAACAAAGGGCTGAAAGGAGAATCTACAGAGAGTGGATACCTGTATTTCCATAGTTATCTGATAGTGTGAGCAGGCTGGATTTTTTACTGTTTCTAGATTATCTATTCACACCCACTGAAGGAGAATTATTTTTTTTTCACACTGAATCAAACCTGGAAAACTGTTTTACCTCTTTCTGCACATAATCAAAATTTAAAGCTGAGTGTTAATAAGGATTTCCAGCACATTACTTTCTAAAACCCTGCTTCAAGAAATAACTGCAGTTTTTGCTGGTGGACACTGAAATTCCCTACAATTAAAATCACTAGGAGAGTCTCTTTAAGCAAGAGGACCTTTAACATTGCCCAGATAATACGTGCATGTTTGTGTTAAAGCTGTATGTGAGACTGACTGCACAGCACGGCTTTCAATTTTGTCAAAAGAGTAGTAAAATTCAGATTTTATGTTAGTGGGAGGAATCTCAGCTCTACTGCCAAGAACACATGAACAAACCACATTTTCACAAAAGGAATATCATTGGATCTAGTGGAAACAGAGATGAGAATCAGGCATAATGAAAGACAATTGCTTACAGGTGTGTTTATGTTGTTTGTGTGCTTATACAAAGGAAAGCACATGTTTTGTCATACATTTTCTGTCTTTGCCAGCTGGTTTTTCCTTAACTGACTCAATCTGGTCTTTGCTTTTTAAACTGGGTTTGCACAGGAGGGTTCTAAACAATTACAATATTAATAATTATTATCACATAATGCTAGCAACTCCTACAATTATAAAATTGAATAAATGTGCAGTGGACCTCATATAGACCTGATAGGATATCACAGTGTCATCTATGGTGCTAAGCTTGAAGTCAGGGCAGCAATGCCCAAGTCTGACCAAAGAATGTCTGAACACACCTTGCTGTACTTGAAAATCACTTTTCTAAAGGTCATTGGTAACAAATGCTTTGCAAGATTTCAATGTTTATTGAATAAATTGTAACAGCTTATTTTTGTGTAGAAAGTGGAAAGTGATAGCAGGAATTTGAAAGAAAGAAGTGTCAATATCTTTTCAACAGAACTGGCCTTTTAAAATGTATGCAGTAGGAAAACAGGCACTGCAGGACGGATGCCAACATTTTTCAACTTTGCAGTTAAATCAAAGTAACATTGGGAAGCCTGTGATTGGTACATTCCAGTCAGAACTCTATTTAACAGTCCCTGAAAAAAGAACACTCATCTGTCACTGGCTTGTAAACAATAGCCTTTCCCAAATCCCAGTGCAGAAAAATAAAATAGGTTCCCATAGGACTTCAGAGAAAGATTAGGATAGTGACCATAGAGATTTAGAAAGCTATCTGTTGCACAGGACAATATGACAAACCCTCGAGCAATCTTAAAGTGGGACTCAGGAGAACATCCCTTAATAGTTTAATACCAAAAAAAAAACCAAAAAACAAAAAAAAACGCAACCAACCAACTGACCAAACAACCAAAAACAAAAACAAAAACAAAAACAAAAACAAAAACAAAAACAAAAACAAAAACAAAAACAAAAACAAAAACAAAAACAAAAACAAAAACAAAACCCAAGTAATTATCTCTTCCCAAAGGCAAACAAACCTCAGAAATTTCATGACTGCAAACCTATAAAATTTTCAATAAAAAACACAGGATAGGGGAGTGAATGATTGTTCAAACAAACTGTCTAACCTTACAAATTTATGCATCTTATTGTAACACAGATGGAAACAAATCTCAGTTTCCTTTTTTTTTTAATCATGAAACATCATGTCAAGGAGTAGAGATGTGGAAAACAGTCCAGCTCAAAGTATAGAGATGATCTTCTCCTAAATTATTTTGCTGACAAATGAGAAACAAGAAAGAGAAGATGGAGACCATGCTGAGAGATAGTACTTTTTGTTTGAAGAAGAAAATTCTGATTGCTTATGATGTTACAGTGCCAGTTGGTTAGGTTAAATGATTACCAGACTCTGTGACAAAACATTTGGCAGGATTTATCAAGTTGTTTGTGACCTACTTGGGGGATAGGCAGGAGAGTCTTCAATGAACTGAATCTTGATATGTTATTTCAGTCTATAGAACATGACAAATAGAATATATTAATCATAGAATTATAGAATAGTTTGATTTGGAAGAGACATTAAAAATCCTCTCGTTCCACCTCCCTGCCATGGGCACTTTCACTATACCATGTTGCTCAGAGGCCCATCCAACCTGGTCTATGAACACTTACAGGGTTTGCAGATCCACAGTTTCTCTGGGAAATCTGTTTTAGTGCCTCACCACTCTCACAGCACATATTAGCAGTAGTAACTTTAAACTATCAGTTGCTAGAAAAATAATTGCAAGGAAGGAAGCGCAGTAATAAATGGCAACAGAATCTGTGGTAGCAGTTTTACCAACTAGTGCAACTATTCTTTCAAGAGCGCTATTTTTCCAAGGGATATCTCTGCAACAAACAGGCGTTCACTAAGATAAGTCACAGGGTAAGACAGTAGAAAGTTATTTTCCCCCATGATGATTAAGTCCCCACTTTTGAAATTTTTCCATTAAAAGAGATTCTCATAGTATTTCTCCATATCCAAAATACATGATTTATTTTCTTCTAAAAACCTAATCTTGTCACACTGAAAATACCGGTTCTCACAGACTTGCATATTTCCACAAGGACTATGTTTTAATTTAAAAATATTTTTCAAGGATGAAGATGATATATTATGCCAAAGAACAACAGCTAAATAGGCACGAGCATGAGTAAATAAGGCAAAAGTTATTTTATTTTTGTATTTTGTCATTGCTTTTCATTTCTCCTTTCCTTTACTCCTTTGGCTGACACTGCCATATAGGTCCTTCAAACACTAATGCATTCACTCTGGCATTGGTTCCCGCTCTCCCATAGTAAATCCCAAATGCTGATAGACAGCAACCCCACTCAGTCTGAAAGGTGGTTTATAGTCCTCCAAACTGGTGGTGCTGAATGTCTCTGTCCTGCTTCATAGACCCAACACTGAGGCTGCGGACAGCCCTTGGAGGATCTGGGTTGGCGGCTTGATTTCCCAGGCTGTGTTATTTGATTTCCCCTGTCAGCTGCTGTGATTACAGCTCTTGTGTGTGTGTGTGGATATAGAGTTGAGCCCTTTCTCACACAACCTAGCTAGCCCATGTGTACATGTATACACCACAGTGAGCACACAGCAAGCTGAGAGGCTAAAAAGGTAGCAGGGACACAAAATATTTCAATTTTGCCAAAATATTTTGTTCCACAAAGAAATAGCATTCAGTGTTGCTGCTTAGCTCTGGATTAGTCCAGTTTTCTATTTTCTCCAGAACAAGTTCTGTGTTCCTCATCATAACTGGGATCTGTTATTTGGAATATAGCTGAAAACCATAAGTAAAAAAGTAGAAATTATTTTGTTGAGTTCTTGATGTTTACGGAATAGATTTAGTGGCATTGATTGAGGGTGCCTAATGAAATTTAGAAAACAGTAGTTATAAGTGGAAACTTAAAAAAAAATGGTTTTGGGAAGAAAGCTAAATCTGGTCAGTCATGACTAAGAAGATATTTAAAAATAGACTAAATTATTAAGGAAATCTCTAAATATTACTTGGAAACTTTTGTTTATTAAAAGGGGTCAAATGAAAGGAAAGAAAGCTGCAAATGAATCATATTGGGGATGGAAAATGATTCTTCCATATCTACACCAGAAGACCTGCAATCGCTGCTGAAGAATTGCACTTTACGAGTCACAAGATAGCAAGCAGAACAAAATCAAATCTTGTTTTATCAAGGGGAAAGACTAGACAACCTCATGACCACTTCTATCCATTATTTTCACACTTTTATAGCTGAAACCAACAGAGTTATTCTTGAGGTCTGGAAGAATAAGTGACGATTTGAGGAGATTCAGTCTCTATAAATAAGGTGTTATTTTTGGGACTGTTTGTTATCACAGTGGGAATGGTCTTTTTTGACAACCAAACAGCTACTGTCCCTGTCTGTGGCAGGCATATTGGACTAGTTGTTTTTAAAGGTCAATTCAAACCCAAATCATTCTATGGTTATTAACTTAAAGTACAATTTAAAAGACCTTCACCTTGTGAAGGTCAGGAGCTACCAACTCAAGATAAAGAAATAAAATTACTTTTCTAAAATACTTCTATGCATTTGGGGTTACAATGGCAGAGTTGGACATCATAGAGGGTAAGATATCATAGACTTCTTTGCATGATAGTTAACTGGGCAACATGCTACCAGCTGCAGATTAAAATTTAAATCTGCAATTTAAAATAGATTTAAGATATAATGGAGTGAAGAAAACATTGTAAGTGATAAGTAGTTCTTATTTCCATATTTTAAAATTAATTTTATAAAATATTCACCCAAGAAAAACTGCATGTTTTAGAAATCTTTTAGGAGTCTGTACTCATGATCCTTTTTTTTTTTTTTTCCCCAGGCAATTTTGAACGTTAAGAAGTTCAGAAAAAATCCAGGAAAGTGTTAAAAGTTTTTAATACTTTTATGAACTGCACCTGTATCTGAATTTTATGATTCACTCACCTATGCTGCACAATAATGTTAAAACAATCTTTCTTCTGTCCGTTGAACAGCTTTGACAAACCAAAAAGAAATGGAGTTTTATATTAGTTTGCCTTGCCTAAGTAACTGTAGGTGTCTTTGATATTTTCATAAAGAAAAAATATTTAGAATGAAATTGCATTAAACAACGAGCCAAAGTTTCAGAAGAATGCTTAAGTTCTTAAAAATATTATCCAGTTTGGCTTTTAAAACTAAGAATTTCCAGGAGAAAAAAATTGTTGTTTTCAGACAAGAAGAAGGAAACAAAAGTGTACTTATCTAAAAACCTGGATAAAGTGAACTCTATTATTTATTGTTCCTTTTCATCTGAATTTCCTTGGAGACTTTTCTTTCTAAACAGATATTTATGAGTGGATACAGAAGCAAATTTTTAAAAAAGGTTTGATGTTTTCATAAAGAGATGTAATTAAGAAGCCTGAAGTAACATTTCCACCTTTCTATCCTTATTTGTCCTTTGCAGACATTGGAAATTGGTATGCCCTTAGGCATGAATAGTATATGTGAATGTATACACATTCATAAAGGCATTACTGTGGTCACAGAATTAACTATCATGCTATCATGTACATACTGAGGAGAGTACTTGGCAAACGTCTTAATTTCATGTGTTCTGCTTTGCAACAAATGTTCTTTGACCATAGTTCTTCAGTATGTCATGATGACTCTTATTTGTCTTCATATGCTTCCACATGGTTGTAACTGAAGTAGAATAGCTTATCACTTTTCACTTGATTTCAGTCTTTTTTGTTGGCTAAAGAACTTGTTTGGTTTAACACCTGTGAACACATATATTGTGCTGGGGGGAGATGATGGCATCGGGCATTTGACTGACTAATGAGTCATGTAAAATGTTTTTATAAATGTTTCATTTGATGCTGAATGTCCTTTTGCTCCTGCTTCAGTTCACAGTAAAAATCCATTGTACTTGTTTGTTGCCCATTTTTACTGTTAAAAAATAGCTAGCTCTCTCTGTTAGACAGTTTCAAGGATGAGATTCTGTAAACATAGCTATGTTGTTGTAAAAATTATCTTTTTACATTCCTTTCCCATGGACACAGATCCTTTTGATGGACACTTCTTTTAACCACTGTACTTAGAGAGGGAAGTGTTAAAATTCTCCAATGATCTGTGATTTCTAAAAGTGTATATAAGAATTAAACGAAGGTGGGTTCCCCCCTTCCGCCCTTTGCTCTGAACAAGCTCTGACTCCGTCTCCTCTGTTCTGCGTCTCCGGCAGATAAGCCGTAATAAGCAGCTAATAACAGGCAGCCCGGTAATACTTGTTAAGGTCTTGATTCCAATTCCCCTATTTAGGGTCAGAGTGGGAAGACCTCAGTTGTACTGTAACATGTTGCAAATGTAATGTAGTGACCAGTACAGAATGTTTAGTTATTCTAATGTTTAGTAAGCATGTCAACAAGAAATAAAAAGTCTAACTATACCCTTGGTTTATGAGCAAGGATGAGTGTCTGACTGTCTGGTTACCTCCAGTGGTGTCCGGATGGCAGCATAACACATACTTTATCTACTGCTCTAAAAACCAAAATAAAAGAAAAGAAGTGGTGAAATAATGGTTTGTATGCTAGCCATACAGCAAGCATTACAGACACCACTGTTTGAAGTATCATGAGTTTATTGATCGTGCAAGATGTCAGGTTGATAGGGACTGACACAGTCTTTACAGACTATGAAATGCAAATGCCTAGAACTGGAGGCCAGCTCCACACAGAAGTTTATTTTATGCAGTTTATGTGAATTTTATTGCTGAATATTACTACCAAAAAAAAAAAAAAAAAGTGTGGACATTTCTACTGGTTTGTGTTCTGTTTCAGAAATTATAGCATACATCCATGAGATTTTCTTTGCTCCAAACCTTCCTGGGTAAATGGTTTTTTCACTCGGGAAATGAGGTTTTAGAAGGAAAACATTGCAACAGAAACAGCTCCCAAGTATCTGTGTGGAATGAGAATGCTTTATAACTGATGCACTTAGCACTTCACCCGAAGCTTGTAAACTCAGATTTGGAAGGCAAAAGCATGGTGTGATGACCTCATTCTGCTTTGGGTGTACTGGTAGTAAGCAAATATACCAAAGGTGTGAGAGCTATGATGGTATATGGTACAGCGTACTGGGCAGTGTTCTCATCAATAAAATAGGTTTGACTTTCCCTTTCTGTAGTATGAATTTCACAGTCATTTAAATTAATTGACTAGAATGAAGCCAATTCTCATCTACCTACCTTCATGCAAATCTTAAGAGAATAAGGCCTTAACTGGAAACGGGGAACAGCTTTGGGTAGTGCTGCTTTGTATCCTGATATTCTACCTTTGTATCAGTAAAGACTTTTGGGGTAACTGCAGGACTTTTTCTCCTTATCCTTAGTTCCCTTGGATGTCTCCTTTTTAATGTTGGAAATATAGACATTCTAAACTGAGAAACTATCTGCATGATTGGCACCAGTTTAATTATCAACACTTCCATAATGCCTGAAAGTGTAGGAGTCCTGGGATAAACTAGAAATAGCTCGTCTCAAGGATGCAGAAGGGGTAGCACCCAAGTGATCAGAGATCATTGAGAAGAGATACAAATGGCTTAGGAGAAAGGCACTGAGACTTGCAGATAAACATAGGCTGGAATCCTTCCCTCAAGTTACCTTTTTGGTTCAGTGTTCAACTCTGATAGTTACAGATCACTAACTCACAACTTAGAGTTACTAGGTATGTCTCTTTTAATTTACTATGATAAAAAAACATTTCTTCTAAATTTTTTTCTTGAGTCTGAGAAGCCTGGGTGCACCAATACCAACCACACAGAACTACATAAAGGTGAAAAAAAAAAGTTCATTTCCTACCTTTTAGGGTAGGAAAAATATTTTCAGAGAAGTCATGAGAATGCAGGAGTAGAAAAGTATGTGTACACATGGAAAATACATATCTTTCTGGATTATGACAACTTTATTTTTATGTCTGCTGCAGCAGAGTTAAATTTGGAAATTTTATCCCACAGGAAACTTGTGTATTTCAACATTTGCTTTTTTCCTCAAATCGGGACTAAAACTATTATAATGAAAATTCCAGAAAAATATTAATCTGGAGACATTCTGACATTCCTTCAGTTGACGTTTTGTCTCTCAGCTAATTCAAGTAAACAGAAATCCTTTATTTTATTTTTTATTTTCAAAATTAAGCTACATTTTCCCAGAATGACCCCTCACCTCAAAGGGACTAGAGTTCAAAAGTCCTGAGTAGTGCTCCTATTCTGGAGCTGGAGTTGAGTGTCATATCCATGCAGGCATCACAGGTACCACCTTGTATTATGCTATTTGAGACATTAGTTCTGCGTGAAGCCTGGCCTGTAGAGGCAGACACTAGGCTTTCTTCTTACAAAGTGATGTGCAGATGATGGATTTGAAACAACATTCCTAAACCAGTTTAGATAAAAAGGGATAATAGATAAAGAACTGAAAATATATCTCACTTGTTTTTCAGTAGAAAGTCTTGGTCCATTTGGCTGATTTTTTTGGAAGTGACTCTTTTCCTCAACTTTGCAGAAACAAAGACTGAGGATATGAAAACTCTGAGTAACCTCCTTCTCAGCTGCACGGTTTGAAAGACTTCCTGCTCCCTGGAAAACCATCATTCTGTGAGCAACCACCAAGCCACCATAACCTAAAGCCTTCACAGTAGCAGCACCTCTGCACAGGGGTAGCTCCTCCAGGGGAAGAGGTCCTCAGCTCCTGAGTACTTCCCTAATTTTTAGCTCCTGCCTTGAGGGTACCATGTCATAAGACCCCCTCATATTTGAAAGACCATTCCTGTGCCTTTGTGAGGCCTTGGTTAGCAATTTTTTTTTAAATTTTGAAAAGGTTTCTTTATGGTCTACACACATGCATTTGTTCTATACTCACTGCACTGCACATGCAGGAATAGCCATGAGGGAGGACAGGTTTTGTGGGCTTTGTGGCTATGGATAAGCACACTAATGGTGTAGCTTTGGTGCAGGACATGCCTAAGATTTCATGGACAGCGTACACTGTTGAATATGAATGAAGAGGACATAGCAGGGATTTATGACTAATTTCTATGGGTTTGTAAACATGGCCATATTGTATTATCTGCAGTTGAATATTACTCACCATAGTTCCTTATACATTTTATCTGTGGCTGCCCACAGTTTTTTAGCTCCATGTGAGGTCACAACTGTAGCTAGCATAAATTGATATTGCCATATTTAAATTAATTGAACCATGCTAATTTATACTGTCTAGGAGCTGGCTTTCATACCGTTTTGGTTGTTAATTGCTAGGACGATTGCAAATGTCCCTACATATGAAAAGTTGTGACAATAAAATCAATTATTTTGTACTTAGAATTCATGCTATATTTGATTAGATTTAAATTAATTAGACAGAAGCTGAATGTATAGACATATTTGTTGTTAGTATTCAGTTAACAAAAAGAGCTCTCCTCTCACAATATATCTTCCCACGTCCCCCAAATAAGGGAATTGTCCTTCTTACTTTTCCTGTCCAAAACATATAAACCTTTGGGACAGGCAAATAAGCAAATATTTTGGCTGGAAAAACACTTTTGTTGTCTGAGCAAAAGCGAGAGTAGCTGCATACTTCTATGGTAGAGCTGTATTATATTTAGCTCTGATGTTTGTTAGAAAACACTTGTCCTGAAAAAGTGTGAATGTCTGGTACTGCTTTCCAGGATAGTCTATACTTTGATTTTAAATTTTGAAATGAAGATGTATATATTCTGGCTGCTTGTGAGATGGACTGAGAGCTGCTGGTCGCAGCTGGAGAGTGAATTAACTGTAGAACAATATTGATTTACACTTTTGAGAAATGGTCCAGGCAACCATTCCCTAAAATAAAATAATTCTGAAAAGGAGCAGCTTCTGGTTTGCAGGTAGGACAAGTTTATTCAAATATTAATATAACTAATTAATAATATAAATAAATAAATAAATAAATAATATTATTGATATAAGTTATTTAGTCAAGGCTAAATCACTTATATAACCAAAGTATTTATGCAGTTGGTGGATGTTAAAAATATCATATGTGCAGAATACAGTTTTATTAAAATACCAGAAGAAAGAAAATTTTAAAGTGGAGGGGCTGAAACCTCAGGAGCTTTATTTCTAGCAATATTTCCAGCTTTACAAGAGGTCTTGTGTGACATACAGTTATCATATCATGTGCATCCCATCCAGTCTGAAACACTGGAATAAACACGAACACTTTTCATGGCTTAAATAGTTCTAAACCAAATGTTTTGAGGTTTGTCCATCTTATTCATTACAAAGCAGTTGGACATTTCCAACCGAAAATGTTTTTATGGTTTACCATGTTCCACTGGCAAGCTTTTGAAGAGAATAGATTGTTGCACCATCATTTAGAAGAATTTGGACAGCTACGTTTTATAAGTATTCTGGAAAAGGTGTCTTAGGGGCAGCTCTTTTAATCAGTACATTTAATGTACTTCTGCCAATGTAAATTAATCTGGTCTACTGTAGAGCTGTCAATAAATTTCATCAGTTTAATATTTAGTAGCCACCCTCTCTAACTGGGAAAAGGCAAGGCCATAAGCTGAAAAAGAAACGTGCAGGATAGCTACAAGTACTTGTGAAATATCTCAAATCTTTCAACAATTGGACAAGTAATCCACATTCTTTCAAAATGCTTAAAGTTTATTGGCATGGGAACTGCTTTGCTGAATGGATAGATGAAAAAGAATGAAATATTGTGCAATCACTTTGGGCAATTTCTTTCTCCTTATTCCGAGAATGGTCTGGTTAATTAGCATGCTTTAAACACAACATTTGGCTGTCTGATCTGCACAGATGTACAATTTGTGCTCTGCTGGTGATCCAGCTACACAACATGCCACACTCCAGCTGCTTTCTGAGTACTGGCAGAAGCACTGTCTTTCTTTCATTTCTTTTTTTTTTTTTTTTTTTTGTCTTTTGATTTTTACTTCTATCTTTTTTGATTTTTCCTTAATCTTATCATTCACAAGTCAGAAATTTGAATCATTACATTTTAATATAAGGTTATTTTCTCTCAGGCAAGTTTTCCAGAGTTTATGCCATCAATATGATACAAAAGACCCTCATGAAAAAACAGGTTTGACAGCAAATCCTACCTATAGGTAGAATCATTCATCAAAGAAGATCCATCAGTACAAATTCATGGAGTCTAAGCAAATTGTTTTAACAGAGCCAGGTTTCTGTCCTTCAGGTTTCTGAGGAGCTGAGACATTTGCAAAGTGTTCCACAAGGCAGAAGATGCCCAATATGTCCCAACATTGTAACAGACGTACATTTTAAATCACAGAGTCTCAAATATCTGATGGAGAAACCTTCCATAAGATTAGACACTGAGTTATAACTACAGCAAAATTGTACACCCATCCAACTTCATATATGTTTGGTGTTCCTCAGAGGGAGTGATCACATACATTGGTGGGTGTCATTTCCACGGCAGTAGATGACTGTTATTTATGACATTATTCACTCAACTAGTTGGGGTTTTTTTCTGTTACAAAGATACAAATGTCAAGCTACCAAAAAAAAAAAAACAAACCAAAAAAAACAAAAAAGGGAATGGGGGCAGGAAACACTACAGTAACAGGGTTCAAGGTTAAGTGTAGCAGTCACAGAATCAGAGAATGAGTCAGGTTGGAAGGGACCACCATGGGTCATTTCATCCAACCTACCTCTTCCAACAGGTCATCCTAGAATACGTTGCATGGGATGGCATGCAGATGGTTCTTGAATATCTCCAGTGGGAGAGACTCCACAACCTCTCTGGCCAACCTCTTCCAGTGTTCAGTCACTTATACAGTAAAGAAGTTCTTCCTCACATTCAGGTGGAAGTGTATCAGTTCCTGCCCTGTTGCCTCTTATCTTGTTGCTTGGCACCATGAAGAGGAGCCTGGAAACATTGTCTTGGCACTTTCCCTTCCGATAGTGATATACATTGATGAGATCCTCTCTCAGTTGTCTCTTCTCAAAGCTGAACAGGCCCAGCTGTCTCAGCCTTTCCTCATAAAAGAGATGCTCCAGTCCCTTCATCATCTTTGTCTACCTCTGCTGGACCTGCTTCAGGAGTTCCATGTCTCTCTTGTACTGAAGAACCCAGAACTGGACACAGCACTCCGGATGTGCCTCAACAGTGCTGAGTAGAGGGGCAGGATCACCACCCCTGACCTGCTGACAGTGCTCCTCCTAATGCACTCCAGGCTACCGCTGGCCTTCTTGGCCAACAGGACACACTGCTGCTTCATGGGCAGCTTGTTGTCCACAGAACCCCCAGCACCTTCACAGAGCTGCTTTCCAGAAAGTTCTGGAGTTCTTCTTCCCCAGGTGCAGAACCATGCATTTGACTTTGTTGAACTTCAGACAATTCTTCTCTCTCCATCTCTCCAGTCTGTCACGGTTCCAGCCCTCTGGGATCTTATCCACTCCTCCCAGCTTTGTGTCATCAGTGAACTTGCTGAGGAGGCCGCTGCCCCTTCATCCAAGTAATTTCTGAATAAGTTAAACAATACTGGGCCCAGTACTGAACTTTGGATGATACCCCTTGTGTGTGACAGGCCTCCAACTAGATCCTATGCTATTGATTATGATTCTGTAGGATCTGCCATTCATCTAGTTCTCAGTCTACATCACTGTCCACTCAACCAGTCCACACTTCCACACCAGTCCTCAGTTCGCCTCTGAGGATGCTGTAAGGCCCCTAGAAACTCACTCAATGAGGTTTTTTAACAGGGCTTACAGTTGTTCATGTACTCTGAGTTGCATGCATGGGAGAAATACTGACAAGATATTCTCAAGAGGTCAAAACAACAAAAATTACTTTACTGGTAATTTTAGAAAATCAGAGAACTTTTGCAAAGTGTTTAGAACAACATTGAATCACAGAAAACACTTCTCAAAACATTAACCTAGCCCATTCAACTCAGAAAATTTTAAGCCTGTTCAATTTCAAGTTACTCAAGAATTCCAAGAAGACGGAATTAGAAGTAGAAGAAAGAGAAAGGCAGAAAAGATATAGGAAAGCACATATATAGCTACCAACTCCCGGGTTCCAATGATGAATTAAACTCCAAGAAGAGGTACAGTCCAGTCAATGTGATGGCCTCATGTTTGCCTTTAAATGCCTCTTGGCCTTCCTGAACCCTTCCTACAGGTGGGACTTCTGGTCATTTGGCCACTCATGAGCTGGGTTAGGGGCTCCAGGGGTGAGTGTGGAGCACTGCCTTCAGAATGCCATGATTGGCACCACTGTCTGGCTGGGATACAGACTCTAGGGTTGGGTGGTGCAAGGTCCAACCTGCCCCTTCCCACATACACATGCATCCTAAAATGTCTCAAGGCATCATTCTTTCCAGTTTCTTCCAAATGCTGTGAGGGACAGTGTAGAAAGACTTGCTAAAGTTAAGATAGAAAACATCCTCTGGTCTCTCCTCATTCATTCAAGTAGTTTTATTGCAGAAGACAATCAGATTGGTCAAGCATGTTTTACCTTTAGTGAATCTATGCTGGCTACTCTTGATTATCTTGTCATCCATGTGGATAGAGATGGACTCCAGAATGGGGTGTACCATCACCTTTCCAGGGACTGAGGAGCTGTCTGGATGGTAGTTCCCTGAGTCCTTTTTCTTGCCCTTTTTGAAGACAAGGGTGACTTTTGCTTTCTACTGGTCCTCAGGCACCTCTCCTGATTTCCATAAACCTTGAAAGATGACTGTGAGTAGCCTCTCTACGGTGTCCACTCAGCACTGTGAATGCAACCTGTCAGGGCCCATGGACCTGTGCATGTTCTCTAAACCAATCCTCATTGACCAAGGGAAAGTATTCAGTCATGAGGTTGATGGTGACTTTCCTGTGTAGAAGTCATACTTTGACTAGTAATGTATCATCTTTGCCACAGAATTTTTATAACACTTCTATGAACACACTGACTGTTCTTAATCAAACTGTTTCTATACAGAAGCCTTTATCCATGATATATTTGTTTTCTTCTAAAAATTGTTGATTTTCTCCTGACTGCAGTTTCTGGCATCCCAAAGGAGCACCTGCTCATTTTTCTATTTTTTTCTTCCAAAGAAAGGACAATTATTGCAAAATCTATCACTGTAAAATTAAGGTCATAGTTTATTCAAAAGTTTTAAGAGAATAAAGCCACATCCTGCACAGAAAAAAAATTGCCTGCACTACTATCAGAATTATTAGAAGTTATGACATTTTCTGTCGTCTAAAGTAGGGCAAAATTTCTTGTGAAATATTTATGCAATTAGAGAGGTGGTAGTGGAATCCCAAGAAATGATAACTGCAAGGTTTATTTTCTGAAAAATTATGTCTTTGAATGTTGTGCAAGTAGGAGTATGTTTGCTGTGTAATTATTTTAATGTTGCCATGAAATAGCATTGACAGGTTGGACCATAATGACAGCTCATAGAAAGTTTTTATTAGACAATATTTTTAGGAGTTAAGATGGCCCCCCATATACCTCATTGCCTGGATGTACCTGGGGCCACTCAGACATAACAGTTTGCAGAGGAGCAGGAAGAGCTCTCTGCTCCTGTCAGCAATTAAACTCAGTAAAGCTTTTAAACTAAAAGGGGGTATATTTAGATTAGATATAAGAAAGAAGATTTTTGCAATGAAGGTTGTAAAATAGTAGAATAAGTTGCCCAGAGAGTTGGTAGATGTCCCATCCCTGAAAATATTCAAGGTCGGGTCAAATGGGGTTCTGAGCAACCTGACCTAGTTGAAGATGTCCCTGCTTGTTGCAGGGGCTTTGGACTAGTTGTCCTTTAAAAATACTTTCTAACCCAAACTGTTGCATAATTATACGATTCCATGATTCCCAAGGTCAGCAGGGTGCCATGGCCCTGGGGCAGTGTGAGACTGCAGAGAGGTGGGAAAGCCACCAGGGCAGCTGGAGCCAGTGTGGTCTTGGCCTTGGGCATGGGATGTGCCCTGTCCTGTTACAGTGACTGCCTGGAGCAGACATAGCTGATAAACAGAAACAAGGCTATGGATAAACCACCAAACATGCCTGTTCAGCCTTGGTCCAAGAAATCAAGGTTTTTGGGTTTTTTTTCACAATTTAGAGGGGTAGAAATGTGGAGAATGGTCGCATTGGTTTTACCTTTGCTCCCTAGAGGAAAAATTATAGTAGAGTCATAAATGTCAGCACTCTGAGCCAAGCAATAACTTTTTATGACATTGTAACCAAGGGGCATTTAGAAAGTTTGTGAGGGAAGTTTTGGACTCAGCCATATATATATACACATCAGCCCATATATAAATTCAATAATTTCTTAGACTTCCTGAATAAGAATTTATTTGTACTTCAAATTGAAAGTATGAGATTTATGACTTCCAAGCACTGCTTAGCTAGAGCATGTAGAAGCATGTATGCTTTTCTCTGTTATTGGAGCACAGTATGTCCATCCTCTCACCTTGCCTATTAACATTTTAGCTTCTACTGAGGCAGCACCACAATTGGCTCCTGGCATGTGAGTACTGGCTTGCTAGGAACTAAAATAAGGACCACAGCTTCTTCCACTATGGCTAAGAAAAATCTGTCTGATGTAATAATAAACCTTCACCCATGATTTGGGACAAATTTTAATTGAAGATTAAGAGTTTAAAGCCTTTATGTTCCTTTTTGAATTCCTTGTTCCTGTCCATTCAGACCCAAGCACACTTTTGCACTGTGGCAGAGCCTTGAAATACAGCAATTAGCCATGCTGGTGATTACCCTGAAAATTATAGTGATGGGTAGGAGTTACTCATGTGTTGAATGACTTCTGAATGTGCCAGCCTTGTGGAAGGCACAAGTAATTTTGACTCTTAATGACCATGAGTCACTGATGGAGGGAGAACTTCATGTCCTGACAAGTCAGTAGGAAAGAAAGGCTTTGCCCTTCTAGCTACTAAATGCACAGCACTTTTGCAGCCGAATTTCTAAACAGGATTTAGACCCCTTGAAAAATATGGGTCCCTTTAAAATCAGCAGAAGATGAGTGCTGCCAGCATCTTATAGATCTGACAAACCGTGGCTTTCCTTTGGACCTATTGGGACACAACACCCTTCTGCCCTAGAGGAGAGAGAAAATGCAAAGGTAAGCGGGTGAGGAGAAGCAGAAAGAGCTGCTGACCACCTTGAACTGAGCACTCCATTGTATATGTAACCAGAGATACTGATTCTTGTCTGCCGATGCCATAACCTGGCCTTCTGAGTTGTCTTTGTGCCATGCTGTTCACAGCTGCATGGCAAGCTCACTCAGTTGCCTATTCAAGGTCCTTTTACAGCAGAATTATGGGGTTGAAAATCATGTTAGTTTGTCAAAGTGTACCCATATCTCCTTTCCAAAAAAGATGCCCAAACAATAAAGAGAAAGGGGAAACCAAAAGACAGATATTCTCTTCCAAATTAGTTCATGGGGGAGGGAGCATATTCCATTTTGATAGTTATTTTTGCTTATTCTCTATTCTAAACCAGCAGTAGGGTGAGTTTACAACCACTAAGTTTTTCCTCCTGAACAATCTCTATTCACTTTGTTGTCACCTGTAACTCATTTCTTGGGCTGTTAAGTGTAATGACAGAGGATAATGTATTGTTGGTCAAATATCACATCAGAATTATGAGCCCTTCAGTCTTGTCTGGTAGAGTATTGATTGCTTGAATAATAGATGAGCTCTTATAGCCAATAACATTTTCATGTAGGTATCCTAAGTGATACAAGGAGTAGAAATAAAAACACAGGAAATCAATAGATACATTGAGGCCCATTCCTGAAGAAAACAGTTATTGCAAGTTCTCTACTGAGTCACTCTCAGGTTTAGTAGAGTGACTATTAAACTGCAATGAGGCATGCTAAAAACATTATACAGTTCCTGCAAAATTACTTACTAAAGTTGCAGACCCTGGCAACTCTCCTGACTGGCTGCTGCAGACAGCTTAGTGCCTCACCGGCTTTGAGCTGCTGGATAGGGAGCTCTCAGGTCTTCCATGAAGAGGTCACACTTTATGTGTACATAGGCGCCTACTTAAGTCCTCTGGCTCCATTCTCCTTATACCTTGATGCCTTAATTTAGATGTATGCAACTTTAACTTCTAATTTTATTTTGATGAGGTGTTTCGTTTCCTTGACTGACTGCTTGTGAAGAAGGAAGAAGAAAATTTTACGGGTTAACAAAGTCTTGAAAACACACATACACCTACTTCCTAAAGATTGAAATAAACAAAGGATCCCAAGAAATCTAATTTCTATAACACTGTCTTACTTTTCCTCTACTGAGGCTTTGGTGAATGGTTAGGAAATTTTTTCCAAATGAAAAAAGACATGTTGTCCCATCTTCATCTCCCTCAGGAACAATTTGTAGAATCATAGAATCATCTAGGCTGGAAAAGACTTCCAAGATTGTCGCACTTGGACATGAAAGAAGCACGCAGACACCTGTTGGAGAGAGAAGCCAAGCAAAAGGGGCCAAGAAACCCCAGACTTTATGTATATCTCTTCTTAGAAACCCCCGTGGATTTGAGGGAGAAATTGCCACCCCTCAATCACACTGGTCAAAGGAAAAATCCATCAAACATCTCCGTCCAGGAGAAAGGAATGCAAACAATAGAACACAGTTAGAAAAACATGGCTATGTTTACAGAAAGTGCGTGAGAAACTGTTACAGAAAAATGAAAACATCGAAAAACTGCAAAACTCAGGGCAACACAAGATCATGGAGTCCAACCTTTGACTGATCACCACCTTGTCAACTAAACCACAGAACTTCGTGTCATGTCCAGTAATTTCTTCATCCTGAGCAGTCTATTTAAATTCAACCTAATTTTTAATTATTATACTAAGACAGCACAAACACCAGAAGAAATATGGGATTTTGCAGGTATATGGACCTTTGTTCATGAAAATATTTTCAAGTTTCTCTGAATGTTTAAGAAATCTGCTTTTGAAAATATAAACCTACATAATCTTTGAATTTCTGTCATACAACTCAAAGTCCTGAACAAAATGTGGGTGCTGTTTGAACAACTTAATTCTCACAGATAGTGGGTATAGAATGTTTAAGAGGTTCGTATCAATTGAAACAGATCTTGAGTATAAAAGGGCAGTATAAACTATGCCTGATAATACCTGGTCCAGACACATTATTAGTTATCTAGGTCTTCGAGCAGGGAACCTGAGTTCGGAATGATGAAATGACTTGGAAATACTCACCTCTTCAAAAACATAGACACTTAGTGAAGCTCTCCTTAGTCCCAGTTTCAATTCCCAACCATCTTTCATCCTTCTTTCACTATATTGTGCATGAACTGTGTCAATGTTTCTCTCTCTTGCTTTTTACCTAAATACTGGAAAGTAAAAGTAAGACATTTTTTTCTATAAACAGCAGCTTTCATGGTACAGCTTTTTATGATGTACCAAAAGAAAGATGATATTTGAGGGAGTATTTCAAATTTGCTGTCAGAATATTTCCAGAACTTCAAATCTTTTGAGGTTTATCCATGACAAAATCTAAATTTTCTGGCTCATATTGGGGAAAAAAAAGGGCAAAAACTGGCCTCACTGACTTTATGGGGAAAAATCATCCATACCTGAGCTCACCCCCAGTGAGCTGACAAGCCATTAAGAGGAAGGGGTTCAAAGCTCAGGACGAAAACCATACCTCAGTCTAGGCTGAAAAGACATCACTCCTTCCTTCCTTCTGCCCCCATTTCTATCATTATTTAAGGAAAGCCTAAGCCTCTGCAGGCTCTTCTCCCTGAGTTTGATGGAAAATTGTTGCAGTAGCCCAATATGGAGATAGACATGTGATTTGTCCACAGACAGACATTTCCTGACACTATTAACATTGATAACAATCTTTAACAGAGCCATCTGACTGTGTGTTATCTCGGCATTTTAAATAGTTTTCTTTTAAGCTCAAACTGCTATTGCCTCCCAACTAATAACACTTTTTCTATATTTGTCTAGAAATTGAAATAGCTTCTTTTTGTGCTGTTATTTATTTCTGTCAGGCCTTGGCACCCCGACCAAAATTATTTCTGCTGACAAATTATACAAGTATTTTGTATAAGCACTTTGTAAAGGGAGGTTGGCATAACTTTGCCAATTTAGGCTTGAGGTTGTTTGTGGATCTGTGTTTTTAAATAAGAGAAGTATGTTTTCATTCTGGCTGTCCAAGGTCCATCCAAAATTAAGAAATTAAATGAGTCTAGTGTTTTGCAATCTTTTACCTCTTTATAGGAAGGTAAGTGTAGCAAAAAAAGGACCCCAAGCAGTGTAGAGGCAGCTATTTGCACATGGGCTAGTTCATGGAATGACTGTACTGATGCTTTGATCTGTTTCTGTCATGTACTCCGGCCTAATGCCCCTTAAGGAGTGGACTAAGTGGACTTAGAGAAGACCACGTTGTGGTGGTGTTCTCAGAGGTCAGAGAAATAAAGATTGATACAGGACCAAATTAATGACACTGAAATAAGCAAGCTGAAGTTCTGCACAGGACCAGAAAGGCTGCTAGAAGAGACTCCTCAAGGAATCTTCAGTACGGTTGTCTATGTGGAACTAGTGCCACCTGTAAGTATTGGTTGAACCATATTTAGAGTGGATATCTTCCTTTAATGGTGCCTCCCTGATGTGTAGAAATACATAATTTGCAATTAAATGTTTTTGTCATTTGTGATACTCTATTCTAGGACTTTTCCCCTATTCAGCAATGTAACATCCATTTTGGAGAACATATCTAAAACAGAAAACCATAATATCTTTTTGTGTTCATTGTTGAAAACAGACATGTTTTGGAATTTTTTGTTTATACTATGTATTTCAAATGTCCTTTCTAAGAGTCGTGTTACAACTGATGCCAAATTTCCTTTAATTGTTTTTTTGGTGGGCAAAACTGCCTTGCACTCCACCTAATTTTTTGTTCTTTTCTCTTTTTTTAATTCTTTTTTCTTTTTTTTTTTTAAAATGATGAAAGCTACCTAAAAAAGAACAATGGTCCCCAAAAGCAGTTTTGTACTTACATTGTCAATTGTGGCAAATCTTAGGAAATGGCAACCTCTTCACCTTGTTGTTTAAATTGAAAGAAAATGCCCTGTGTTTCTCCTTCTGTTGAGAGCTGTGTCTGCATTTGTGTGCATTTACACAGCTGGAGTGAGATAGGTATTAGAATATACAGCATGATATATATTTGGATGCAGTTTATTTAGGAATACTGGTGGAGGAAGAAGTTGTAGATATCCAGTGAAGCTAAAACACATTTGTTTATTTAATTATTAAATAAACTCCTGGGCTACATCTCAACCTTGAGTTACTTAGCACGTGTTGACTGAGTTGGTGAAAATTCATCTCTCTGCCTCTCTACACTTTCTAGTTACAAAACACATAAAACATGTAGCAACATGTCTAGTATGTTACAATGATGAAACCATCTTTTCATCACTGTTGGGATGCAAGGAAAGTATTATCATCTCTTATCAGGTCTACTTTATACTCTAAGCCCTTTTATATCCTGTGTTCTGTGGTCCCACACAAAGAAGCACAGTGGAGGCAAAATGTTGATCTCCATGTGCCCATGGCTTATCCATGACTTTCCTAAATGCCACATTTCTCCATCTCTCTGAGCTTCAGAAACCTTTAGACCACATGCACCTTTCTCTTCTCTGAGTCATTTTTCCACTTCTCCTTGTCCAGATTGAAGAATCTGAACCTTTTCTTCCCAAAAGGTACATCTAAATGTACAGAAGACACATCTAAATGTATTTCCAGCTTTACCACCTGTTTCAAATGCTGTACCAAGGAGATATCTTTTACAATTTTAATTTTCTTTCTAAATATTGTTATGAAATGCATTGTTTCCTGTTCTCTCTCTCTCTCTCTCTCTTAATCTTAACCGCAGACTGGTAGCAAGAATTAATTTTCTATAGTGCAAAACAAGATCTAATGCATCAACAGAACAAACATATGCCTGCTATCATCATGCACATCAACTCAATTTACCAAGCTAGCCATGAACAGACTACATAGCATAGTCAAGCTTTAAAAGCAATTAGTATTGAATTGCAAATTTTTCATTGGGTTATCACTTAGAATTAATATATAAAAATATGTTTTCTCTTAAGGTAAAGAGTACAAACTTTTTTAGAAGTGGAAAGAGCCTTAGAAACCAATTTTAAGGTTTGTAACCTTTGTAAGAAAACATTGAGTTAGTAATGAGCATAAGACTGAGAAGGGAAATGTATCGATAAGCTGCTTCTTCTACTTCCTACTTATGCAACAGGAATGGCCATTATGCAGTTCATAAAAGGATTCTGAAACTTATTAACATAATTAGGGGTACAGTGCTGGGCCAAGCTTTGTTAGCTCCACTAGTGCCACCACAGCAAATTCCGTTTGATTTTTACCAGAAGAGATTCTTAGTAATGCAATGCCAAGTACAAATGGAAAATACATTTTCCCTCATTTTAAACAAATAAATCATTCCAAATATTTTGATGGTGTCATGACAAAAGCAGCTACAGTCTAAAACTTTGCATTTAAATAGTCTTAATGAAGGAAAGTGCCTTTTACAGATGGGGTGTTGCAAAATTTTAAAGAAAAAAGTCTTTGTAAGAATCTACTAAGAATTTAATGATAGACTGGATAGATCCACCCTTTTTGTGAGATGAAGGGACAAGGGCTACTGTCCTTTTCCTCAGGCTATCTGGTTTCTACTAAGGGACAAGGTAATTGCAAGCAGCAGAATCTTAGCAGCAAGTTGAAAGCTGTACTGACTTGTTAGAGCCCTCAGTAGTTGCTATGTATCTAGCTTTTCTTCTTGTGAAATGAATAGGCTCATTTACATCAGAAAATGCTGTTAAAATATCACAAAATGTGAGTTCACTTATAAAATTAATTTATTTGGTTAAATTAGACAAAATGGACAAGCACAGGTTTGTAGATAAAGTGATGCTGAAAAAATTCTGTCACATCTACCATGAATGCATTGGCCTCATCCTCAGGGTTCAGTGGCCTTTTGCATTTCCAGAAGGCCTTTGTATATCTCCTGAAGTGGATGAATCCATCACCAGCAGTCAAGAAAAAATCTGCCAATGGAGTCTGCAGATGGTAGTGTTTGTCTTCAGGGGCAGAAACTTTTCCACACAATGTACTGCATGCTGGTTCCTAGGCAGACTCTGTTTTGTGTGATGCCAGGAAACCTGTGACTTGTGTCACCCACACCTTCCAGAAGTACCTGTATGGCGTCAGCAATCACATCAGTATCCAGGCTCCAGCACTGATAAAGTAAGGCAGGCAATATGTGGGTTTGTTTAAACCTGACTCCAGGGTCACCTAATGTGGTGTACTCAAAGCTAAGTTTTCACTGATCTTGATTCAGTCACTAGAATTATGTTCATTATTTGCCTGCTGTTAAATTAAGCTCTTCTTACTTATTTCAAGTGTTTGAGATTAGCAGAAAAGGAATTTTGAATCTTCTGATAGGATCAAAGGTTGTGAAACTATTTTCTGAAAACTCAGACTGCTCTACATTAATTAAATCTTCCTTCTTATGTCAGCCATGCTTTACTAGACAATTAGTCATTAACCTCCCTCTTTAGTTTTCTTTCATAATGTGAAGAAAACCCTTCAGCCTCAAATGCAAAAGCACATTTCTTCTTAACACAATGATGGAAGGATCTTACTGTTTTTCTCAGTTGTGGCATAAAGAATGGCAATTTTGTATCTCTCTTGTGTACTTAGATCTGCTAATTATTAAATTGTTCTGATTTGGAAACAAACCAGTGGAGGAATTAACCCCACAGAAAAGTGTTGAGAGATTCCAAGTCAGAACTACAATTTAATAGGAGGAAATTAAAAGCAGTAATACAGAGAAACACCAGACTGAACTGAGAAGGCAACAATACAACCTGCTACCCTGTTTGGTCAGGGTAGTGATAGCAGTCCTAATCACATAGTGGTTGCAGTTCTGCTGGAGTGAGAGATGTGGTTGTGGAGCTCCTCTCCTTTGGAGACCAGAGGAGATGAGTGGAGATCTGTGATCGGTGGAGGTCCTTTTTATTTGGGTAGGATGTTCAGATCCTTCTTTTTGGGGCGGAGCATATCACAGTGCGAAGAAAGCTTATTGGTGGAGGTTGTTCAGTCTTTTCCTTAGAAGATGTTATCAGGACTAAGTCCTTCAGCTGCCTCTTATCTAATGCCCAGTCTGCAATTTTGGAGGGTGTAGTCAGCTGTGTGAACGACCCATTGTTAGCGACTCATCAATAGTGATGGAGATGGTATTAGAATACATTCCTTTGGTTACAACCCAGAACATAAATGCTTTCCCATCACCAGTGGCTTTGTTTTCCTTTTTTCACCTACTTATTTTAGCATAACTTAAATGTCTGATGGTGTCTCCAGCCGGTTTCATGCAAAGACTGTGTTCTTATATTTAGTGCTTTATGAAGACACTTGGGAGAGAAGCAGCCAATCTCCCTCTTTGCCCAACTCTGTGTCCTGAAATGCCTTTAATAACTCAGGGCACTGTTCACTTTGCATTCATTGGCACTTTGTTGCTCCAGGACTGCCAAGCAACTGTCTTAGGGGAAGGAGGATGTGCTCATTAAGGTTGAAGTTTCTATGGGAATACAGTGGCTTTACCAGGTACTGCCTGTGAACTGACCTGTGATAGCTCTTCGCATGTGTGTTCATATAAATGATGAACGCTCACATTATTTAGTTTTGCATATTAACTGATACCTTAATAGAAATTCTCATTATTCATGAAACAAGAATGCAAACATGAAGATTAGGTAAATGCATTCTTCCATTTGAGTGTTTTACTTTGTTTGACTGAGAACTACAAGATGAGACGGTTTTTTTCTCCCACAGACATAATTTGAGTTCTGGTTGTTTTCACACTGGATGGTTATCCAAGCATGAAAGGGGATGCTTTACTGTGCAGAAAGCCAGGGTAAAGTCCTCTGTGTCACTTGGATCCTGTGAGGATCCCACACCAGGACCAGGTAGAGCAGTAGCAGAGAAGAGTGAAGTGGCTTAGCCCAGAAAAGGCCACTAGTGTCCATCCATGGTTCTACCAATTGGATCGATTGCCTAACCCTTACCTACAGCCCTTGATATTATAGTGTCTGTTCCAGCTTATAAAAATCAGCAAGTCCTCAGAGAGCTTTTGGATTATAGGAAAAAATTATACAGCCCATTACAAGCTTTGCAAAAATAGTTCTAAAAATGTAACAACACGTTGTCTCCTGTCTTTGCTGAGGCAGTTTGATTGACTTAGGTTGTCATTTGCAGCTTCTGGCTTGCTGTTTGTACATGTGACATAATATGACAGAACAGTACATCTGAACACTGCAAGGTTTCTGCCTTTTACCTCACAACTCAGAATTACAGCTCACTCCTAACTTGCAGAAAAATTAACAGTGATCAGAGTGTAATTTAAATCTATCAATACCTGGGAATATTGTAGTGACTCTTTTGCTTCTGTGCTTTGTTCATATTGCTGCATTTGTGCCAAGACTGTAATTTTTCTCTTGTGCTGTTGTTTTTTGAAATCTCTCATACAGTGCTAAAAGAAGTATTTTGAAACAGTAATTGTTACCATTATTGTATAATAGCTGCATAGTAATTAGAGTTCAGGAGCAAGACTTGAACTTGATTATATAGTCTAAGACTGTGACTGTATTTCAAGTTGAGACCATCCTTTTAAAGTTATAAGTGACTTTCTAGTTTCTCCTGCATATACAGAGCCATGGTACAGTCTATCATCTAAGGACACAGAAGAAAAAATGGTACTTTTTTACCTATTCCCATTCTTGTATCATTCACGTACAGGTGAATTACCACATCAAGATATTCATTTCAATATATTGAAGTTTATTTTTGTCCTCATAGGATAATTTTAAGCAAGAAATAATTGGAGAAAATATTCAATTTGCCAGCACAGTTGATGCATTCATCAAGGAAATATGATTGCATTAAGATGCCTCCAACGGAACAACATTCTTGACTAACACATAATACACAGTGGAAGCAGCTGCTAGCAATTCTTGTCAAGCATTGAAAGATGGTATGTCAAACTGAAAAGAAAAAATCAATAAAAATTTCCAGTTCATATATGATTTTTCTTAGATTTCTTTTATAGTACATAGTACAAGAATTTTCCTCTCTCCTTTGCTCCATGTAATTTGGGCTTTGAAATATGTATTAAATGTCAGTAAATTAGAGGTAAGTTGTATAAAAGCATATGTTGGGAGACGGCAGAGCAAATTCCAAAGCTCTTGCAACTCTTGCTGCAGCTTGCAGCAAGCTCTTACTGTAAGGTTGTCTGCTGACAGCAGGACAACACCATGGAATCCCACTCACTTATCCCAGGTCACCTGATACAGTACTTGGGGGGGTTTGAGGAGATCAGTTGATGTCCCTTAGAAACAGAATTCAGGGTCCACAATGCATTGTGCTGATTTACTCAGATTTCAGGAAAATTCTTTGTGTGACATTAAAACTTCCTAGAAGGTTAAAGTTGTGGAGGGGAAGGAAGGCAGAGAGGAAGAGTTTTAATATCGGGAATGGTGTGAATACTTAACACTTCCCTCAAGGCCCCCTGACCTGCAGAGGTTTTTGAGACAGATTGCCCAAATCCTGCTTCTTCTGGAAGGCCACTGAGTCAGCTGTGAAGCTCCATGCTCTTCCTTGTGGTCAGGCTCTCCAGGGGCATCAACAGCTCCCACCTGTGCATTACTGGGCCATGAAGAGCTAATAGAATCCACCTTAGTGTATTTATTTCTGCTCTACAATACAAAACTATGCACAAGGAAGGTCAAATCCTTGTTTAGCTACAACTACTTGAGATTTAAAGCAAACCCTGATTTTTCATGTGGATGAATGGATAGAGCTTGATCCACATGGTTTAATTTGGCCCAGAAGAGAAGGTACTTACTTGATTCTATGTTTTAGCCCAATTATTGTTTCTTCCACAAGGCTTGTAGGGAATATAGAAGAATGAAAATAGAAGTGAACACGTATTAGGCAGGTCCTTGGAGTTTTATTTGCTTTCATTTCAGGATTTGCAGAGGCCAACTTGTGTTGTTGGTAATCCCTTAATATGGTTGCCTTTGCTGGTCTTAAATTGAGGACTCAATAGTGATAGCACTCTAGGCTGTGAAAGATCAATACACACGGGTCTTTTTCAGTGCCCTTCATTACTTTTTGTGATTTATTTCTCTCTTGGCTAGCATATGCCTAAGCCTCTTGGATTGAGTTTCCTGCATGCCTACCTTGGCAACGAAATAATTGAAAACTTTGCTAAAGGAAGAAAAATAAAACTTGCAAATATGTTATCTACAAGAGTCATCTTGGTTTATAACTCTTCAGAGCTGCAGCAAACTTCTTTGGAACAAATAATTTTACATTGTTTAAAATATTATGGAAATTAAAATTTTCAACCTTCCTGAAGAAAACTTTACTCGGGAACATTCCTAGGTCTCTTTCTGACATACTATCAAGAATGACATGACAAAAACTGGTAGCTGACCAGTAATGGTTGCTATAAAATCACAGCTATGTAGAGCAAGATGTTTCAGGGTAGAATAAGGCGCTTGTGGTCTACTAGTAGTGTCTGAAATGAAATATACCTGTGGAGAGTTGGGATCCCATCCCTTCTGGGAAAATAAATCATAACACTACATTTGGTAGAACTGAATATTCCAGACTGGAACTGGTCAGAGTAGTATAAATGTTAGTGAAAATTATAACTTCTAATTATAATTTATTATGACTACACAGTGTAGTGATAATAACATTTACAGTGGGAGCCAACTCTCGTCTTAACTTGGCACTACGCAGAGCAATGCCAGCCCACTCTTCAAAATAGATTTTTAATTTAATTAAACAAGCTATTTATGTTAGTGTTTCCTGCTTTAAACTGTTTGAAATAACAGCCTGTTTATTTTGACAAAGATGATGACAACAGATATGTACCTGTTGAGAAAAGCTACAGCTTTTTTTTTTTTTTGCTGAATTCTTGAGGGAGAGAGACAGATGGCATTCATACAGATCCCTCTTAAAAATGTGTGGGTCTTGTATAGACCTCAGTAGGCACAGAAACCAGGGTAAAGATGAACTGTCTGGTAGATGAGGAGGGGCTTGGGCACTATCAGCTTCCCAAGGTTAAAGGCACTGGAGCCTGCTCCATTTGCAGAGGCAGAGAAAACTCATCTCCTCATCCAAATTGGCAGCTGCTGAGTTTCTCTTCCCCTGTCCCAGTAAATGATCCTGCTCTGATGTCAGTTACATTTCTCTCCAGTTTTAGCAACTTGTTTAAATAAAAAAAATGCTATAAAGAACTGTTGACACCTCAGGGATATCTCTGGAAAACTTGGTGTTTTGAAACAATTTTGCAGATGCCATATTAGAAAGGCTTTGGCCTTCTTCACATGATTTCTGCATTATTTACAAGAGATGCTTGCACAGAAACATGATCATGTTTCAGAATGTCATATTTTTCCACCTGCTTATTTCTTGTTTGAAATCTGCACTTTCCAGCTGACTCCACAGCCATTATGTGAATGACTCTGCTGTGTTACCTCTCTAATGTGTTCATGATATCTTTCCTAAATATATTTTTGAATACGCATTCCTGTCAGATGCAGGGCTATAATTTTTATTTATCATGGTAAGTATATTAGTACAATATTAGTATGGCTACAGTTGTATCAGTGTGAAGTATGTCTCTGTCTATAGAGCAATGAAATATACTGTTAAAATAACAACTTTAGCACCACCAAACTATAGTCTTTGAACAATATTGGTTTGGTTGATGAGACAGTACTGCAAAGAGGCTCAAATTGCCAGGATGATGGAGATTGCACAGATTTTTTCTTCCCAAGATTGAAAGAAATTTTTTCAGATAACTTTCCTCTTCTTTTCCATGACTGTAAGAAAATGGCAGTTTTTCAGCAGGAAGACCATTTCCCACGTGGTTTAAGCATGAGCACAGGAACAGGGGTCACAGAATGGAGCACAGGAGAGGAGGCAGCAGGGCAGTGCTCACCCAAACCAGTGATACACTCGGGGGAATGATTCATCTCCTCCCCAGCATCCAGTCCTGCCCTACCCTGGGCCCTGTCTCATGCCTGCTTAAGCCATCGTGGCTGAGCTGCAAGAGGATCAGAAAACTCACTGGGCTGGGCAACGACTGCCTTCTGCCTCCAGCATTAATTTGCAGCCACCTTGGTTTCTTAATGCAGTGCAGAAGGCACTGGTGCACTGGAGAGATGAGGACTGTTCTGGCAGCACTGGTGGCTCAACCTGCACCTCTAGCTATGGCCCAGGGCATCAGCTGGCAGGCCCTCAGTGAAGGAAGACACTCTGGTTCTGTCAAAGGAATTTCTGAAATTTCAGACAATGTAGTGTATTTTCATCTGTAGTCCACTCTGTCTTTACAGAGGTAGATGTCTGGTCACAGAGGTGCATAACTCCCAATTGTCATTACAGGAAGAAAAGAAAATGTATGATTAGGGTTTGTCTTTTAGGAAAACAGATAAACCACAGACAAACAAAAGAAAATATGAGTTTCCCATAAAAGCAACTTGCATGACTTTCCAGTGGCTTGGGTAGTCAGCACACGTGAGCTCTTTGTATAGGCTTCAGCATAGCAGAATGAACAGGAGGCACCATGCGCTTGGAACTGTCAAAGCTTTAACAGTAATGTATTTTACCAGCACTTAGAACAACAAGTTGGGCTCCTACTACATACACCAGGAAAAAATGAAATAATGAATGAAAAATTTATAAAGTTGTTTCTTTGGGGTTTTTTAAAAGAAATATTATGTCATACCTCACATTCTGATCTGCACCCTGTTTTTTTCAGCTGAGAGTAAGAAAACAAGATTGATTCTGTGAAGTTTTTTGAGTTGATTGTTCAATCTGCAGCAGGGTTTTTTCCCAGCAGCTATCAATCCTCAAAACTGTGTGCAAAGCAGAAAGAAGTGTTTTAGTGTAGACTCCTTTCTACTTCTAAATAAAAAATTGTATAAACTTCCCCTCTCTAAGTTCAACCCTTCTTCTCTGTATGCTTTTTACCAGGTTTTGTGAATGAAAACTGTTCATTGAAAAGGACTGCAGTTTTTTCTAGCCCTTGGGACTGTAACCAAATGTAAATAAAGAGGAGATAGTAGTTTGCAAACGTTTCTCCTGAATTAAAAATAAACAATTTGGACCCTCCTCTAGAATGTTGCTTATGTCACTGTTGGTTCGTCATATTTCTGTAATAAATGCCTTGAAAATACTACACATGCTTATTAGTACCAGTGAAAATATTTTCTGGCCTTTCATTTCTCTTTGGCATATTATGTATAAAAGACTATTCTCCTAATTTAAATAAATAAACAGCAGTTTGCTCTTTGCAAAACCATTCATTAGAAGAAAAAATTACTAATGTACTGGTGTTTACAGTTAGAGGATCTTGTCACAAATTAGATATTTGTCTGGTGCAGTTGTGAAGAAACCTTATATTTACATTTTTATTTTTTAATATGCATATTTATTTAAAAGTCAGTCATACTGTTGTATCTTAATTCCTGAATTCAATAAGATTGTCGTGCCATAGACATATTGCAGTCAGAAATGAAGAAGAATGAATCCATGTAAGACTTTGAAAGACATAAGCAGATGAAAAGATGCTCTTTTATTAATAAGAAGACAGTTTATGAGTTTTCTTAAATTGATTATAAATTAATGAGAAATTTTTATTATTGAAAAACAAAATGCAGATTTTTCTTGAACTGGGTGGATAAATATTTTAAATCCTTTTTTCTGCATGCATCAAGGTTTCTAAACGTATGTATGAGGACATACAGAAAAGAAGCCAGAACACGAAAAGAAAACTCAGATTGAAATGGTATATGTACCTTTGTATTGAATTCTTCTAACATTTACTCTTTTTCTTCTCCCTATATTAATACATTTGCATCCACACACTATGCGAGCTTGTTCCAGCTTCCAGTCATGATGTGGTGGCAGTGTTGTTGTTAGTGTAAGTGCTATTTAAAGGTGCACAGATTCCAGCCTTGTTACCAGAAATCTGTGCTGCAACCTCTCTTCCAAATATTAGCATCAAGTAGACAAAACTTTCTTTATGGACAGGCTCATGAAAAGCACACTGTCCATTACTTATTTGACCATTAAAAGTAAATTAAATGCCTTTTGCAGAACTTTTGATCTTGCTGTAAAATAGAAACCTCCCTATCTACCTCCATGGCCATCTTCACCTTTTGTATCTAGAGGTTAGCCTTTGGCAGCTGAATCATTACCCACTCTTTTCTTGTGCCTTGTCCCTGACTTAAAAACCCTTCTTAACCCAGGCTTAAGATCCAGGACAAGAAGCAACTTTATGCCATCACTTGCAGGCTTGTTCTCCCACTAGTCGCACATGGTCTTCTAAAAGACTCAGACTCCTAAATACTGACCCTGCAGCCCTCTCACCAAAGCAATTACTAAGCCATGGGCAAAAGTTCTCCCTGGAAAGCAGGCTTAGCAGAAGCACAAGAACAGCCTTTGGTACTCCCTCACGCTGCAGGTTTCTGAATGACAAATTCACCATCTCTCAGACTGGGACCTTGGACCTGCCACAGAGTGTGTTGCAGGAGGCTTTCATGAGAGCAGTGACAACTGCCAAACACCTCATAGTCTCACAGCACATCCATTTTCATGAAAAAGAATAAGTTAAATTTATTTCTCTTCCTAGGCACTCAAGGTTTACCTTGAGAAATGGGGTTTAATATCATTCATGAGCAGGGCTGCATCACAGAAAATCCTGTTACCTGCCTTTCAGTGGAAATAGTCCATGAGATCCCATATACTGTCAAGCTGCTGGAGAAAGGAGAGAAGAGCATATAATGACATGAGTAAGTGTGCTAAACCACTGTGCTGCCAGCAGTCGCCGTGTCTGGGCTCCCAAGTGAGCTCTCGAGTATACACCTTGGCTGTCTCCTAACTCCACGCTGGCATGAGACTTGAGTACACACCAGACCCAAGTGCCCTGGTTTCCTCAGAAATTAAAGCCCTGCGACATACAGGAGCCTTATTAAACACCCAGCTTGGCCTCGGTCTGAACAATTGGAGACAACCTGCTCCTGCTATGATGCACAGCTGGAGATTAGTTTGGGTCATTTTTTTTCCTAAAAAGAAAGAGGTTGAGAATAGCTCAATTCTCATCTGATACAAATCATTATGTCTTCACTGTGCCTGATGGGGCTTAACTGATTTAATTTAACTAAGGATCTGGAACACTGTTTAGTTCCTGCAAAAATAATCTGCAGGATTCCTGTATCAAGACGGATACTGCATCTCTGTATCTGGTGGTAATGTATTATATAAACAAGGGGTAGACCATAACCACCAGACATAAAAAATCATTGCACGGATGGCTATTGATGCAGGCAATAAATACCATGGCCTTTGACTGGGATTTCACAGTTTATTTTATGGTCCTAATATGCCTTAATGGAACTGTAAATGACAGAGAAATACAGTTGTCCTCTAAAAAGCAAATAGTGACAGCTTGAAATTCAAGAGTTTGTATTTATGTAACATAATGCAGAAAAGTACCAGGTCTGTTTCAGCAGACCTTCACTTTTCCTTCAGTGTGCATCTTCATGTGTCTTCTGTATCAGGATGAGCTTAGTGCATGCCAATAGAACAAAAGGCTTTTTGGCTAAGAAAAGTAATGGTGTTGTAGGTGGCATTTTTAGTTTCAATTTACAAATATCTAGGAAAGCTAAGAGAAATATTTAATTATTGTCCAGCAATTATTTTTAAATAGTGTGTGTTGCCGTCTTAAGAGCACTGTTGGATATCAACATCATTGTCGGATAAAATTGCTCCCAGTTCACTCTAAACTGGTGTGTCAAAATTAAAGCAATACTTTGCAAGTTGTTGCCATATGTTCATAACTGCTTTTAGTAAAATTATTGCAAGGTATTTTTTTCCTAGAGGTTCCCATGGTCTTTAACAGATGTGAAAATTTTAACAACTTTCAGAAATAAAGACAATCTTTTTATTTTTCTCCTTTTTTTCACTCTGAACAACAGAGATTTCAATGATTTTGTAAGAATGGTTATATTTTGAGTTCAGAATCTTTATTTTTCAAGCCACTTTGAATATTCATATATATAATGGTTTTTTAAACTATATGGTTCATATATATTATACGGTTCATATAATGGTTCCTTTAAACTATTCACTGTGCTCATATCACAGTTTTAAATATGCCTAATTCTGCCCACTTTATGCCTAATTTTAAGACCTAGTTTCATAACAGAGAAAATGTGAAATTGCTGGTAAGAAAGACGAGAACCACAGCTAGAATCTACTAGCTAGAAAATAACGCAAAGCAGGAAGGCATAAATTAGCTATAATTACTGGAAGGTTTAACTAAGTATCTTTAATGTGAACTAATGGGGGAAGATCCTGCTACTGTATCACTTTCAAAGAAATCAAGCCTGATTGCCAATTAAACAACAGTAAGCAATACGTTGCTCTGAGTTATGCATCCCTCAGCCCAGGCAAGGAAAATAAATTATTTTAACCAACTTACATGTGGACAATGGAGCAGAATGTGACCATTTGTCTCTGTATAATCATTCTATCGAATTAGTAGTGATCTGTGAAATTAAAAAGGCTGTGGCTGATGCTCAAAAATGTTGGGAATTCTGTGTCTAGCCCCTCTTGTGCAGTTTATATGAAGACCTGTACATAGGTCTTCATACAAACAACAAAAAAAAAAACACCTTTCAAAACAACCTACAAGAGCAAAAAGAAAAATCCCGAGGAGACAGGTTTATTTCTTGCATTTATTCTAATCTTTAGCTTCTGCTTCTGAAACTGCTGCTATTTCAGTTTAGATCATGTTTCAAAAGTTCTGCTTGGTTTTCTGGTTTTGTTGTTTCTCCCAATACCTGGATGAAATTTGGACATAAAAGTTAAAATACCAAGAAAAAAACAGCTGCTTAGATTTCCCAGAATTTGCTGTGTAAAGCTGCTATTGTAGAAATACAGGTTTCTTGCCTTTTTTTTCCCTTTATTTTCTTGTCCCTTTTTTTGCCCCCACCAAATAGTGCCTAATTGGGTGCCATTGCAATGGGACAGTGTTTTCTACTTTGTGATCTACATCTTCCATATCTGTTGTGGGAATTATCATTTACATGAAAACACACTCACAAAAAAAAAAAAATGGCTGAGGAGGAAGGTAATGAAACCTCTGCAGCTGGTTTGCAATATTGTTAACTTTTGTGGAAATTCACTGGAGGCCAGGTCTCGGACAACCAAACTCCCAGCAAATGCAGGAGGGGAGCTGGCTGTTGCTCCACTGTGATGGAAAATTGTCTTTTAATACTTCTGAGAGTGATAAAGAGCAAGGACAGGAATAGGGTGAGGGTTTTGGGCAACGTTTTCTAGGAATAAAATGTTCAGATGGAAACATCCCAAATGTCAGTCTTTGTGACCAGCAATAAGCAGTGAGAAAAGTGACACCATTTTTCAATCTGTATAAATACACCTTTAGAGAATTTTCCCTTTTTCACATGTAGCTATGAACTCTTAAATCTTTGTCAGTAACATCAAATACAGAGCAGACTTTACTGATTGCTTATACATCAGTCCTTTTCCTGCCTTTCCTGCTCAGATGAATCATGTACATTTGGTTCTTTTCTCAGTGACTCAGTATGTAACTATCAGTGATACACTTCTATAAAGAAGCTTAACCTCTATGATTTGCAAGTTCAAACCATGAATATTCCAAGTTCTGGTTTTAAGGACAGCCCCATGCTTAATTCCCCTGATAATTTTTACCTCCTCCAAATTTTGTCTGTACCCTCTGGAGGAAAATAATTTTGTTCTGGGCATTGCCTGAATTTGCTCTGGAGTCCAGAGATGACTGGAGGACAGGACCTGTTTTGAGACACAGTGGTTGCCACTCTGCCACAACCTCACATGTGTTCACCTGGGCAGCCAGTTCTGCTGGGATACAAAAACTTTCAGGTCTTTGAGAAACAGGCTGCAGAAATTGCAAAATTACATATAAGAAATCCTGAGACAACACATATTGTGAACAAACAATTCTTTATTACTTCCTTAATAAATCCTTTCTCATGATAAAAGTTTTTCCCAAGGACCATAAAGTAGGGCAAAATGAGCAGCATACTGAAGAAATAGAAAGTGCAATTCAAATCTAGATATAATACTGGCTTTATAATAGTAATTAATAGTTGAATACGAGAATATCATGCTATTGCTCATATGCAGCACTTTCTGTACTGTGAATGCTAGTTAGCATCTCAACTTTCTGCACTAAAGGAAGATGGATAAGTGGTGCAATAGAAAGCAGTTGCAGTCAGGATGTTTAAATGCTTTGAAGGACATGAAGGACATAAACAACGTGGATCTGGTATATACATATCAGGCCTGTGATAACTGCAGCCCATGCTGGAAAGACTGTTAGTTTTTCTGCTTGGGAATGGGGAATAGAAACTAATATAAGGACAAAGAGGTGGTGTCATAAATGAGCCAAATCTTTAAATGAAAAGAAAGCTCACAAAGTGAATGAAGCAAAAACAGTTTCCCAAGCAAGAGATTAACTTGCTTGTGAATGCTGCACTGGCAGGAGCCTCTTGTCTCCCCTCTGAGGGCCCAAGTGACATCGCCTCAAAATGGGCCTGAGAGTCACTTGGTGAAGTGATAAATCGACAACATCAGCGAGAGTCAGCAGGAAGGAGAACCCATTTTACTCTGGCACTTTTTCTCTAATGGTAAAGAAATATAAAAGTGTTTTAGGCACCCCATGCAGCACTGAATCAGAAGTTTCATTGAGCATTAAAACGACTGACTTCTTCGGTAGCAAAGCAGCTCTCACCATTCGAATGGAAAGGTGGGAGGAGCGGTAGAAATACTTCTCCGTTTGCCAAAGGAGGGGCTCCAATTTTTATGGGAGTGGAATTGAACATTAAGCAACTTTGAGACATCCAGCTTTGGATGCCATAAATATTGAAGTAAGTAACAGTGAGATGGAGACACATAATGCCTTGGGTCAGAAACCAGTGGAAACTTAAAGACTAGACACAATGTGGGCCAATGCTGAGCCTGAATAATACTTTATCTTAGGCCGAGTGAGGACACATTAAGATTGGTTAGGGATGAAGATTTAAATGGAGCAAGGAGCAAGAGAAGCTGAACAGTGGCACATTAATATTTTAATGTATGCACTCTAGAGTGTCTATGTAAGATTTGAGTTTGGTATTGGCCAGGCTTTTACAAGGCTATAAATTTCTTAATTGGCAGTTTCATTAAGTTTCATTTGCTCATAAAGGAGTGCATTTAGATCTGGACTTCCCAGTACAAATCACTTCCCTGCAGCCCTGCAGCAGTGCTAGGGGCAGTCTCAGAGTATGTCGGAGGCACATTTTAAACATATCACCTGAGACAAGGATTTTCAGACAAAACAACCCCTTCTCCCTCCTCTCCCCTGCGTCTATGGAAAATGAATTAAAGTCTCTTGTCTTGAGATGTGCAGCTGTGTCTGCTGACTCCTGAAAGTGATTGAATGTGACTAGATTTTCTGAGCCCTATGGGGGTGCAAAGCACTAAGGGTAATTTGACTCTGTATTTTCACATTACTTTATTGGAGGCATATTCATGTCCAAGGGCTACAGTTCCCATCTGTCTCATAGCAGACAACATCAGCACCCTTCTCAGTCAGGCCCAGAGCTGTTTTTCTGTGCGGTAATAGTGACGTGACTTTGTTTCCAGGGTAGAGGGAGGACTCGGGTGTAGCCAGCATCAGCCCAGTGCTCCAGGTCTCTTTCAGTGTGAGAGGGTCCTACACCATGGCTTTCTCTGCATTCCAACTTAGCTCTCTTCAATCTCATACATAAATAGACAGTGGCCAGGTGGTGAGTGTGGATACGAATTTGCACTGTCACAGTGCACACAGAGCCAGACAGCTGAACACCTACATCATGGTGCTATACAGACCAGGGAAGAACTGCAATACTTTTGATTAAAATGCACAGGGCCTGAAGTTTTCTCTTCTTGTGGGTTCCTTCAAGGGCTCGTGGAAGGACCACAGCTCTGACTCCTGTGCAATGCTGCAATGGATTTTTGGTGTTGCAGAGAAAAGAATTCCCCAATGGAAGTGTGAAGATTTCTTTCAGTCATTGCTACCAGCTAAGTCTCCGACTGGCCCAAATTTTTTCTTTCAATGGAAAGATGTCTATAAGTTCAGTTTTGTTTAAAATGTACGTTTTAACACAACACATGCTTTCAATTTTTATAAAAATATATTGGCATATTTATTCTATTTTACTTGCTTCATGGCTCTCTTAAAGTCAAAACTTTCTTTTTCCAGAAGAAGGAAAGCTGCTCATATCATCATCTACTTTATGCTAGAGCTGCTTACTATTTTTTTTTTAAGTATCTTGTCTCACTGACTCTTTGTGGGTGTGTGCAAATTTAATTTTCTAGCACAGTAGTCCTAATGTGCCCTCATCTCCCTGCTTTGACATTCATCTGCTTTGCTTCTCTGCGCTTTTTGCTGCTTCCATATTTATCGCTTTCAAATACAGTGTCCTTCTTTCCCTTTCTTTTCCTGTCTTGTCAGAGCTCTTGATTACCCCAGTTTTGATTAGTGTTATTTATGAATTGTCATCTTATGAAAGAAGGAACAGAGAAATGCTGTTAGATCTCTAAACTCTGTGTGTTTGTCCCACACACACCGCTGAACTATCAAAATCTACATTAATCCTCACAAAAGAGCCTGAGGCCAGAGCCATCTGCAGCCCAGCATTTTTTGCCTCTGTTCATAGTTTCCTCCAGATTGTGCCCAGTGTCTCACTTTTATATGCCCTTTGCTCTGGCTTGTCTTGACCTATGCACCCTTTGAAATAGAAAGGGGATTGATATTGCAAAAGACATTAGAAAATATGGATTAATAAATCAATGAAAACCAGTTAATTTCATTTTTTCAGACTGTGCCTGTACATGAAATTAATTGTACTACTGAGGGGAAATACAGGAATTGTTCATCATTGTAGCAGCTTTTTTTGTTTGTTTGTTTTTACAAAACAAAAAAGGAAAGAAAAAGAAAGAGATTAGGACATTGCAGAGGGCACATTTACTTCAGTATTTGCAGACTGTCTCATATGATAACGTATGACATGACATTTTAATGCTTTTGTTTGAGAAAATTCAGCACAGTTCTGCATGTATTTTTAGTATGGTTACAATATGCACTCCTATGAAAGTCTGAATGTGCATCTGTTAAAGTCACTATGTACTAAAATCTTGCCAAAAATTCAGCACCCTCACAAAAATACGAGGGCTGGGAAGCGAGCCCACGTAAATGATACGGAGTCATTCTTCTCAGTGATCTTGGCACAGGTCACATGGCTAAATAGTTTCCTAATCAAGATAAGCAGGTGAAGAAGCTTCCTACTTTTGCAGATATTCCACCTCTTCCAAGAGGGTTGCAAGACACTAGGGTTAAAATTTTTACCTCAGAGCTTTAATAATTCCTTATTGTATTGGTACAAAAACAGAAAAATCTCAACAATTGTATAAAGGTTGCTGTGAATATAACTTTGGTGTCAACAGATAACCATGTTGACTTGAACAGGGAGAGAAACTAGCCTTTTAAATTACACCTTGTCACAATTAATCCATAAGTGAATAAGGTTGTACTGTGTTGCAACTCCTCCCTAGCAGTCTTCTTTGTTTCTTCTGGCCAATTGCATTGCTTCTCCTGCAAAAATCAAGCAAGGCCAGTACCTCAATGGTAAATAGTCTTACCAAAGTCAGCTGGGACTATTCACTGCAATCACATAGGGTGTGTTGGCAGGTGTTAATAAAATTGAAGTCCATTGCATTTTCCACTTGGTCCTCATGCCAGGGTGGTTAGAGACTTATTACTGGAGTTGCACTGGCCATTGGCATTCTCTGGCTTTGTTTTTGAAAACAGGACACTACTCAGTGAGGACAATATTCAAGAAGTAAGATGTGATCAACATAGGATTATTGAAATGATGGTGTCCTCTATACTGTACAGTGAATTGTGGTGCAGAGATGGTTCAACACCAACAACAGCTCCCGTATCCACAAGCTGTGACACACCGGACAAAAAACCATCAGCCTGGGTCTTGCAGCTGCAAGGCTCAGTACTGCAGCAGTGCAAATCTTACACGTCTTGTCACTCATCCCAGTAGCTCAGCAGTGAGTGCCCTGCTGAGGCTGTACAGGTGGCTGCTCAGCATTCTTGCACTGCCAGCACCGCTGGGGCAAATATCACACTGTGACTGACACATACAAGGGGCCTGGGTCCACAGCTCCAGAGATGCAATACCAGTGAATGTCTCAAACTGGCCATCTCTACACACCCATGGGATTGAGTTGGTGACTAAGAAACACTGAGATGATAGAAAGCTCACTCTGTACAGAAATACCTTGTTTTTTATAGAGTTGAATAGCTGGGGTCCAAGATAATGCCTAATCCATATACTAGAGAATAAAAGCAGGCTATGTAGCACAACAGTGTGACTACTAACTTTTAAAGTACACAGGGGGAGAGGAACCACCTTGTATACAAGCCTGGATGTCCACTACTTTCCCCTTAAGGAAGAAGTTGATGTTTCCATCTTCCTAAAAAGGGCTTCAGTCACTGGGGAGCTGGGCTATAGGCTAGCCCAGGTAGAAATTACTGCCTGCCGCGCCGTTTGAGAAGGTGTATGAAAGAATACGAAATCTGTCTGACTCCCAAGTGAGCAAAAGCAAGGGCAAACTTCTGAGTGTCTGGCTCCCCAGGTGCAAGGCAGAGCTGACCTATGTCCCTGCTGTCATGTCTCTGCATATAACACAGACTATAGCTATGTTAAGTGAAGTGTAGGGGAGCCGTGGTGCAGGGGTTCAATAACATCCTGCCACTGCAGAGTAAGCCCTGTGACTCACAGTTTCTTGTGAGCTTGTGAGGAACTGGCCAAAATGCTGTACCCACAAGACTCTTCAAAGCAGTGCTGGATGAAAGAGTGAGCATCCCTGTCTCACATTTCTGAAGCATGGGGTTGTATTTTTGCCACTGTGAGGGAGATGTTTTGGAAGGGAATGAAGTGACACTGCAGACCCATGATTCCAAAGCACAACCAGTTTAGCCATATCCCTATGGCACCTGGTACTTTCTGAGTACACCCCTCCTGAGAAGCCTGCTTTTGCCTATGTAGTATGCAAAGGGATTAGGGTCTTTTCCAGAGCTATTGATTTTCCTGTGCTGATGTATTCAGGTGTCCAGGCCCTGTACTATCCCTGAATCTTGCCATTCAACAGATTAATGACAAGTGATATAAAAAGGAAATCAGTAAATTTTGTAACAAAGTCTGTTTAGAACTAATTAAAAATGCAACACATTTGGAAATACACCAGATTTTAAAGAATTAAAATCTTTGCATATTGAAAACTGACACAGACGATTTCTCATTCAGAAATGTCTGTTAGTAAAGCCCTATTCATATCTCACTCCCCATGAAGACTTCAGCAAATTAGAGCATTATCCTGTGGAGAGTTGTGCGTGGATTTGCATCTTTCTCCAATTTTTTTCATGTCTGCTGTCTACCTTGCATATTAAAGACTTGGTCCCCTGAGCTCAGGAAATACAAGAGGGTTTCTAAAATGGGAATATTCTAGATACTGGACTCAGGGAACAGAGACAGTCTTCACTTATTGAACACTTTTTTCCAACGTTAGAAAAGCAATTCATGAATCATACAAATGCTGGCAAAAATAAGTACACTTGATCCAGTAATGATGAGGTCACTCCCTGCCATTCCGACATAGGATTTTTTCAGCAGCTGCCTTCCTGCAAGCCTGAATCTGGCCATCTGCGGAGATACAATGTTGTTTGTAAGGCACGGTGACCTCTTTGATGGGAGGTGTTGTGCAGGCAGATGCTGACAGGGAATGCAGAGTCCCCTCAGCACCCTGGAAGGAACTACTGTGCTAGGGCTGCTGGAGGTGGGGTATGGCGTGGGATACTGCCACAGCCTTGTCAACAGTCCCCCAAGACTGCTCGTCCCAACCCCACCCAAATGTGACTGTGTGTGATGTTGTCCCAGTTCTGTATGAAAGGCAGTCCTGGGGATCTGACAGAGATTCTGACACATTTCACTTAGGAACTCAAAGCATGATTTCAATAGAAACTTGAAGCATGGATAGAAAATATTCAGGCTAGTAATATTTTGGTGTTCCTTGTGAGCCATGACACAGTTGTTTTATTTGTTGTACATGTTGTTTAATAACACAGTATCTATTTGGACTTAAACTATATAAAGCCCTTAGTTACCCTATCATGCAACTGTGATTACTGTAATCCAGCAGCATTACAGAATCATTCAAAAGTGTCTCAGTCACAAGTAAAAGAAAACTCTTCTCAAACAATTTTTGTTCCAGGAATTAATATAATCTTAATCCCCCTTTGGACTAACATGACTGGTTACATTTTTTTTTATTAAATACTGTTTATATTAAACTGCAGATTGGGAATGTCAGAGTCTGTACACCAAATGGGAATGACACAGAATACAAAAAATATGTTAGCTTTTAATTCCAAAGTAGCATTTCCAATTTTATCTGAGTGCATCTTTACAAAAGAAAAAAGTGTAAAGCAAAACAAAAATCCAGATCAAAATATTTTATTTAACTAGAACATTTTATTTTGACTCATATAGTGAATCAAAAGTCAATTCATCAAATTGTTGTGATGATGTTGCTATTTTGCTAGAGTTCAAAAAAGGACTGTTTGGGATATTTGGAACCTGAGGCTATTGCCTTGATTGCTAGAAATATAAGCCAAATTATTCCATAAGAATTGCATTAAAAGCCTGAATTATCCAAATCTTCACTGTGACAAAATATATTATCCTCAGCTGACATATGGAAATTTAAAGGCAGAAAAATAATCTTAAGAGATAGATGATCAAGACCAATGAGTTAGTATTTCAGCCCAGATCAGGAAGCAATGACATTTCTGTTTTTGCTCTCATGGTTTTTTTCTTCAAGACTATGACATATCTCACACTGTTATACTGTCCCCCTCTTGAGACCAAAAAGAACAGATTAAATCCATAAAGTAGAGACAAACCAGGTAGAATAATGTTTCATTAGTTTAGTCTGTGTGGAGAGAGGGCACTAAATGCACAGGCAGAGAGCATCATCACTATGCAAGGGAAAGCCAACATGAAAATTCTGGGAGACATAAAGAAATGTTCTATTAAAGGAAAAGGTTCAAAATCACAAACATTACTTCAAGCAGAGTAAGAGAAAGGATCAGTTTTTGGTTTTCTTTCAGTAATGACTGTTGAAAGCAGGAACAAAATCTGTTTTAAGAGAGGACTTACTACTGACAGGAAGCTTAAACTATCAAAGAGAGACCAGAAGTAAGAGTCAGATGAATTTACGAAAGCGCTGATGAGACGGTGTAATCCGGTACCATTTCGGTAAACTCATTGGTTGAAATGTTCAATAAGAACCAGAGAGAAAAAAGGCAGCAGGTCTCAACTTCGATTTCTCTGCCTGAGTAGTTGTGCCCTTTCTGAATACTAATAAAGCACACATTGCAGTTAATTTGATGTTGCATACTTTTAGTGATGTTGGTCTTGTACTTCTAAAAAAACCTATATTCAATATGTTTAATATGTAAACTAGCATGAAAAAATACACACGGTTGAAATAAATTAAATCAAAAAAGGAAAAATAAATTGACTTCCTGCGTGGACAAAAGTTTCTACTTTTTGTTACAAATCAATATTTTAAAACTTATACGAGGAGGTTAAAAAATGCAGGTTAATTCCTTTCCAACAGAATGTCTGTAAAGTAGATGTTATGGTCAATGTGTTGGTGAAAGCCAACTAATTTTTTTCCTTGAAAGTTTTTCAGTATGGGATCCTGCTTTGCAGCTACCTCAAAGTGAGTCATTCTGTCTCAGGTGGCCATCTAGCTTCTTTCTGGAGTCAACACAGAGAAATAGCTCCCTGAAATGCCTCATACAAGTCAAAGAAATCCATATTAGAACTGTAGGGAAGGAACTACTCTCTGAAGTAACCCTCTGTCTTCATCATGTTAGGTAGAATTTGGAAGTTCAGCTTTTAAGCTTTGGATGTCAGGAGTACTTCTCTTGAAGAATGAAGACAACTTAATATTAGGATATGCATGTCTTTCTATAATCTCCAATTAAGGAAGTGAATCCTGGATTTCTGAGTAAAAGCTTTTATTTGGTTCATTTTTCCACCTCTCTTTGGGAGATCGAATTTGACAATTTTAATTTAAACAGCACTGGGATGAAGTTTAAGTTTACAAAGCACAAAATTACATATTAGGTTAAAATACACACCAATCACAGAATTACAGCATCACAGAAACATAGAATGGGTCAGGTTGGAAGGAACCACAGTAGGTCATTTTGTCCAAACTCCCTGCTCAAGCAGGAACACAGGGCGCTAATCAAACCCAAATGTGATTAAATGGAAGATTCAAGAAATCTCTGTCTTTATTTGGTCCCTAAGTTAGAATTCTTTTGCAAGGAAAGAGCTGACCAAAAAAAAAAAAAAAAAAAAGGAAATTTACAAAAAAAANNNAAAAAAAAGTGAATTTACAAGAGAAATATATATCTAGCCTAAATTTGCATATTGGCAATATTTGCCATAAGGTAATATGAGGTAAGAACATGTATTTACACTACTGAAATTTCGATCTCTTTCTTTAAATGTCATTACTGTATTTTAACACTAGGCCCAGTAAAGCCCAGATCTAATTTGTTCAGAAGTCCAGTGTCTTTTTAAAAGTTCTCAGTATTGATATTACAATATAATACATATAATGCAATTTTATATTGCACTATTTTAAAAAGTCCAAAGTATTTTAAGCAGGAGTAACTGTGTGTTACAAAACTTTCAAAATTCTTTTTAATGGTTTTTACACATACAACAGAGGAAGAGTAAGTCAAGCTGAATCATTTGTTCTGATTGTGATAATGTATGTTGTTTTATCACTGTTTTTTATTTTATTTTTTCCTTCCTCACAGATAAGAGATCCCTAATCACAAGCCAGTTCTCATAATACATCTCTCCTGTGTTTGGAAAATTTCAGTCCTAATAATCCATGCCTTTATAATGCTAAAGGAAGGAACACATCTTAATTGTAGTGCAATTATGTATGAAAAAAATATTTTGCTCTTCCAAAATATATTGAATTGTATAATCCAGTCCTTTTTTCCCCCTATTATTTCAGACTTGGCTTATAAAATCTTATTCATTGTAGAGGGGGTCAAGGTTAAATTAATAAGAGTTTTTTCTAATTGAAAAATAATCTGTTCGAAGTTTTCTTTAAAAAAGTGTTGATTTTAATATGAAGTAAGGATTTTTTTTTAAAGTTAATATGTGCAAAAAAGAAAAAAATTGCTACTAGAGACCAGTTTATTAGAATGTGATCTTTTACTGATGCTAAACAAACATAAATCTAATCTGATCTAATCTGTGCATAACTGAACTGAAGATCTTTACAGATATCTGCTCTCTTTGTAAAATTTACAGGTAGGATATTTAAATCACAAGTCTATATTTCCTTGGATAGATAAAGGAATTTGTTAAGAAGAGGTTATCTAGAAGTGAATAGGTACTTTTGTAGATGAGGTATAGGTATCTAGTAATGGTGGATAGTGAAAGACTGTTTTAAACTGTGGACCTACTTAATTATCTGATTTGAGCTACTCCTAATAGTAACAGGTATTATAAAGAAAGAAAAGGTCTTTAGTTGACTTCCTCATTTCTTCTTGCCTTGTATTGGGGGTTCCTAGGGATAGACACAACAACCATATACCTCTCACCTGGTCAAAATAACTGAAGAGTATTGGTGCTGTTCACATTTTAAATAAAGGAGAGGGAAATTTTTCAGGATATATTTTGTGCCACTGCCAAGATGTTCTTAGAAACAAAAGCAGAGACATTCTGTGACCTTAGTGATTTATTCAAGGGTTTTGTAAATATAATGAATACCAGGAATGAGAAGACTGAAGTCTGTAGAACAAAGCAGTTCCTGACATCTCCCATCATGAAGTGGGAGGCAGCAGTGTCATAGTTGTAGATGTTTCCAGGACAATCTCTATCCTGGAGATGGAGCTGTGGATGGGATAGGGTCACCCACAAAAGCAGCAAGAGCCTCACAACTGAAAACTACCTATCCTAGAAAGCAGTTGTTGACATTTTGTTAACAGTTTGTTAACGAGGTTGCTCAGATCCTGCATGGAAACTCAGCACTTGGCTTGTTCAGCACAGGCATAACAACTGAGTGGTTTGGCGAGGTCAGTCACGGCCTCTTCCCAAAGGAACAGCCATCTCCCAAGGTGTTTTGGCTTTTTTGCCCTTTCATTTGCTCTATAAGTATATAAATTTGAAATTTCATGGTAACACGTTGCGTCAAATGTCCTGTGGTCATATCTGGTTTGGATAGTTGTAAATTCATCTCACCTGGGCAACAGAATTAGCAGCAACAACAGCTTCAGAAAAATCTGTGTTCATATTTAAAGCGCTTAACCCAGATGCTCTCAAGGTAGCGACAGCGCCTTTATGTGAGCAGAATCTCTGCTGGGATGAGTTGCAATGGTTTTATAACTCTCCCAAAGGACAGAGTTCTCGCTATCGCAGATAACCTGTTTCTGCTGGCTCCTCTAGGATGAGAGTTTCCCCAGGTGTGGTGTACTAGTGCTGATGAGAATAAAAGGTTACACAGAGGGCTCTTCCCTGGGATAACAGCTGTGTATTGTGAGTCCAATGTTGCATTCTGAGGGTCCAGAGATATCCAGGTGGCTGAGTAACCCAGAAGAAAGAGCAAGGAGGAAGCCCTGCAGGGCTCTTTTAAAGAGAAGTGGGACCAGGAAACACCCAATGGGAAACCGCATAGTTCAAAGTGACCAGTGGAGGGGAGCTTTGCAGGGCATAGCCATATCTAAGATATGGGTACAGATAACACAAGGGAAATATGGGACTTCATCACAGCTCAGGCAGCGGGTTCAGATATTGGAGGAAGAAGAATGCTGAGGGCATTGCCTTGGCTTTCTTCCCACCAATCCTGAAGCTCAAAAGCAGCAGCTTCTGCCAAGTACACTGCTACACATATTTTGCTTCAAGAGCTCTAATTTAGATTGGAGAATAAAATTTTGTGTCACATGCAAATATATTCAGACTGATGAAAAAATCCCATATACAATAAAGACATTATTAATTTTTTTTAATGAATCAGACAATCATTTGCATTTGGGAATAGCTTCAGACCTGGAAAGAAAACACTGAGGTCCTTTATAGATGGTAAACAACAGGGAGAGCAACATTTCAGTTTTTCATACTGTGGCTCTCCCATAGCTCTCCCTTGTTTTCTGCATGCCTGTGTTCTCTAACACAGATAAATGGTCATGAATTTCCCATCCATTTGTTTTTGGAACCATTTACCCAAATTGTCAGTTGTGGTGGCAGGTATCTCAATGTGAAAATCTGGGTCACCAGACTGGGACCTCTGGTATTTCACAAGTACTCTAAGCAGCTGTAAATTGTTATGAATCTGTGGCTTTGTAGTGTTTGGTTACACATGATCCAGAATATTTTAAGCTAGTGATCTATGGAGAATTGACACTGATCTCTTCAACTATGGTGGACACATATGCAGTCAAGTGAGGTATTGCAGTGTCCTCATGTGCAGTGGTCAGCATGGATAACCAGGGCTATGGTTATCACCATTGAATGCTGTGAAACAGGATTTGATAGCCAAATCAAGTACCCTACTAGTACCCAAACTAACAGCTCCCAGTTTCCTATGAGCTTCTCATTATTGGAGCTCCAGGATTTCAGTTCATTTGGGATCTAGAAAGGAAAATTTCTCTTTTGCATTAATTGGCATCTAACAGCATGGAAGTGCTTGAAGCAGCCTCTACTCAGGCACAACTATTCAAGCTCCCAGGGTCGACTTGTTTTCCCCATTTGTCCATTTCTATTACATTAGCAAGAACTCAAGGTTTGTCAAACACACGTGGGTGTACTCTCATATACAGGCATACACCATGGTTTGTGATTGCTTTTTACTTTGGAAAAGAGATGAAAAAAGGGCTAGAAATACTGACTAACTTTAAAAAACACAACCCACCCAAACCAATAAAATGAGAAACAGAAAGGGAACAGCAAGGAAGTAATACAGTTCAGTGCTACAGTCACAGCAACAACTCTGCCACTGTACTCAACAAAACAAATGGGGCCTGTATGTGTGTTATTAAATTAATAATGTTTCATGGCTACACTTAAGACTTAAAACTGACATTGTTCAAAATGGGGCTTGGTTATAAAATAAATATAGATATGAAGATGCAAAATAAATATAAGCTTTAGCCTGGTAAATCAGTGTCTGGGACTATACTTTCTGCTTGGCTGTGAAGTCTGCCTCCTGGCACACAACAAGCCTCATCCCAAACACCTGTTGGGGCCAAACTTATAGGTCTTTTCCATTTATCCTGCCTTTTTAGAGGAAGGGAATTTAATACCTTTGGCAAGGACTTTTCTGTTGATTAGAAAATAGTCCTGGAATTATTTCAATTACTAATATAGATATATATTCGCTTATATACATGCATTCAAATTTTCCATGCAAAGGTGGGGCTTCCTGTAGGACCTGTATTTGAGTAAAGACTGATTTAGATTTGTAGAAAATACATGATCATAGTTGTGCTGATGATAAGGGGATGATCTAAATACAGTATGTCAATCTGTAGTTTTCTTCTGGCAGTTTAGAGTCTCAGAGAAATTCATGTGTGAGTTTAGGGATATCCCTGGTAGGTAATACTGTAGGAAAAAAAAAGCCACTGTTAGTCTTGTTTTATTTCACTCAGTGCTCTGGAAAAAAACAAATCCCAGGGGAAGATCTGAAGGATTCATAGTGAGCTTCAGTCTATTGACAACAAAAGCCTTTCCTAGTAACTTTTCCTACATCCTTTAGAAATATTTCCTAGGTACTGAAAAGCAAAAGTAATATTTTGGCACATTTCCTCTTGCTTCCACAAATTTTCAACCAATTATAAGTCTTTGGAGAAGGTTAATAATTTTTGCCTAAATGGACCTTGTTTTTAAAGAGATTGCATATTCCTGAACAGACAAAGACCAGTGGTTGTCCATGTAAATGAAACGGCATTTATGAGTATGAATCTCACTCTGGGCAGCTTGGAGAGGCCATGGTCTGCACACTGAATTGCATCCTTCTCAGTGGATGTCTCAATTTTTAGTGAACCCAGAGCAAACAAAAGCACTTCAGGACTTTATAAGACCCCATCTTTTGTTTTTGAAAAGCATCCATGTTGTGGCATGGATCAATTTTACTGAGCAAAAATATTGGTTATGAATATGATTGATGCCCCTATTTTGGCTAATGCTTGTTTTACTCCAGGATAATGTTTACACAAATTATAATAACTTTCCAAACATCTTGCATCTGTTGCTTACTTCCTTTGAGGATCTTTACTTCCCTCTGTTACAACACTAATTGTAAACAAATCAGCAGGAAGGAAATACACTCCCTGGTTTAGCTAAGGCTGTAGTATTTCTGTAAGTTAGTGGAGCGTGAGGGGTTTGCTAAAGATTAATTTTAAAGGTCACTTCCTTGGAAAGGAACCTGTAATAAGCTTTTCTTCTAGTGAAGAGATTTTTTCTTTAAAATTCTGATTCTGTGTGGTCTGCTTTGTTCCCAGTTCCCACAGAAGTCAATGGGAAGGGATGCTTCATTGTCACCGGGGGACACTTCTGGCTTTTTATGAAAACAAATAATGTATTTCAAAGAGACAAGGTAGGAATGGAAATATTGTACAGGTAGTACATATATAATAAGGGGCACATTTACCAGTCTCATTAGGAAAAAATAAAGAATCTAGATCCTTTAATTATGTAAAGTCAGAAGGAATTAAATCTTGCTTTGAGAAAATGAATGAACTGAATTAGCCAGCTCCCAAGTGTTTTTCATATTTTATGTGGAATATAACTGGAGGTTTCTGGCAGGTGTTTGCATCTCACACACATTGTGGAACATGCTACTTTCTCCAATTAGCTTTTGTATTTGTTTGGTAATGAATGTGTCTCACAGGAATATATAGCATATATTCATTGCAAAAACAAGGGAATGAGTTTCTAACATACTTAGATTCAGGGGCAAAAGAATCTTCTCAAGAGCATGGCCAGAAATTTTTAAGTTACTTTTTGAAAGACTGGCAGCTGTTGAATGACCTTCAATCAAATGTAAATTCTGAGCTTCAGATCTGCTGTTTTAGAAAAATTCGGATCTGCTGTTGATATAGTTAGGGGAGGTAGGTCACAATGATTCTGAAACCATTGCATCATATATTTGTAGCAAAAAAAAAAGGGAACACAAAACTGTAGCTGCGCTGCTGGTCATGCTCTGCCGAGGGCTGGGGACAGGCCCAAGGGCGCACGGCATCCTGCACTGGCTTTCCCTGGTGGTACGGGGGCTGGCTGCTAAACCGCAGAGCCTTTCCCCTGAGCAGGGTTCCAGCCGTGCCTAGCTGGACAGTGCCGGCTTCTCTGCTGAGCAGGATTGCCGGTAGCTCGGTGGTCTTCGGCAGGTCGGCGAGAACAAAGACGAAGGAGGGGCCTTTGTCCGGTGGTTTCAGCTCTTTATTAGGCTAGGGCAGCAGGAGAGGGTCCAGGGAAGGGTCCGGGAGCAGGAGCAGGAACGAGGGTCCAGGCGAGCTGAGGGTTCCAGAGCAAAGAACCCAGTTCAGGGATTAAGAGGGGTTTATATAGGGAAAGGAAGAGGGGATACAACCAATAGGGGAGCAGAAATTACAATATATCCAATGGGTAACCGAGGAGACAAGAACTTTCTGGAACATGACCAAATACAGAACATTACATAACTGAGTAACAAACCAATGGAAACAACGTATGCAAACAACAACCGAAAGGAATGCTGGAATGGGTAACAGTGTCACCCTAACCAGAATTGCTGTCTCAGAGGACAGTGTGCTGAGCTCCCTTCCACCAGTGTTGAGGCTTACATGCTGTGGCTTTAGCCACGCACACTGCCACACAAAACAACCAAACCTTTTATTTCGGGCAAAAAATGGCATTCCAGCAGTTATTAAGCACATGACAGTTGGGGAGGCATTTGTGGGAAGCAAAAAATTCCAGATGGAGAGCAATCTGTTTTCTCCTGCTCTCATCCAGGCAGCTACTGTCAGCACCATTAAGACTCTGTGTTACAGCAAATCCTGACTCCTTCAGAGTTTGTAAAGCGGCTGTTTATCTGGGAAAGGGATGTGGGATGTTGCTTGGGCAGTTATGCTGGCTTATGACCCAGCTCTACCTTCTGCATCAAAATACAACTCAGGATACCCTGACCATTGCTGACTGACTATCCTAATCACTTCTCAAGACAGATTTCATACCTCTAGAAAGCCTGTGACATTTCAAAAAACTTGCCTTTCCTTAGCTTTCTCTTTCCCTAGAGTTAAGATGGTAAGTCCCTTCAACCCTTCTAAGTAAGGCACAGTTTCCTGTTTGGTCTTTCTTTCCCTCAAATTTTTGTCTTAATTACATAGTACTTTTATGTTCCCAGGGATTATCTCCATATTAATCAGAACTAAATCACAGTTACAAACTTGTATATTCCTTTACTTTATGAGTTAAAATCTCTCACATAAGAAACACAGAAAAGTTGCATGGAATGGCTGTTTACATAGGAAAGGTAATGTCTAGCTAAAAATAAAGTGAGAGAAAAAAACAAGCAAACAAGTAAACATGTCTCTTCCCCAAATCATCAGACTCTTGCTAATCAAATAAGATCCAATGGATTTAGGATGTAGATATTTAAAAGGCACAGATTCTCAACACTCTTCTTCATAACCCGAAAGGATTATGACAATTCTTGTAAAAGATGAATTGTCCACAGGAGTTTCCCAAGACAATGTTCCAAAGACAATGTTGGTACTGGCCTCTTTGTACTTTAAACATTGAATCTAGGTTTTTTCCTGCATTCAAAAATTAGTATCAGAACATTTCCTAGAATACCTTGCCCTTAGTTATTTAACAGTTGCAGTTCGATATCTTTATGGAAAGTTGTCACAGTTTAGCCCTGGCTGAATGCCAAAGCTCCACAAAAGGCCGCTCCTCCCCCATCTATAGCCGGATAGGGGAAAGGAATGTGTTACTAAGCTGAGATAAGGATAGTGAGAGAGAAGAAAACTCCCTAATTAAAGCAGGCTAAAACAGCCTCAAAACTCATAAATGATAAAGTGAATTTATTACAGACTCAAAGGAGCAAGCAAAACATCTTTTAAAAACACTCTTTCTTCCCTCCTCCACAGAAGCCCTTCCTCCTTCTCCCAGAAGGTAAAGAGAACCGGAGAGTTTTTCCTCCTAGTTCGTTCAGTCCTCAGATGTTTTCTCTTCTTGGCAAAATACCTGGAGAGGAGGCAATTCTTTCCTTTTTCCCTTTTTGCAAAGGCTGTGGTCATTTTTGCAGGAGTCAGGTTTTCCTTCTTGGCAGACAGCCCGCCCGGACACTGCTACTGTTCTTTCGTCTTCTTAAAGCCAAGCTGGTCCATCTTTGGGTGGAAATAAACAAGGCTTTCTTTAACTCAATCGACTCCCTTCAGTTCCAGGAGCAAAAGCCTTGTTATTCATGTCAATTTCCACCAGACTACAGTTCCTCCTGTAGGAGTTCACCCCCTTCTGATCTCTAGTGGGGTGGATCTCAGCTCCTTCATGGACCCTCAGGGTGCAGGGAAACACTGCATTTGGTACAGTCCTTACCACAGGCTGCAGAGATATCTCAGCTCCGATGATTAAAGGACCTCCTCCTCCCTCCCTCTTCTTCTTGGATGACTGTGCTGTTGTCCATAACTGTTGTTTTACTACATGCTGTACTCCTTCTTCCCTATCTATAACTACATGACTAAAAAGCTACATGGCGCACACTTGCGTACTCCCGTTTACTTCTTAAATATGTTGTCACAGAGGCGTTACCTTATTTTCTAACTGGCCCAGATGTGGCTTGCAGCACGTCCGTCTTCAGGAGCCATCAGAGATAGGCCCTGACTGGACAGCTGTGGAAGCTTCTGGCAGCTTTTTACAGGAGCCATCTTTTGGCCCCTACCACACCCAAAAAGCCAGACCCCCTCAAACTACCACAAAAACCAAAATTGTCATTCTTATTGCCAGAACTGGAAAGATCTGACAAATATTAATGTGAAGATACAACTTGCCCATGTGTCATCTTCATAATATTTTCTGCAACATTACTGGACTCAACCCATCCAGTGTATGTCTGCACGGTTTTCAAAATGATAGATACTGTGAGTACTCCCTTCTCTTCAGTGGTAGTTTCTATATTTCCCGTTCAAATGAATTGGATATTGTGTGCTTCTTTCATAGATATTGAGTGTTTAACTATCTCCAAATACTGTACAGGGAATTTTTAACCCCCTGTCAGAACAGGTAATTGCTGGTAATTAAATAACTTTTTTGCAGTTGTGAACCTGAACTTTTCAACACCTAAACCCATTTAAGACCTAGCTCCAAATACTTTTCGAAATTAGGATTCCAATTACTTATCTGTTTCTCAAAGTATTATCTTTGCTCAAGTACTTTTTTTTTTTTTTACTCTCTGAAAGGCTTTATTTTGACTTGACTTTTGAACTAAGGCATTTGTGCTTGCACAACTTTGCACTTACAATAGTAGTTATGGATATAGCGACAGAGCTACGGCAATAGGGAAGCCTCTACAATCTGTCTATTTACCAAAATCATTACTGAGGTTTTGTTCTGTGAGTTACATAGTGCTTATGTGTCTTCAATTGACATGGGATAGATTTTTCAAGTCCTCACATCTCTCCTTGACCAATGGAGCTATTGACTTTGTATTCTCAATTGAAACTACAAACTTTTTTTTTACAAGAACTCAATTGGTAATTTTAATGGTGGTTATAGCACTATAAAATGAAATTAAATATATAAAATTCCTGCTCAAGTAATGTTTGGTCTGAGGTATAAAGCATAGTGCTAAGAAAAGTATCCACAGGAAGTTTAACTCCAAACTCATTGCCTTAAGAATATGTGGTCTTATATGCTGTCACTGTCAGAGCAATTCACTTGCAAAGACCTAATTACACGAGTAACATATACAAACCATCCAGTGTTGTGACAACATCTGAAAATATACTGTTTGGTTAAATGACAGGAGAAGTTTTATATAAAATTCTTCTATTTCCCACAATGCATTTAAATTCTGTCAGGGAGGTGTTTCACCCAAGGATGTAGCTGAGCCCCTGAGGGAGGTAACTTGCACAGCAAAATACAGTCATGAGCAGAGGGCTTACTGAAAAAATAGGCATCGTAATCCTGCACCTGCAAAGGACTTAACACCAGCCCAAACCTCTGCATATGACAGTAATTCACTATTTCCTCTTGTCCTTCCGGCCCCAGAACCCTTAATCCTGACCATTCGCATTCATCAGGCAGCAGATTATTCCTAGCCTGCACAGCAAGAAAAAAAAAAACATAAATAAAGCTGACAAACAGCTAAAGCTGACTGTGAAAGTAGTTGTCTAAGCCTTTCCACCATTTATTACACAGTAAGAGGATTTTGCATCAGTGATTCACTGTATTTTGTAAGCTGTTATTATTCCTCTCCTACAAATCTTGTACCTAAGAACCTCTCTTTCCCAGAGAGATACAATGTATGCTCAAACATCACAAGACAAAATTATTAGCAAGGGAAATTTACTGTCTTCAATTTAAAACAGTTGAAAGTTATGGAAAAATATGGAAATCAAATGCTGTGTTAGCCAAAGTTGTTGTTTCAGTTTTTGTAAAGTGTAATACACAAAAATTTTTGACTGCATTTGAAAACATTGTATATGGTATGTGTATGATTATTCTCTCAGACTGTAAATTTAAAATTTGCCATGAAGAGATTTTTGTTATCTAACTTAAACTCAGCAAATAGTTTAGAGCAGTAAATTTGAGACTTTTTTTTTTTTTTACAGCAACACCCCATTCTGGAAGAAAAAGCCCAACCACCTACTTTTCTAGTTCATTCCCACCTAATTTTTAGCAATCAATATAAGAGAAATGAATGTTAACCCTGGCGGGGGAACACAATAGGGACGGTTACAAAGACCTGTCATACACTGTCAGTCAAATCTCCCCATTACATTCTAGACCTCCTGTTGGAGGAAATGCTGAGCCATAATAAACAGCAAATATCCAAAGTAGAAAGAAGATTTCACATCTTATTCTGACATCTCAGAATTTAGACAAGCGAAAAACATAATTAACTATAAAGAAACACCTCTTTTTTTTTTTTTTTTCCTGCAGCCTCATGCCTTCCTTGCTCTATGACAGGTTCCCTATTAAAGGTATAAACTTCTGTGACAAAATCTGAACTTTTTTAGTGAATAATGATAAGGTATCAATTTTTGTTTCCCAGTCTGACTACTTTTCAGGGTAATAGTTTTTTTATGTAATGACCTGCAAATATCTTAGTGTGTTTGCATAGAGGACAAACTCCAGTGAAGAGACAAATGTCTTCCACTCACTGAAATGGTCTGGCAGGACCAAGAACATATCCATATTTGACAAAAACTTGAGCCAAAGATCATGGTGAGAGATAATTGCACTAACATTTTTTAAAATTTTAGTTAATTTATTTATTCTTATAATTGACAGCCCTCTGTCTGCAACCCCCTTATTCTGTCATTGTCAGGGAACATAAATATCTACCTATTGTGCTATCAGTGATATTGCCATGATGCACCTGTGTAGAGATCCTCTGTTTTCATCTGATATGAGTCAGATGCCATTAGCTCAACAAGAAAGGAGCTTGACAGCTTGTTGCTTCCCAGAGGGGCTTTGCACAGTGACGGGAGAAGCCCACAGCCAGACTGTGAAGGAGAAAGAAGTTATGTTATTCATGTTATGCACTTGTGGGCAAGAAAGGGATTGTCTTGGGCTGCCCTTAAGATTACATTTTCCACCAGAATGTAGGGTATTGTGTCAATTTAATTTCCTTACATGTATTTATGAGGATTATATAAATCTGTTTTTCTGCATTCAGTTTTTAATAAAAAAAAAGAAAGGGCTCTGGAGTTTGTGGAGATTATGAACAGCATAAGAATAAAAAAAAAAGCACTGACATTCCCTCAGCTCCACCGCAGCCTAAGTGAAGAAAATAGTTAATATCAGAGTTCAAAATACAGAACATATGAACCTCTGCAGGGTTTGCTCAGCTGACAGCAAGAACAGCCTGAGCATGTTTGTTAGGGGGAGCGGCAGTCTGCCACAGGAGATTAGCTTGTCAACAGTGAGCAGGTTATAGGAAACAGTACAACATTTCCCTTCTCAATGACCAGAAGAAAAGGATCCAGAGTGAGGGCAGCTGTGGCCACAATCCTGAAGAGCTGGTGCTGTGGGTCAGACTTCCCACTGCTACCAGACACCAACAGCAGCAGGGCTGCCATAATGGGGGATTGAAGCTTTCTGCTTCAACATGTCTGTCTTCTGAAAGTAATTTTTTTCAAAGACATGCTATAAACATTCATTGTTCAGTGTCTGCTTTGTCAGTATTATAGTCCCAATCCAGAAAAAAGATAGGATACATGCTGTATGTATTCCAGTTCCACACCACATTTCTCCAGCTCTCTAATCAAAGCCCTGTTACTGAAGACAGTGAAGGCAGCCATTTTTTGTACCATTTGTTTAAATTCTGTTCTGCTCATTTTTCATTTAAGCAAAAGTTGAAACATTTTTCACGTTTCATTTTTGCATTGCCATTGCAGCCAAACATGTTTCGCCCACAGAGATACAGGACTATTGTGACTTTTCTCTCTTATCTCACCAAACCCGACCCTATAGTAATGCTTCAAGCAGTGTTCCAGAGAGGCACCAAAACATGGGGGAGCTGGACTCCGACCAATATGCACCCTATGGCCTTTTCCTAGAGCTAACATACAAAAAGTGCAGGGTTAACCATGGGTATTTCTCAGTTTGGAAAAAGAATATTTTTTTCATTTTGAAAGTACATGATGTAAGAAGCAATAAATGTAGAGTGGAAATAAATGTGGCTTCTACCTTGGGACTTTAGTCTAAGAGATCTGAACTGGAGCTGGCTATGTAGAGTCCCAGAGATTTTGCAGCTAAAACATGAAAGAGTCAAACCAAATTGTGTCCAACCCTACAGTTTTATTTTCATAGTACAGTAGTTACTGTGATTTATGCAATTCATCTCATAAATCATGGATTTTATGATTCATAACCACTAGAAGCAAGATTAAAGTCGACTTGATAAGTGTGTTAATTCTGTAAATTGCTAGGAATTTGTGGTATAAGCTGTTTAAGCCTGTCCTTTTGTTGACTGTGAATTGGTATTTAAAAATCAATGTCTGCATATAGACAGGACATCTCAAGTGAGGTTTTCATGATTATAATGGTGCCCCTGGCTATGTTATAGTTAGAGTCAAGTGTATGTTTCCATCATGAAGTGCTTTTTTTTCTTGTGTATGTCCCTTGACACATAAATGCACTCTTGAGTGCTTCTAAACACTCCAGAGTGTTTCTAAATAATAACAGAAAATTATAGTATTTCTATGCCTTAGAATTAGAAAAGGATCTTTAGGAGTGAAGTTTTGGTGAAATTTTTTTCTAGTTTTGTATAGTCTTTTTGCACAGAAGGTATAAAATTCAAAATTTATTGTTTAAGATGTTTTTCACTCTTGAATAGCTAAAAATGTATCCAATTTTAAATATTTATTAGTTCCACATGGTCTAATTCATTAAGTGTTTTTGAACCAAAATATAAACACAATTAAATAAATAGACTTAAATATATGCCTCTTTCTTTTTCCTCCATTCTGTTAAGGCTCATAATCTGGCCACAATTTATAGACAAATCTGGTCCATATTTTAGCATTACTGATACATTTCTGTTGACTTTTGTGCATCCATACAGTGAGAATGTGTCCCCAAGGACATGTTTACACTGCAGCCAACTGTTTAACCACAGAATTTATAGAGTTTAAATACTTTAGCCTGGGGAATAATGACTGTACTGCTGTGGCAGTGCAGACCTCAGCTCATGTTAGTCCTAAAAACATGTAAGTAGAGATAGCTTTGTCATAGACTATGAAAAATTCTACAGCAGCCAGATATCCTCACACTTGCTGTGGTGGATATAGACCAGATGGGTCTACAAGTGCTGTATCCAACACTTTGATGGAAACGACCATCTCATTCTGTTAACAAACACCTCAAGATACATTTTGAGGAATATTTTTATGCTGGATATTGCTCAGATATTTCTGGACATGACTAATTTGTGCAGTTATGATGTGAGGCATGACTGATAAGTTGTATAAAGAGAGTATGGAGGAGTTGCTCCTTAGCCATAAATATGTTTCTCCAAATATGCATTTTTCTTTGGTATGAACAATTAGAATATTAAGCCATTCTTTTTAAAAATTTTAATTTTAATGTTATACTTTTGAAAGTGACATGGAAGCATTTGGGAAAAAGATTATGAGCCAATGGTTTATAGTTATGATACATACAGTTATAGCTATAATTATAGTGCATAGAAATGGCAATGAAAAATCTTCCTGTTTTGCTAGTACATATCTAAATGTACAGAAAATGCCATCTTCTACTTCAAAGAGGTTATAATTTAAATTATGTCAATTCTCCATTGTCATGTATTCCGTATGGTCAAGTAATGGTTTAAAAAAAATTGCTGGTCTGTGAGAACACCTCATGCTCTCTTTCAGTATCCATAATTTATATAATCGTGTTTAGAAAGTGGAAACGGGTTCTATATAAACATATGCTGTCCTTTCAAATAGTGAATCAATGGAAAGATGTTTGCATCACTACCCTTATTCATTTTAATTTGATAGGACCAGGACTGTTTCCTAGGCTTGAGAAAAGTCATCCGACACCCTTTTTTCTGAAACAGTGATAACCTGATGCTGTCTCCATTTCTGTGGCCTCTCTAATCATGCCTGGATAAAGGCAACTATTATGTTTAAGAGAGCTTGGCAAGTGACTGTGAAGCAGCTCACTGGCCATTTAGGGCTGATTTGCTTCCACTGACACAGATAAATGTTGAGAGTGTTTCATGAAACCAGAACCCTGATGAATTTGACACACTAACCACTTCATATTTCAGCACCCATATTTCCAATTTCAACAGCATGTATTTAAGTTTTCCTGGTTGTTCCTTGACAGTTGTAAGAGTTTTTCCTGTCATCTGCTACTGTTATTATTTCCATGTGGACATAAGAGATGATAGTGAGAGAAGACAAGCTCTTCAGACAAAGTTTGACATCTCGGGTTCAGAGACTCCCCTTTAGAAATTCATAAACATTCTCATTACAGATTGCTACACATTACAGGTGATGAAGAGCTGCTTGACTCAGGGAGAGTCTTGGCAGGGCAAACATATTATGTTTGTAAGAGCAGACTTTGTTAGTCTTTTTTCTGACAATGTTATTTTCTAAATTCATGGGAGCTCATTTCCAAGTAGCTGCCAAAATTTGGGTATGATCCAAATTGAATTCTGCCTTTGGCGGGGTCTAACTGCAGTTCTAGACATTGCAACTTTTACCCCTTCCTAGAAATATCACATATTCATTTTATATGTCTGTGTGTCTTGGAGAGAGTATCTTACTTCTGAAAACCAGGCCACTGGTACTTGGCACACAAGCATGAGAACATGGGCCAAATTATACCATTACCAATTATTGTCTAATGCCCTCACTGAAGGAAAGTAATAGATTAGTGTTGTGGTGCCTCTGGGCGAGGCTTGCAACCGGGCCCGGCCCCACTGGGCCGGGACCGCCGGTCCTTTCCCCGCCCCCGCGCGGCAGCTGGGGTGGTGCAGCTCGGCTCGGCAGGGGCTGTCCCCGCCCAGGGGAACAGCTCATTGGTTCCCATGCCGGCTGCAGACAGTCGGCTCACTGGCCAGTGCCCCTGTCAATCATTGTGGTCCTCCACAGTGATTCGCTCTCCTGACTGCCCTCCCCTTGCCTCCATTTATAACACGCCCTGAGTGCCATTTTGGCCGTCTTCTCCGCACCATGATCCAGTAATAAAATCCTGCTGGCGATGAGCAGAAAAGAACCCTTTCTCGTCTCTTTACTTCCCTGCATAAATTAAAACCGCTGTGCCTGAGCTAAGCCTAGATCTGCGGGAGTCCTGATGCTCGGCTCGCCTCTGATCAGAGACTAGATAAGGCCTGAGTCCCACTATTTAGGAAAACGGGACCAATGCAAGAGACTCCGAGTTACCCACGCTTTCTACCCGCGGCAGATTAGGAGAATTTAAGCTGTCTCATTCTTGCTCTTTTTGTAGTCAATTTTCTCATCCCATATCCTAGGCTACTATTGAGAATCAGCATAGACAACATACATTTGTCTGTGACATTAAGCAACAATTATGGAACAGATGGATTTATTAAGAAAACTTACCTGTGTCCTAAGGAATAAAATACAACAAGTAAAAACTCATAAGACCACAGGAAGTCTAGAATGGGGAAGAAAGGAAGGGAGGAGAAGGAAAGAATACAAGTATTTCTTGGCTGATGTACCCATGTTGACACTTTTTTTCTATAAAATGTGCTGAGCTAGTTCTCTATCCCCTGTGCATTCAAATTGGCTCAGTATAATACTGTGGCTTGCTAGAAATGTGAATGTACCTGCCTTTTCCAATGTAAATTATGATATGGGTGACTCTTTTCCCTCAACATCTTGATGTTAATTCGACAGTAAGGCATTATTCACAAGGAAATTCTTCCTGGTCTATAATTGCAAAGTGTTGTTAACAGAGTGGTCTAGACTTTTCATGAATATTTTCCTTGGTTTCACTGAACTGGGGGAAAAGAAAGAATTCAGATCTAAGAAGCAAGTAAAGTGTACCAAGGGTGTGGAGCTAAACACAAAAACACCACAGAAATTTCTTTCTACATGAAAAAGTGTTATAGTAGTTCAAAACATATTCTCATATTAAATCAACTTGCAATTCCAAAACACATAATAGTCTGGCCTTCTGTTATTTTATGCCTCAATGTGATTTTTGTGTGTACATGTGCAACTTCCTTCATCTAAGAATGCATGATAACTGACACAAGCTAAAAGGAAAGGGAAAAAAAGAAGGAAAAATAAACCCAAATTTTTCTTCTGATGCTCTTCCAATTAGGATTTTTCTAATTTCTTTTCCAACATGCTGCACTCAGGTGAACAAGCAAAGCTTTGCAGACAGTGTCCCCACCTGCAATTCAAGATAAAATCTATTGATTTTTGTTGTATATGTGTTTTGTAAGACATCTGAGTTACACTGAGAATGATACTTCTCTGCTATAGAGCTAAGATTACAACAACCACCTATGCAGAATGAAATTTTTTTCTCCACAGTAGCATCAAGGATGCTGTATAAAAATTTGAATTCTAATATAGCCAATGAAAGCATGGAAGAATAGTTGGTGTCTGTAACAGGAAAAAATTTGATGATCACATATATAAATGATTGGAAAGGGAATTTAGTTAAGACTCTGTATTGCCCTTTCCCTTTAAACATTGAAAATATATTTGTCCTGCCTGACCTCACAGACAACACATACTCAGATTCACACTTGGCTATATAATTTCTGAACTGAACATCAAATCAACTTGCTCTGGAAAAACAAAATCTGATAATTAAGGTCATCAGTAGTCTATCACAGACTGCGGGTTGAGATCTATCATAAAGTAGAAAACTTTGAAAAACTCATATTTATTTGTATTGTTATTCTTTACAGATTTGCATTAACATGTTTGCTGTTTATCAGATTGAATAAAGACTAGTTAATTCTGAAAATGTTCAATGTCAAAATAATTCACAATTTATCACACAATGACAAAGATCCAAAAAAGAGTCGGGCATAAAGGGTTATATGGAATGGAGTGACATAAGAATGGCAACCTGTCACTAGTGGGATTCCTCTGGGCTTCATCCTTGTCCTTGTGCTCTTCAACATCTTCATAAATGACTTGGATGCAGGCTGGAAGGGATATTAAGCAAGTTCACAGATGATACAAAGCTAGGAGGACCTGTTGACTCCCTGGAGGGCAGGGAGGCCCTGCAGAGACACCTCAAAAAATCAGAAGGCTGAGCAATCACCAACCAGATGAAGGGGTTGTGTCTGTGTACTGTTGTCCCTGTGCACAAGGAACAGTGCCTGATTCTGCACCTGGGATGGGCCAGCCCTGGATGTATGGACAGACTGGGGAATGAGAGTCTGGAAAGCAGTGCCATGGAAAGGGACCTGAGGGTCCTGGTCAATGGCAAGCTGAACATGAGCCAGCAGTGCCCTGGCAGCCAGGAGGGCCAACCCTGTCCTGGGGTTCATCAGGCACAGCATCGCCAGTCGGGCACGGGCGGGGATTGTCTCCCTCTGCTCTGCACTGGGGTGGCCTCACCTTGAGTGCTGGGGGCAGTTTTGGGTGCCACAATGTAAGAAAGACATTAAACTACTAGAGAGTGTCCAAAGGAGGGCAACAAAGATGGAGAAGGGCCTTGAGGGGAAGCTGTGTGAGGAGTGGCTGACGTTGCATGGTCTGTGGAAGAGGAGACTGAGGGGAGACATCATCACAATCTGCAACTTTCTCGTGAGGAGGAGGGGCACGCACTGATCTCTTCACTGTGGTGACCAGTGACAGGACCCAAGGGAATGGCCTGAAGCTGTGCCAGGGGAGGTTTAGGTTGGATATTAGAAAAAGCTTATGCACCCAAAGGGTCATTGGCCATTGGAACAGTCTCCCCTGGGAAGTGGTCACAGCACCAAGCCTGATAGAGTTCAAGAAGCATTTGGACAATGCTCTCAGGCACATAGTGTGACTCTTGGGCATGGTTTTGTGATGAGCCAGGACCTGGACTTTGACAATTCTTGTGGATCCCTACAAAATGAACATATTCTGTGATTCTGTGAGTGTGTGAAAAAAGCTACTTTTTCCAGGTAGAGTTCAGAAGGCTGCCAGTTGTTGACAGATATTCCGGTGTCATTTACCAAAGTAGGCTATTGAGACCCATTGCCTGACGCACAGCTGTGTTTGTTTGAAGATCAGAAAGAGGCTACCTGTGCATTAGCCAGTGTGATCACCTTATGTGCTAGAGCAAGAACTTGTACACATAGAAATATAAGTGCTAGGAAAGAATGTGGGTTTACAATCCTGTTCTCCTTTTGATCTGTTTAAAATTTTGTTGGTTAGTTGTTGTTTTTTGTTTGCGTTTTTTTTTTCTGGGGGAAGTTTAATCTCTTACCACTACTAACAGTGACTTTATAGCAAAATCTGCCTCAGGAAATTTATCTGCCTCAGGACAGCAACACTGAGTTGAAATTATTGTAGGTTAGCAGCCCACTTTCTGTAGTTTTATTGTCAAGTTTGTGACCTTATTGGCTCACTTTGTGCTAAGTGTTGCTCCTATTAATTTAAATGGTTTTCTTTGCAACATTTTCTTCAGGGGCTACAGCCTGCACTGAGACTATGGAAACTACTTCCCCAGATGGAGCCAGTGAATGTTCTGAGGCCTAATAATATATGTATCCTCTTGCAATTCACAGCAGATTCCAGTAAACACTGGCCTTCATCTGAATGCTTGAATACACCACTTTACAGAGCTCTTGGCAAGAATGACATGGGTGTGAGTAGAGAACATCCATGTCTTGTCATTTATCTGTGCAGAAGGAATCTGTGCTGGTTTTCTGAACCTTACTTGACCATTGACCACACCAGACAGTTTTGTATTTAGCTCTACCAGAGAGCTATGAAGACGAAACACTCATTTTGCATCTCTTGTTTATTCCTTTTTTCATAATCAGGATCGAAAACCTTCTTTAGTTGCTGGCTCGTAATCTCACGCTTTGTGCTTTTTTTTTGGGACCACTGGCAGCAGTAGCAGTCACAGAGCAGTGACATGATTTAGATAACATCACACTGCAAATCTAGCTCTGATTTGCTGACCTTCAGTTGACCCAGCATGTCCTTAGGTTGTGGTATGCTGGTAGCAAACAGTTCACAGTCACTACAATTCATAAACATTTTTATACCTCATTTAAAAAATGAAAATAGAGAGCCAGACTATTACCTTATCAAGCTCTTAAAATCTCATAGAATTATCTTGTAAAAATACTCAATGACATTTTAAGTACTAACAAAGTATGTGTCCAAAAGGGTTTACCCTTAGATTCAAACTTTGGGTTGGTCAGGGGATCAGTTTGCCTTTTGTTAGTCCTCCTCTATTGGTTAATTACAGAGCTATAGGTTGACTTCATAAAACACAGGATTTGTTTATCAAGGTAGTATGCAGGTGTAACTGTTAAAACAAATTTACTATACCTTGGTAAGCAATGTATGCTATTCTCTGTCTATTGAGAACTTGAGACTGTTTGTCTGCTCTAAAAATAATTTCTGCTGTCAGACAAGTGCCCTTGGCTTATGCCTAAAGCCTTAATTGTGTCAGACCCTGTATCTTCACTGAACTTGGCAGACTCCTTTTTGCCTTTGGCAGACAGCTAGACATGCACATCTTCTGCCTATCCGTAGCTTTCCACACAGCTTTTTGACAACACTCAGACCTTTTGTTTCACTCTCATATGCAATAACATGGAGTGTAAGTGATGGCAAAGTTTGTGTTAGTCAGCTTGCAAGGATTACAGATTCTATATATGACTACATAATTGAATTATAATTAATTGGCTCTATATGAATGTATGGTCCATTCCTTTTTTGCATAGAGGAAAGTAAAAATAGCACATGAAAGTTTAACTTAAGAGGATTTATTTCATTATATTATGTTAATTTTTGTAAGGTGGTGCCATTTCTGTCATGACTCCTTTCATTATCCTAAAATGAAATACTTGAGTGTAACATAAAGCAATGTGTTACAATATAGTTGCACCAAAAAAAAATGTCTCTTCAAATTCAATTTAGATATAACTTGGTCACCTGCAGCTGTATTACCATGAGTGTAGTGCTAACTCTTTATTTGTCTTCCTGTTCAGGGCTTCAGCAGAATGAGTTCCTGTACTTAATGGCTTTACAAGTTTGTGATATTTATTCAGTGTGTTTGCTAAGCAATGAGCACTTCGCATTTGTCATCTGGCATCTTTCCTTTTCTTTCACCAGAACACTTTGAAAAGGCTGCATTTTGTCTGGGGAAGTGAAAAAAGGTACCTTGGCATATTCTGTGTACTTTCAGAGATACTATGCATTTAGTAACACAAATTCTTCTAAATTTAGCCTGTTGCAACAGAAGAATAGTTCTTCTCCACTGTCCTCAGCCACAATAGCGAGTAGCAATATAATTGAATAAACTCAGAGTAAAAGGTGAATCAATACTGCCACTCCTGATGCCCAAAAGCCTTTAGAACAATGTATAAAGTTTGGTTTAAAGTAATACCTGGTACCTGCACACCAACAAAATGAAGACAGTACTGGAGGGACATCTGTTTCTGTTTATAAAATAGCCATGCTGATTAGCCATGGTTAATGGTCCAAAGTCCAAGCTCCCATGAGACATTTCATTTAGGCTGCAACACCTGGCTCTTAGCAACACTGCTCATTAATTTTGTTGTGCGGAAGCTGGCTTACACTTTAAAGGACTATGGACATAACATCATTTACTGCTTAGGAAGGTAGTGAAGGTAGAGGGAGAGGTTAAGTATTTGTGATTGTCTTATGTTGGAAACAGGAAAACATACAAATGTACCTTTAGAGGTCCATTATAGTATACTTTTGCTAAAGCCACAGTTTGGTAGCTGAGTCCCTTGGTACAAATATATGATTTTTTTTTTTTGTATTTGTTTATATTGGTTACAAGTCACAGTCTACATTTATGCATTTCAAAATGCTATATCCCTTGATCACAGTTGGAATGGGATGATGAGATCACTGAGGATAGACTTTTGTAATTCTGAGTAGAGTTCTGTTGACTTCATAGTGGGAGGTACAATTCCCTTTACAAGTCATTGTTTTCTGGGGTCCAGATGTTCTCTGTTCCTTGTTCTCTGTTCCTTAATCTCTATTCCTTCCAAGCAATTTTTAGTAAGTCTGCATCCTGATCACCGTTATTACTACCATGGATTTTGGCTCCTAGATAAGATTGCTGGATGACAAAAATGTACTTCTGATTTTGCTTCATTGGTCTTAGTGAGACTATCAACAGAGTGCTCAATATATGAATTTATGAATTAAGACAGTAAAGTGCAGAAGAATGCACAGAGGACTTTTACAAATAATGAACAATTTGGGAATTCAAAGAATTAGGTGTTGTTCTGCTGATCATGGGCTAAATGTACTGTCTTTATTTTCCTCCAACTTTCTTCCTTCATTTCCTACCACAACTGTTCATGTCCAGTACAGCTTCCTAGCTTTTCCAGACATTTTTTTTCACCTCTCTCAGTTCCTTATTATATTTCTTATTATTTGAGCATTGCTTTTGTGGTTCAAATACTTGAAATGACTGAAAGGAAAAAAGTCTGATGCTAAAATGCTACATGGCTGCATATAGCATCTCCAGACTACACCCATATAATGATATAATAAATATAATAACATATATATTATTTAAAAGATTTAAAATATCATTAATTCATTGAAGCTTAAAATAAATTTAATTATGTCTGGTGAACTTTACAGTGATCATTTCTAATCAATAATACTTGTACTCCTTCTACTTCCAACTTGCCCTCAGCTTTGGAAAAGCTATGCTGTAAATTTCTGGAATTTGTGAGGAATCCATATGGATTACTTTTGGCACAAATCTCTTCTCATCATGAGGTTTCTTACTTCTAGCTTAAGGTAAATATGTACCAGGGCTTCCCATGCTTCCATCTTCAGATCCTTCCTTGGGCTTTGGTTTGTTCTTCCGAAAGTGCCCAAAACAAGGTTAGAGTTTTGGCCTTGTTAAATTGTTAAACCCTTCTGTAATTGCAATTTTTAGTACCACTTGTTGACGCTGAGCCTATGCTATTTAATGCGTATCGTTTTTTAAAGTAATAATTAGAATCTGCAGGATGCTTCAATATACTTTGTAATGAGCAAGACAACAAATGTATATTTCAATGTAAAAAAAAAATGTTTCTGAAAGCATCCTGTCGTACACTTTAATGTCAAATTATACTTGTCAGCTTTGAAATATAGAACATATAGAATGAGACAGCAGTCTGTTGAGTATTAAGGGTTTTTTTACCATTTATACTTCACTTTTTCTATCTGCCTCTGCTTATATTGCAACATATGTCCCCTGTAAAGGAACAATAGCTGATTAATAAATTGTGCACAAATTAGAAAGTTTTTAATGAGAGAAAAGAAAAAAAAATTTATCCAGATCCTTGGTTTTAAAAGAGAAATATTACTTGGAAACAAACATCAGATGAGACTAATGGTTTTACAGAATGGAGTTGAACACTTCAAGTGAGTTTTGTGCTGAACTGCTTTTCACCTCTCTCTGAAAGCTGTTCTGTGGTCAAACAACATTTTATCTGCATATTTCATAACTGGTCTTTCTGTACTTTTCACCATTTTTTTACACTTTGATCTGTTAACTCCAGGAGCAGTCTGGTTTTCCGGGGTTACTGTGTCACAGCTGCACCTCGGCAGTGGGGAGTCAGCACTGTTTCTTGACTTATCAGCCATTTGTTTTAGTTAAACCCAGCTGAAATGAGTACCAGTGAGAAGGTGTTCAGTTGATGATGCAAGATTGGAACAAACGTAAATAAAGTTATTCTTAATCAGGTGTCTGCAGGTGTCTGCCTCAGCAGTGCTCTCAGACACAGGGGGTGCAGAGAAGGCTGGTTGCACAACTGATGGGAACCCCTGTCACTTTGTCTGCACCCCACAGACCAAGAGGTGCATTTCACTGATCTGCCTGTGTAAATCCCAGAACTGGTCTCCAAAATTAGTCCTAGAGGAATGTGAGACAAGCAGGGTAAGACTTTAAAGGAGTTATGGTAAAATCCTGATGCCCTGAAGTTTCACTCTTTTACTCCACATAGGCAGGGTTTTCCTGCACTTTTCAAACTTAAAAACATAAAGGTAACTTTACTCTAGATCTTCACCTACACACTTCTTCTCAAGTATGTTCTTGAAGTAACTTTTACTAAACTGCAATATCTGAGAATATTACTGTGTATATGACTGCATAGGCTGTAGCTGGGAATATTCTCATGATAAAGAAAAAAAAACTTTTAAACATCTTTTAAGGGAATGCAACTAATTCTGGAATTAATGGGTATATTCAGTACATTTTTTAAAGGTGTTGTTTTACAAGGAGTTTTTTACATTTTAAAAATATAATACTAGGTGGGAACTTAATGACAAACAGAAAGATACTTGTTTGGCTTTAGTTTTACAGGTTGAGATAATCTATATCTCAACATCCCATAGACTAAAAAAAAAACCAATGTTCACTATCTTGAGTTTATACAAACACTGGCTAGTTTTCATGGATGCACACAAAACTGGCTCTCACTCTAGTATCCTATTCTATACTAATTAAATTTGATTTCATTTACGTGATTCAAATATCCCACATAAAATACAGGTTCTTCATGAACTCTCACATAAAAGTCTCACTTTCTTCAGTTTGTTTGAAATTAGTCACAGAGGTCAGACCAGCTGTGGTGGTTTGACAGGGTCTGGCTTTTTTGGGTGTGGTAGGGGCCAGAAAGATGGCTCCTGTAAAAAGCTGCCAGAAGCTTCCACAGCTGTCCAGCCAGGGCCTATCCCTGATGGCTCTGAAGATGGACATGCTGCACGCCATAGCTGGGCCAATTAGAGAAGAAGGTAATGCCTCTGTGACAACATATTTAAGAAGGAGTCACAGTAGTACGCACACGTGCACACCAGTGGATGTAGATAGGCAGGGAAGAAGGAGTACAGCATGTAGGAGAAACAACAGATATGGACACCATCAGAGTCAGAAGAAGAAGAAGGAGGGGGGAGGAGGTGCTCCAAACATCAAAGTTAAGAGACATCTACACAGCCTGTGGTAAGAACTGTACCAATGCAGTGTTCCCCTGCACCCTGAGGGTCCACAAAGGAGCTGAGATCCACCCCACGCCAGAGCAGGAGGGGTGGACTCCTACAGGGGGCCTTTGGTCTGGTGGGGGCCAACTCAGATAACAAGGTCTTTGCTCCCAGGGACTGAGGGAGTAATTTGTGGTAAAAAAAGGCCTTGTTTCACCCCCACCCTAAGTTTGGACCAGCCCAGCCTTGGGAGGAAGAGCAGGCAGTAGTGACCGGGCAGGCTGCTTGCCAAGAGGGAAAAATGACTTGTGCAAAATGCCACAGTGCTTTCGAGAAGGGAAGAAGGGAACCTGCCTTCTCTCCAGATAACTGCCAAGAACAAAAAAACAGTTCTCCTTACTTTCTGAGGTAAGGAGGGAGGGATTTGCGGGGGGCAGGGAGAGAAAATGTTTCAGAGAATGTTTTGCTTACTCCTGTAACTCTGTAATAAATTCACTTACCACTTTTAAGTTTTGAGCCTGTTTTAGCCTGCTTAATCAGAGGGTTTTTTCTCTCAGTATCCTTATCTCACCTTGGAAGAAATTCCTCTCCCCTGTCCAGCTGAGCAGAGGGAGGGGAAAGAGAAGCAGTTTCTCATGGGATCTTTGGGGCGGCTCAAAACCATGACACCACCAAACAATTGCAGTTTTCTGCATTGCTAATTATGTCCTACTTTGGCTGAGAAAAGTGTAGTCCTTCCAGTTCTCAATTTCTTTTGTTCAGTATTTCCATGAGACCATTTCCTCTGAAATGCAGAAAAGTAGGATAAATTTTGTCCACATACAGCCTGCTGAAACACTCACAATATACACTATTTATTTTTAATCATTTACAGCATGTAAAATTGATAGAATAATCTGGTTTCTGTGTTCCTTCATCCTTGAACATCACAGTGCATAATATCTGTTGAAAGTATTGAATCATGAGAAGGTCTGAAATACAATTAGCAGTGAAACCTTGCTAGTGCTAATATGAAATGCATGTTCTAAAGACTTCACATGCTTTTCAGAAGTATTTTGGCCACCTTGGTTACACTCCATTTTAGCTTGCTTGACTAAAATTGAACTTCTTGCAATCACCCTTTCAGTGCTCCACAGTGCCTACAAATGGATGACTTCTGCATCACAAAATCTAAACATAACAAAATAAAGACTGAACATCTGGGAATCTCAATTAGAATAAAATGGATGTTCAAGACAAATGAGGATAGGGTCACTGAAACATAAATTATGCTTCTTTTACAAAGATGTTAATTCTCTTGACATATATATATATTTCCCCAAATTGTGGTATTTGAAGTTAGAAATATTAGAAGTTCAAGGAGAACATGCAAAAACTAAGGTAAAATCTAAATTTTTTGCTTCTTTGTGAATATGGTTATTTTCATTATGTGAATACATATGATATTTCTTTGATGTATAAGAACTGTGAAAAAGTCAATAGTTTTGTTACCTACTGTCTGAGGATTTCCTTTTTTATTTATTTCTCCATTAACTAAAATCACATTTTTGGATATCTGTCTCATTTTGACAAAAGAGCAGTGTATACCACCTTTTGAACTTAATAAACCAAATGCTCTAAAGAGCACTACCTTCTCGATATTGGTGAGGCACACACTCAGATTCCACAGTTGAAGTTAAGTTACTTTCAACCATTTGACTTCTGCTTCAACATTTATTGCTTGGCTTTGAAATTTTTCAGGGATGTTTCAAGGATATAATTTAAAGCACTACTTGAGGACATTGCAAACTCATTGCTAAGACTGAGAGTTTGTAAAAAATTATATTGTTAATCTTTCACTCATTAACATTAATTTTTCCCAGCCTTCCATAGAAGTTCCTGCAATTTCCTCTACTTTCTGATTTTGTTTTTGAGTCTTAGAACTTATATTTATCTGCATATGTACATTATACAAACTAAATTACATTAATACAAGTGGCAGGAGGGGATTTTTGTTATAACAAAATATGATGGAAAAATAATTTGGGGAAAAAGGAAGGAAAAATTCAGCTTTTCTGAAGCTGTAATAGCAGTGGGAGATCCATTTTTTCCACTCTTCTTTTCTTTGTTCAACTAAGAGACATGTTCTTTGTCCTACTGCAAACCTGGTGTTTAATATCCTTTTTTAATGAGGTACATGTTCATTTCTCATAGTCAGCCACAGGCAAGAGAAAAACAACCCACAGGACATAGGGAACATATTGAATTTGCCTCATTCCCCTTTGTTAGAAGTACTTTTGCAGGAAGAATTGCATTTCAGTGTTTGTAGATGCTGTATCTTTTGGGCTGCCTGGCAGCAACACAAACACCCATGGTTGTGTGGCCACAAATTCCGCAGAAGGGCATGGAACCCACTGACAACCAAAAAATAAATTATTCTTATGGAGAGCATGAACAATAGAATTTAAAGTGTTTTGGAGGATTGGTTTGCCCTGGAAAATTCGATTCAGTGAAATGAAATCATCTTGCAGGAACACATTAATTTTGCTAAAATCCCTGACAGGCTCCAGTCTACCAGACAGGCAAACTGGGCCTCCCTGCTGGTTTACAGGGCTCCCCACTCCCAAGAGCAGCTAAATCCATGGTCTGGTGTGATTTTTATCTAAAATATTTAGCCAGCTGGCTCTATGGCTTGGATTTCTTAAAATATTCCATTTCATTCTCCCAAAAGAAAATATTTTGAAATTTTGCATTCAATGGAAAAGCTCAAAATTATGAATTTTGTTCCAATTTGGGGTAAACACCTTTTTATTATAAGGGAATTTTATTACTGAAAGGGTATTTCATTTTTCTCAGAGGCCCAAAAAACAAATGATCTTGGCTGCAAGTGACATCAACAGGCTGATTTTACAAATCCCTTATACAGCTTTATGAGCAAAGTTCATACTTGTCATCATTGGGTAATCTTACGTTGAATTTACAATAAATCTTGAAATTAAATCTACTCAGAGGAAATGTGGATTTAAACTTGAGGACTAGTTTTTACCTTTTTAATTAAAAGAATAAGGAGTGTTCTCTTAAAATGTTCATGTCATGAACTGTACTGACAATTAATGCTGTATTTTGTTTTCAGTATTGACTTTAATTCTTCAGCTCTATTTTATTAATTCAATGTGAACAGTTACATTCAGGAAGTAGTAAAGCTTTTGCACAAAATGCCTCATTGAAAGTATTAAAAATAGCAGATACTACTTTAATTGCTAAATTTGACAGTGGAATCCTTAAATCCACAATGTGATTACAATCTATTCTATTTCAGTTGCCATGTAGAAAGGTCTAAGGTTTTTTTCACTGCAGTCTTTCATACCTTGTAAGATCTGGCAAGATTCCTAATGCCTGGAATTCACATTCTATCTTTTCTGTCAAAAAAAAAAAAAATAAACCCACAAAAAAGCAGTCAGAGACGGACTTACAATAAACCAAGTTAGCCTCTGAAGTTATATTTCATGCACCTCTGTTTTAATCTCTCTCTCTTTAGATGATATAGATGGGAACTGATGACTCCAGACTCAAGAGTAAAGTCAAGAATTTGAAAAAAAAATAAATAAAAGATCACCACATCTTCCTCAAAACATAGAGAAAACAAGGTTAATGAAGAAACTGAAGATCTAACTTAGGACAACATTTGCCATATCTTTAAATCCTAATAGAATTTAACTTTGAAGTTTTTCTGTTGGTTTTTCACATTAAAAGATATATATTTATCTCATATAGACATAGAGATTCTAGTTTTTTGTAAGAAATAAAAAAAATCAGTCAAAAATATTATACAAACACAGAATTATATTTCGATTAAAAGAAGAGGAGAATGTTATTTGGAAAGAAACAACAAGTTGAAAAATTAATAGTTTTAGAATTTGCCAAATTCTATTTCCTGCCCCCTAGTTTATCATAAAACTGTCAAGGTGCCAAGCCTTCCTGCTTTTGTTCTCCATAACCATAAGAGAGTTCAATACCTGACCAAGATGTTGTTATCCTCTGGCTGGAAGAGTTCTGGACCTACTTGGTTCCTGTGGTTGATTAAAACTCATACTGCTCAATTCCTACAGGGGTTCCAGAGAGAAGCAACCCATCCTATCCTTCCTGCTGGTATCTGAACTCAAAGAGCTCTGAAAAGTAATACTAGGTGCCCATCCCCATTTTTAGGCTTTAGTTCTTGTGCAGGCACTCTAGACAGGAAAAGTTTGGACTCTATTTAGGCTAAATAACACTAGACTTACACATTATGAATGCAAAAATTATAAGAGAAAACAGTAACTGTGTCTTTTCCATGAAGTACAAATGGAATTGATAAGGTATGTAGTTAGTGAAATCAATCACCTGGTAGTAATAGAACAACCATTTAAATAGGATTTAATGTAGGAATGCTATTGCTACTCTGTCTCCATCTGGGTAAGAACATCTATGGTAAGGACAGCAGCTATTTTAATAAACAGAGAAAACAGAAATAAACCTATTTAGAAGTGGAGAAACATCTGGTCTGATTCTTCTGTCATCGGTTCATGCAATCCTGCAAAGCAATGCTGCTGACTGAATGATTTTCCTTCTGTTCTAGAGTAGAAAATTGAGGAGAATATGACCACACTAACCCATCATTTCTCTTTGTTGTCTCTCCCCTTTGGACCATTCATAAATAAATTCTTACATAGTTGGTATACTCTTTATAACCTTCATATTGGAATGGAAATATAGGAAGCAGAAAGCGATTGAAGCATCAAGTCTAGGAAAAGCAGGGAAAGGCAAAGTTTGATTATTTTTTAGTAGCCTTGAATGAGTTTTTTTCTCTAATCATTGAAGCACTCTACATCATTGGTGCAACAAGTTTCAAGCTGTTTCTTTTCAAAGTGGAGTTAAATTTAACATGCTGGGAAAATGACATCGTGTCAATTTAAACAGGACTGGTGGGCTTAAGATTTTGTGAATATGTGTGTTGTTTGGGGCACTTTAGAGCTTACCTTGTTAGTGCTTGTTAAAACTGCAGCTGATGTAAATTCTGGAAATAATTGGAAACCTGACAAAACAAATTAGATCTCTGAAATTATTCCAAAATATCAAGGGAAAGATCCTATTTATAAAGACAATACAAAGAAGCTTCTTATCACATTTCTGTGTGGAGCAACTAATTAAATGGATCATGGCAAACCGTACAAGCTCAAACTGTCAGTCAGCTCTATCAAGAAGTAAAAAGATTGACATTTTACGCTTAATATAGAACCTGACATAGTCAAAACAGAAGTAATTCCTCTTGTGTCCAGTCATTCATATAATTCTGATAGGATTTGCTAGAATTATTTAGCTTACATTCCTTTCTCACACCCATCACGATAATTTTCTGCATTCAGAAAAATGTCAACCCTGAAAAGTAGTTAATAATAACAATATTTATGCAGATATATGTGTGTTTTGAGGTTGCACCATATGTGCAATTTTCAGATATGGCTGAAACATTTCAGGAAGTCTGGGTACCTTGTTTCATTTTTAAATCACTTCCATTAACATTCTTCTGCACAGCAGATGCTCAAAGGCAATTTTTCAAGACAAGCAAGTAAAGAAGTGTCTTGCCTGCTGCAAGTCATGCTACAGTGCTCTGACCCTGGAATGCACTGCAGCTCAATGTGATGTGTCTGCATCCTGAAGGTAAAATTAAAAAAAAAAGCTCCAACCAAAAATGGTAAGCCAAGTGTAATGATGAATTATGATGATAAGAATCCCTTTGATTCATGTCTTCAAACCCACATAAAGCCCCTGGAAAAGTCATTCAAAGTCCATTTTCTCTCCATAGTTCTGTGAATTTATTTTTGTCAACAAAATTTACATTGAGAGAAATAGAAGAAGGGTCTTGGAGCCAGCTAAAGAATCAGAAAAGGAATTGCTACCCTCTGGTGTGCTGCAGATGTTAGCAAAAGTCTTTTATAATTCTGGGCAAGAAGTCTCTTAAGGCTACTGGTTTATAGTAGACTTTCCAAAACATAGGCACTGAATGTCAGAATAGGCTGCTGTCATCAAAGTATGCCTTCTTTGAAAGGGAATGACTATGCTAAACAATTGCTTCACCAGCATGTTCATCAAGCATCATAATAACTGTGGCAATTCTTGCCTGCCTTTGTAGTCAGCCACTAAGGATTTTGAACGTAGATGATGAAAGATGTAGCTGGAATGGGTGTAGCTCCATGGGTGGAAAATATTGCTTGGCAAAGGATGGGCAGTGAGTGACCTGTTTTGGAGGTCCTCCAGCACAAACTCAGGTTCCTTTCTGCTGGTTTTCAAAGAATTTGCCTTCCTATCTTGTTCTGTACTGCCTAGTAAGACATTGCACATGGGCAGTTAGCTTCTGCCAGAATAAATGTCAAACCAGTCCTTTGTCCATCTCTGAAATCTTAATATGACCATTCAACAATCAGTTTACATCCTTTGTTCCCTCTGCTTGTAGAATCACAGTCAGCTTTGCCTGCTGTCATGACTTTTATGTCTGTCACTATCCAAGTAAAAAGAATCACTACTGGAATATGTTTCACTTAAAGGAATTCTCAAATTTGAGGCACATAGAGTTGTGCCTGGGCAAATGGAGAATTGTCTCAGGTTACATGAAGGTGTAACCACAGGAATGTATTCTATCACCACCTCCATCACTTCTCGATGAATTGTTAACAACAGGTCGTTCACAACATCTGTTCACTGCACTCCCACCCTCCAGATTACAAGCTGGGCGTTAGACAAGGAAGAAAGACAGGCAATCCTGCAAGGCAGATGATGCCTCTTTATCTTCACATCAATGACTCAGCCCTGATAACACCCTCCAAGAAGTAGCAGCTACTCTGTGGGGGGCCAATAATGTCCAATAATGGGCCATCAAGGCCACCTGGAATGATTAATAAATGATATCATCCCATTGTGATAAGCCCCGCCCTGAGGGATTAACTGAACATCCTACCTGTATAAGAGAAGGGCTGGGGAACTCCACAGGAGGACTTCCACTGGGTCCCCAGAGGAGAGGAACTCCACAAGCACCACTGAATCTCCAGAGATAGACTGGATTTTTCCCTCAGGATCATCACTCCAACAGGCCTGCAGACACATTTTAACTGGACTGCTATCACCACCCTGACCAACAGAGTGTCGGGTTGTATTCTGACCTTGTCAGCTTAGTCTGGTGTTTCTGTATTACTGCTTTTAATTTCTCCTATTAAATTGTAGTTCTGACTTGGAATCTCTCCCAATATATTTGTGTGGGGTTAATTCCTCTGCTGGTTTGTTTCCAAACTAGCAGAAGAACGCATTTGTTCTAGGACCTATGCAGTAAGTCTGTGGAGTTTCATGAAAAATCAAACATTATGCAGAATCTTGCTGATCCCATAAATCAGTCTCTTCCCTCTTTTGTAGAAAGAAGACATACATAGTCCATGCACCCAGATATGTACACTTGGATATTGTGTAAAGAGAAAAGATTTCATGCAACCTCAGAAGTCAGGTACATCTCAGCACCAAGCAGGAGGGGTAACAGGTACATTTTATACTAAAATTATGAGCAAGGAATGAAGAAGTGAAAGCTCTCCTTTCTCTTTCACCCATGCTCTGAATAAAAAGGTGCAAAAGATTCCTAATCTATTGCTAATTTATATATCTAGGTTTAGCATATCAGTACCCTTGTTAGCAGGAGGCAGTAGTGACCCTCTAAGGTAGAATTCCCTACTAATTTAACCTGTTTGGCATTGGCTCTGTTCTGTCACTACAAGGTCAGGTGGGTTGTACCATGTGCACTCACATTGGTTAAGATGAGCATCTCCTGCAACCATATCCATCAGGACATGCATTGGACAATATCAACCGTGGCATATAATCAATATTTCAGATCCTCATTTTTTTCCAAAAATGCCATACCTTTTGCCTGAGAAACCTCCATTCCATGAGAACCAAGCTCTCAAAAACCAAAGGAGAGATACTCACAATCCTTCTGCAGTTTTCCTCTCTGTAACCAGTAGCACATTGTTATGAACATGATTTCTTGTCAGTGAAGTTCTCTACTGCCAGTTCCAAGCTCCAGTTGCTAGGGGAAGAATTAACAAAAAACATCTCAATGCTGTAATAACAAATTAACAATGAATGAAAGTCTAGTATAATGAGCATTTTATTTTTATCTGTGCTGTAAAAATATTACATTGCTTCAACAATGCAAAAAACATTACATTTGTCTTCCATGTTGTAGAATTTAAAAAAAATATATGGCCTTTTGAAGGTCATAAACCTTCAAATATAAATCTGTATAAACCTTATATTGCTCCAGGATTATACAGCAGCATTCCATTATTAGGGTATTTTACATCTTCTTTTCAGATTCTTTTCCATTTTTGACAATATTTATTTTTCAATCAGCAGATTCATTTTGCTCTGAAATCACTTTAATTTGGACCAGGTCAACTGTTTTATTTACCCTTCTGTCTCTTCGTGAATAGATGAAGAGGCATTGAGGCATTGATTGTGTTTAGTAACTATATTTAAATGTCCTGTTAAGAAGAAACATCTGGAAAAGTTGAAACTTTTGGTAGAAATTAATGTTTGGCTGTTGTTGGCAGACAATCCTGTTTACAGATAAAAATCATGGGTGTAACTTTCCATACAAAATTATTTTCTTTACTTAAGAGACTTGAGACAGAACTATCCCACTATAGGAGCGTAATGGTCCAGGGATATGATCTAGTATTGCACTGCACTTAGGACATGTACGTGACACTTGTTCTGCTAAGTCTAAAGTTAATCCATTGCCACAGCTTCAAGAGTATGGATATATTTGGCCATGGAACCTGCTGAGTTACTCCCGTAGATTGCACAGAGGCTTGTCCATCGGAATTACATTACATACTCATGTTAAGAAAGTGCACAGTGGAAAGAGAAGTAGAAGAGCTGAAAATGTGAAAAAATCACTACTTCTCAATCCTTGCAGGGGGCGTCTGCGTTGGTTCTCATTCTTGTCCACTTTAAGTAACAAGTACTAATTATGTTTTTAATCCTAGTATTATACGGGATTTCAGAGGATCCTGTTTTTTGTGCTGCATCTACTCAGAAGCAGACTAACATTTGGGAATAGTCTCCAAGTATATTAACAAGTAGTTTGAGCTTTTCCTCCAAAATTATTGTCTTTCTCCTAAAATAGTATTAAAATTGCCTTACAATGAAAACATAAATTTGTAAAACTGAAATTTTCGTCAGGGAAAAATATAAATTTTCAGACTGAACAGCTAGTTACTTAGTCATTTCTCTCTCTGAAGTAAGGAATTGTCTGAGCCTAAATTTTCATTTATTTTTTGTAGCTTTGAAATAAATTCTGCATTCTGGTGAAACAGCTGCACTGTACTGATTACCTGGCCATTTATTTCATTAACATAAATATAGTTAAAAAAACCCCAACTTTTATATAAGTTTAAGAAGAAAGGTTTTAATAATCTGCTTATGTTTCTTCAGAGGGTACACCAGCTTGTTGAGAAAAACTGAAACTGAAGGGTATGAATGAATTCCTCAAATTTTACAAGGCTAACATTCAGCTTTGGGAATATGTTATAGTTACTTCTCACATTAGGAGAAGTTAATGTACTTATTGTCCAAGCTGATGTGGGTAACTCATTGTGGGGGGGTGTTAAAATAATAGTTCTGCTTTCAAAGTGATTTTTCCCTGCCAGTATACAATTTATTCAAGTGAGGTTCATTATACAAAGCTATGTACAGTTAATGTATTTAAACTTCAAAGCTAATCCAAACAGTGGTTCAGACACCTTCACAGCCTAGATTTTAATGCTGGTTTAATTGATTTTTAGTTGGATGGTAGTCTTCACAGGACGATACTTTCACACTGTGGTAGTTCATATTGCATTTTGTTGTTCCAGTCTTCCTTTTAAGTGTGCATAATCCTTTAATCAGTCAGACTTCAATATGCAGAAACATGGGAAAGAGAAACCACAAAAATATTCAGTTTGGTTATGCAATTTGCCACATATCTAAATATCTTGCACAGTCGTTTTGACAGATGTGGCAGTATCACCTTGAGCGTCAGCTGAACCTGCAACCTCTAAGTGAATTTTTGAAGGACCAGTTCAGGGAAAACAAGGAATGGCTATCAACCTTCAGAGGTTTTGTTTTTCTGTTTGCAGTGGTTGTTTCTGTGTTAATCAGGGAGCTGGAAAATGTAAGAAAGAGGAGATCAGAATGACAATAAATTTTATATTTTAAAAGTAGGCTCTGAACTTGGAGTCTCAATGTTAATGTTCTATTCAATTTAAAGCATTAATACCTTAGGAATCTATACACAATTATGCATTAAATTTGCAGGAATAAGTCAGCTTATAAAAAACTAATAACTTCTGCAGTATTGTAATATTTTGAATCAATATTGCCTTCTTTTCCAAGAAATTACACATTTCATATAGGGAAAAATTATGGTCTCAAGAGACTGTCTAAGGGAGGAGGTAAGTAGAAATTTTTCATGAATGCAAACAAGATACAAAGAAAGAGAAAAACCCCTACATTTTGTGTCAAATGGGAATTTCTTTACTCAAACATGTAATGCTTCTCTTAATAACATTTGTAGTCTCAATAGGCTTTGCCAGTGAAAATATGTATTACGAAACAATACTATTTTTGAAACACTAAAAAAGTATAAACACTTCAAAGAGAGCTCTATTAGGGAAAAACAAACTAAAAATTTGGCAATATTTCCCTTATGCAATGTCTTATGCTCTCTTTATTGCATTTTTTTTCTCTTTTTGAAAAATATTTGTTCAGAAATCTCACTGGCCTATGGCAAATGAGTAATGCCATGTTTTGACACTACCCCCCAGAGGTGCCACTACTTTGTCTGAGGAGCTCAACCATGCTTTGCAGTGGTCAGGTGGAGCCAGCAGTGTCCTCTTCTCACAGTGGCTACCCTGGAGTCGCCACCACCAGCACCTCACCATGAACACCCAGCATGTCAGCAAATAACTACCAATATCCACTAAGATTTTTTACAGCTCAAAAAAGAGAGAGAAGGGAAAAAAAAAATCAGTGGATGGAGTCGAGAAAAGGCTCTCCAAATGAGAAGCTTAGGTGATAAATACAGATTTTGAGGGTAATGACTGCACATATAAATATGGCAGGGGAGTGTGGGGAGGAATTGCAAATGGTAGGACTTAAGGGACACAAACGTTCACAAACAGCTGCAAGGTGAACTCCATGAACTCTACAGCAGATGGAAAAATAGGAACAGAACAACCAGAGGGGACCAAGAGAAAAAATAAAACAAAAAATGAGAGACAGCTTTGTAAAGGGACAGAAAGAGAATTCTGTAAAGGATAGGAGACAACATTGAGAATGATCCAAAACAACTGAATGCTACAGAAATGGGTGAAGTTCTATGCATGTCCTAGGACATGAAGGGACTTGCTTAACAAAGCTGAGCAAATCAAAGCTGAGAAATGAGGGCAAGTGGGAAGGAACAGACACAAAAAGGAAAGAATTCAGAAAGAAAATGAAAATTCTGAGGAAGAAGATGGCAGAATGAACCACTTTCCTCTCACCCCAAAAACACCTGTAGCAAAGAGTTTTCGCTGCAGAGAGAGGAAAATTGGACTCTGATAAATGTAAATGTAAGACACAAGATGACCCCAAAACCACAGGCACTACTTCAGTAACTGTTGGCCTGTAAATGTCATATGATATGTTCAGAAGGGCCTTTTTGGCCCTCAAGTCTATGAGTCTTCACAAGATGTGCAACTTGATGACAAAAATAAGTGCCTATTTGAAACTGGCAACAGCCTTTTTAAACATTAGATTGTTTCATAACTTTTGGCAAAACAATTGTCCTATTTTTAATAGGACAGATATATATAATTCCATCTAGAAGAAAACAAAATAACACCTATAACTTTAACAAACAGAAATAGTCATTCAGCTTTCTCTGCAATGTTACTTCTGGAAAACTTTGAAGCAAAGCAAAAAAACAAATGCCACAGAAAACTCTTTCATATAGAATAAATGAGATCTGCCTAATGTCCAGTTGCGGGAACAGGCTTTTTCTGTTCCTTTACAAAACTGATACACAATTTAATTGCATATTTGGGGTGTTTACTAACATGCTTTCTTCTCATTTGCTGTAGAATCGCCTCTTTCTTTGGACTTTTATTTGATTCTGAAGACAATGATTTTCATAAGCTTTTTGCATTTCCAAAACAAATTTTAATCACTGTTTAGTCAAGGATAGCTGCATGTGCTGGGAAATTTGATATAAAGTGGACTACACATAGCTAGGAACAGAGAAATGTCCATATATATGTAATAATGGCATGGTGTTAACAGAAACCCAGGATAACTGTCTAAAAAAATTTATTGTATGGCTATGGTTTTTATTCTCTTTAATTTATTGTGTTTTTTTCCTGTCTGCTTCTATCTTCTAATTTTTAAGTGAAATGTTATGGCAGTGAATTTTTAGGAAATTTTGGCTTTTCTATTTGTCTGCTGGGATGTGGTGCCTTTTTTTTTAATCCCCCTCTACCCTTTCACTTTGTTTTTTCTATACTAGCAAACTATACTTGGCTTCTGAACTCCAAACAGTGTGTTAAAATGCTGTGTTCATGAAAAGACCAAGTAAACACTCAAAGTCAGAATCGGGCTTCTGCACTGAGGGTACTTCAATGATACTTACACCTTAGATATGAGCAAGGTCTCCTGAAATGGCTTTGTTCATGTGTCAGTTAATCAGGCAGAGATTTGCTCATTTTATTTTTCAAGCACGGTAAATTATGCATCTTAAAGTTCACCTGTCCTCTAGAACTGCAGCATTATACAGGACACGTAAAAATGCTCTGGTTTCCCTCATGATTTTTTGTGAAACCCACACAGGCAGTGAATAAAACTGCTGGCAGCTTTCATATTTCACCCCAATAGAATCTGTGTTTTACAGCTGAGGGGTTGTGGATTTTTCTTGATTTTGGTTTGTTTTGGGGGTTTTCTTGTTTGTTTTGTAAGGGCTGTTTTGTTTGGCTTATTTATTAATCAATATTTGACCTTATTATTTCTGAGAGAGCAATAGGAACACTTATAAGCTATTCACTGTGCGAAGAGGAGCGTACACCCTGAGAAAATGTGTGCTGTTAATATTAGACCATTGTCAGCCTAGGTTAGCTAAGATATAAGATTTCATCTACAGTTTGTAGCACTTGTTCAAAGAGATGAAGATTGATACTATATTTGAATGGATGGTTATTTTCCCCATTTTCCCATTTTTTTTCTGTTGTCAAAGCCAGGAATACTTCTAGTCTGACTTCAGCTAAACAATTTTAACCTCACAAATGATCCTTGGCAGTACTTTCTCTAATTCAATTACACTGTATTTGATGCTGGCTTCCAATTTTTTTGTTTTGTTTTGTTTTGTTTTTTTGTTGGACAACCAGTTAGGCTGCTGGTGTGTCTGACATTTTCCTTTTTCCAGAATGTGTGCATATGCATGAACACATGAATGTATATGGAGAACTGGTGTCGGTGTGGGCTCAGGCTTCAAGGATTCTCACAGCTGGGAGAAATATCCTCAGCTCACATGGACCTGAGTTTCTGCATGTGTCTCTGGGGGCTGGATGCAATACAAGCTTCTAGGAAGTGGTAATTTTCAAGATGTGGGACATCCTTGCGTTTGGAAGCATAAAGTTTGCTTTCACTACGGAGAGAGGTAAAGATCCAATGTCACACAGTTCACTGTCCCTGTATTCTGAAATCATATGGACCTTCCAATTTAGTAATTCCCATGAAAAGTGCGAAAAAAACCCCACCCTGGTTTTGATGGACATTTACGCACTATCGTCCCTGGATCCTGGTAGCAAATTCTAAGTTGTCTGTGACTTGGGCATGAAGAATCTTTCTCCCCTTTCCTTTAAGCTGTCTGCCCCCCTTCAGAAGTTACTTTTTGGAGGCGATCAAAAATTTTAATTTTTCTTCTAGGGAAATGGAGCTACGAGAATGCTCTGTTAGTGTATCTATTTACTGGTCTCTTTTCTGGTCCATCAGCCAATTTAATTCGAATCATATGAGAGGGAAAAGTCTCGTTCAGATGTTTTGATTTTAAAGAAAAACATCAGCATGAATAGTGAAAGCATGCATTGCTCTTGCTTAGCCAAGCAGTTGGAAGTCAGGAGTGGAAACTGAGATGTTCAGGTCGAAGATACAAGAGGGAAGTGACACCTTGTGCAGGAATTTTTTAAGGAGTTTGGTAGAGAAACCAGAAGTGGATGATGGATTACTGTAAGTAGTGTGTGACAGCACAGATGTCAACAACATATAGTCACTCTAGTTTTATCTGCTTTTCTGTTAATGGAACATTTTTTCCTATAATGTCATCAATGGAAACACATTTTCATTTAATTCCCTTTTTTTCATGCTGACAGGATGACCTTTGAGTATGTATCTATGTGCAACACATTTATAAGTTTTTCAGTATAGATATGCATAAAAAAAGGAGCTGAATCCACCAACAAAGTCAGACGGTCTTTTCCAGAAGAGCTTGATTTTAATATGAATGTCTTTTTTTCTGTCCTAAATCAGTAAAATGATGGGAAGATATCACTGAATCTAAAGAGAGGTCTTTGTTTGTTTTGAACTGCAATCTATCAGGGCAAATCCTTTCAGGTCAATATATTTTCTGTAGTGTAAGTCAATGGTAATGGGCAACATTTATGACAATAACTAGGAAAGTAAAGCCTCATATTGCAATTTCTTGTAATATCCCTATAAATGAACCTAGAATTAATTAATTAATAATGTCTTTTTAAAAAAAAGGAATTTAAATTTTTTTGTATTTAGCAAGGAATCTACTCTGTAGCAGCGTACTTGGCAGAAGCTGCTGCTGTGGAGCTTCAGGATTGGTGGGAAAAGACCCAGACCCTCTAAGCCTTCTCCCTCCAATATCTGAACTCCCCACCTGAGCTGTGGTGAAACCCCATATTTCCCTTGCGTCACCTGTGTCCCCAGCCTCAGGTTCCATATAAGGTTATGCCCTGGAAGACTCTATATGGTCATGTCCTGGAAAGGTCTCTCTTCTCCTGCTCTCCACTGGTCACTTTGAACTGTGCATCTTCCCATTGGGTGTCCCTTGGTCCCACCTTCCTTTAAAAGACCCCTGCAGAGCTTCCTCGCTCTCTTTCTCCTGGGTTAATCCAGCCACCTGGGTGTCTCTGGATTCCCTCTCTGGACCCTCACAACGCAACACTGGATTTACAATAAAAAAGGCAATTAACCCAGAGAAGAACCTTTTGTAGCCTTTCATTCTTGCCGACGCCTCAACACCACGCCTGGGATAATTCTCAGTTCCAGAGGAGCCAGCAGAGACAGGTCATCTGCAGTAGCAAGAACTCTGTGCTTTGGGAGAGTAGCAAAACCATTGCAATTCGTGCCGGCAGGGATTTCGCTCACACATAAGACGCTGTAGCAGCCTGGAGAGCTCCGGGTTAAGTGTCATACTCAGGGGTGAAAATTTAACATCAGAGTTGATAGTTGTAAGCTAGATGTTGTTCTAAACTCAGGAATTGAATCCTTTGACTGATGACAGTATGAAGGTAAGGTTTCTTACCTCTGAGCTCCACATAGAGAGTTTCAGGAAATCAGTCTTTCACCACATTTTATTACACCCTCAGAGGCTAAGGCTCATCTGCAGTAGTGCACCAGCATAGACCTCAAACTGCCACGAATACCAGATTCTTCAGAACTATTGTGAAAGTGAGTCGTATAGTGAAAGTATATGGTCACCAGATGGCCTGGTTTGTTTGCCATGTAAACTGGTGCTACAACAAAAAAATCTCCTTTTGTGTTTCGGTGTACAAACCCTGCATGGACGCCATGTGAGCACTAGGTCCTATGGCTGGTCTATCGTGCTAAGCAACTGCCTTGTTTCCTCAGTCAAATTCCTTGCATTTTCTTTTCCAGTAAGTCCAAAGTTAGTCCCTTTTGACATAGATGTCCTATGTTTTGTTACTTGTTCATAGACATCTCAGATAATAGAGAGATAAAAATTGTATTTCTTTTTTCTTTTTGTACTAGTCAGTTTGTAAGAAGTGAACAATTAGACAAACACATTGACTTTTTTCATAAACTTTCTGAGTTCTATAACTTCTATTCGAATTTCAATTTTAGGCAGGACTTCTGATGTGCCTTCCACAAAGTTTCTCCCAAGCTCTCCTACAGTGAACTTATATTAATATATATATATATATACAATTTAGTCTTTTCCTACCATCATCTTATATTCTGTAAATGTTTCTTTTGGCTCTTCAGTTTCTCTTGCACTCTTCCTGTTCCTGATATGCTTGAGAAAGATATATTATAAATTCTTATGGATTTCACAAGTTTTTTTCTCAGCTATTTCTTTGATGTGCCATATTCTCATTTTATATTTAGAGTGCTTGATTTTATGGTTCTTTCTATTTATTTCCCTCATTTTGACACAACTCTGATTTCTATAACCATAGCTCTCTGTTTCTGTGCCTACCTCCTCTTACCTACCCTTTTTTTCCCCCCTTCCTCCAAACTTCAGTTTCTTTGCTTTCTGGGCTGGTTTAAACGAAGCAGTAAGGGAAGATGATCATAATTGAAGACACTGTAATGAACAAGAGCTGTCACAGTCTAAAAAGAAAATAGGTGTTAGAGATGGATAGACTGGATGGGGATTCATTGCACATAATTGTGGCTATCAAAAAAAGTAAAGAGTCTGTCTTGCTTGATCATCTAATCTTCCTTTATTGTCATGAAAGAGAGAGGATCATATCCAGAAGGTGATCTTTCTCACCCAAAGAAGGGTCTTGGAAGTGCATACTTCTCTTTGTAAACTAAGCACAGAGACTAGAAGAGTGGGTTGAAATTGAGACTCAGTAAATGGCCTATTATAGTTAGGTGAGATGTGGGGTCCTGACTCACAAGTGACAGTTGCTTTCTTTTTTTTTGTGTTCTTGGGCTAATCCAGTCTGAGAAATGAGCTGAATGTGATTTTCACTGATTTAGGCAAAGTTATAGAGTGAGAAAATAAAATCCTTTCTTCTCACACTCTTAATTTTCAGCAGACACATCTCTTTTATTTTAATACTTCAGGTTTGCAAAATCATTTACTTATTCAATCAGTCTACAGGTCTAGTTTCACTGCACATCTCCTGATGAAAAGTTTCTTGTCTGTTGCCACAACTGGGAACAAAGCAATTCAGACACCCTGCAAAGAAAAATGGGTACCATTTTTGTCAGCTGTCAAGACCTTATATCATGAATAAATCCTGAGGAGGAAAGTTTCCTTTCCGCAGCTGCTGCTCAGTGTCTCAGATTCTCAGCCTGAGAAGAGCTTCTGTTCTCTGGCTGCATTGCATAGTCATGTCAGCTTCATACCTACCGGTGAACAGAGATCCCGGGTACAATGAATCATTCAGCCCTCTCCACAAGGAAGGAAATACTTGGATGGCTAAAGGCAGGGTAGAGTTTCAGTCAGAGCTGCATGAATTTCCCCAAAACTTTCTCAAAACAAAGGAGTGTAATGTTGTTTTTAGTGTGTTTTATTTGTCATTCAGAAACACATTAGCAGCTTTGAACTCCAAGGTACTAAAAATATACAAGTTACATAAGCAGACTGAGAGGAGTGAATGATGCTTTCAAACTGAAAATATTCTTAAGGATCTTTCCATTGCTTCAGTTAAATAGTGCAATTCTTGCAAATAGCAGAGCTACAGACACTGAGACAACCAATCTGTACTAGAGAGTGTAAAGAGGCAACTGAACAAAGATAAATATTCAGATAGATCTGCAGGTACAAGAAAGAGGATTTTTTTTTTTCTGAAATGAAGTATGCTATTGAACCTAAAAATTTTTTCTTTTCTTTTTCTCTGAATTTGCAGGTGTTTGCCTAGGCTGTTTTATTCATTTTTCATTTATACCATTAGTATCCTTTCTTTCAATGAGAAACTGATTTCTAGCATATAACATCAGGGAAGCACTGGCATAACATATCAAGAATTTTATTTTACAAAATACCAACCTTAACAAAATCTTTGGAAGAGATTTTTTTCTTAAAAAATTTCTGTGCAGAGTTTTAGTGAAATACATACTCCAAAAGGAAAACTATAATTGAAATAAGTCTTTGAGCAGCATTTTTGACCAACCAAATAAAGTGAATCCCTGTTACCTTGCTCTAAATTTAAACTAACCTTCATTCAGAGTTTCAGTAAGAAAAACCCCAAACCTCCACTAGAAGGGAAAAAAACTATAGCCAAATTAATCTGAATAGTTTTGAAACCAAGAATTGTACAACAGAGGGGTCTTCTTAAAAGCAATATGTGAAATTTAAATGTAAAATCTTCAAATAAAAAAAAAAGAAAAAAATGGTAGTCCTAATTAGCAACAGACATAGACATTAAATAAAATGCAGAGGGGCACAGGATATAGGAAACTATTTCAAATATGTTAGCACTTTAAAATATCAGACAGTTTGAGACAGTTATGAAGAATTTATTCCTTGGTTTTGGAAGGCCTAAGAGACATGTAATAAAATTCACAGGAGCATTACTAGAACAGAGCAGAATAGCAGGAAGAGTCAAGTGTAACGGTAATAGAATCCAATTTTTAGTAATTTTTTATTTCTATAAAGAGGATGATTAATGGTGTACTTATTTCTTTGTCTTTGCATTGTTTTTATAGACATGTGGGCATGCAGAATCCATATACAAATCAGAAGTGTCATGGTATGATGTTTTTAGGAAATCTGGTTTATTTCAAATTAAAATAACCAGATTTGCTTAAAACTCTGGGGGGGAAAGGAGAGAGAAAATGGCAAAGGAATTGCAATTTCTAATTTTCAGGAATAGCAGCAATAAATCTCAAAAGAAAACAAAAGCATATCAAATTAAAATTTAAAAAAAATAAAAAAATTTAAACAAACCCACAACACTTTGCTCAGAAAACCTTGAAGAGATGTTAGACTATTGAGTTGTAATTAATACAAAAAATGAATACTTTGATATTTACACAAGATCATTATCTCTAATGTAATATTTGATGAAGCATGCAATTAGATTTTATTGTAAGAGTTCATAAAGTAGCAAGAGCAGAATGCATATACCTATGTTCCATCAGTACATTATACGCTGCTATAGCATATAATGTACTGATGGAACATAGGTATATGCATGCATTCATCATTCTGTATATGCATTGATCTCAAAACTGTTATAGATATAATTTAAGGAGGACTGAAGGCTTTTTATTTATTTGAGAAGATGGAACATTTTTCTAATTATGATGTAACACGTTTAATGACATGCTATCTCTAAGAAACAAATACATTTTGCTGCTAACATTTTCCTTTTATTTTTTCCTAATGTAAATTGAAAATGTTTCCATCTTCTTCCTTTAAATTCTGGTATCTGGAAGAAGCAAACCTTTCAACTTAGTGGATCAAGATATTTCAGAAACATGCAAAAACATAATTCCCTGCAGTTCTTTTTTTTTTAATCAAAACTTGTATATCTGTCAGTCAATGGAGTGAAAAAGAGATAGAATTTTACTTGGAAAATGTAGTCAGCTATATCCTGCTGTAGGAACATCTCACTCTGTTAAGGAAGAGGGTCCCTGGAATTATTCTATTTATTTTTTCAACTCAGAAATGTGGTGAAACATTTTGTTCAGACTGCGGATCCGCTTAGGAGCTTTCCTGTTCCCTGACTGCCATGGGAACAGCCAGGTCATCACCACTACCTGTTCCTCCAGTAAGACGTGTATTGATTTGCCTCATCCTGTATTTTTGCAAGTTGGCTGAGGAGAAGATGGCAGATCCTTCTACCCATTGCCTGGCCTAAGCACGGGAGCTTGCTAATGGTGGGATTTTTCTAAAATGTCTCAGTGATTTCAGACCATGGGTTTCTGTTGACTTTCAATGACTCATGTGAAACAGAGATCATGTGTGTACCTACAAAATTCCGTTCCAGAATTTCCCTGCCAATAGCCAGATTTAACATGTTCTAGACAGCTCTTTATTGGCAAGATCATTTAGGGTAACTAGAGTTCACTGCATTGTCACAGCTGAAGTGGACTTTTAACCCATCTGTTCCAAGTTGTATAAACCTCTTGACTTATTTTAGTCACGTGGTAAGTTATGCTAGTGTACATCCAGGAATTTGCAAAATTGATCTGAGAACGTTGGAGACTATGTTGGAACATCTGCATGGCATGAAAAATAAGTATCACACATTAATAAAAAACAAAGAAAAACAAAACAAAACCTCCCCAGAAACTGCATTGCTGTAATTGCTGCGCTAACAGTTCTTTACTTTTGTATCAAAACCAGTTTCCAGGAGAAAGTTTCATAAAAATATTTTCAATGTGACAGTTGATGAGGCACAGGAAAGTGCTCATGCCTTATTCTCTGAGCAGAAACATTGGAGACTGGGTGAAAACCCCATTCTTTATGAAAAAATTCTCACTGACTTTACCATACCAAGGTTTTCACCGCAAATCGTCACTGTGAAAAGACTGAGCATTCACACACCTCAGTGCTCACTTTTTAGTCTCTATTCTCACTGTATTTATTGCTTCTGAAATGCCTCAGTTTCCACAGCTCTTCATTTGAGATTGCCTTTGTTTAGGTTTGATGGGATTGAATATCACAGGGACATGCAAACAGAAAATAATTTTTGAGGCAGAGCCATTAGAAAGTCAGGGATTTGTCTGCTATGGTAGAAGATTTGTACATGCCTTGTACACTCAAAGCATGTTTCTGGGAAAAAGTTAGTGCTCACTGCTTGTAATATAAGGCTGTCATTAGCAGAATTGATAAAACTAGTGTTCAGTGATATGGTCTAAGGTTTAAATCAACAAATAAATTTTATTTACCTATATTTTTTTAAGTAGACCAAAAAGACACTTGTCAGTGTTTTGGACTGTGCTGATTGGTGCCAGGCTTTTCTTCTTTTTAATCAGAATTTCAGTGTGGTTCTAGTAAAACATTTTATTGTGAAAAACGCACTAGCATCCCATCAACTAACAAGAAACTGAGCCTGGATGTGTCTTTATTCCCACTTAGTTGAAACACAAGTCTCTCTTTACTTTTTCTGAGAGAATAATTATAAAGTGTGCATGTTAGGCATTGTACACAAACTGCTGTCCCTTTTATAGTTGTATCCGGCCTATGGCATATGAAATCAATGTGGTTCATACGCAGTGCAGATAAATCTCCTATGGCACAATGCATTTCTCTGGCTATAGGGGAAAATGGGATTAGTACAGAATTAGGCACAACAGCAGACACCCAGCTGTAACCTGCCCCAGGGCTGAGGGGAAGACAAGGCAGCTCCATGTCCTAAAGCTCTGCAAGTCCTCCATCTCACAGCACAACAGAAGTCTGATACATCACTCATGAAAGGGTGTTACTCCTGCTCTTTTGGGTATTTGTGGCTGATGAAGCCCTTCTATACTTATGCTTTCTCCAGTACCTTGTTTATTTAGAGGATTGTCTTTATGTAAGGATCTCTCCTGCAGGAACTGCACCCTGTTCCTAAACGCAGCAAGCAACTGCACCCTGTTCCTAAACGCAGCATTTTGCCCCAAGAACTATTCTTTTGATAATGACAAAATAGGTGACAGGCAATTCTAGAACCTCTTTAATAGATGCTGTGGCCCTGCTTCTGCATTCATGATGACATAAAAAATAACACTCCTATGGGAAAAGAAAGACAAAGGGAAAAAAATGCAATTCAGAGAAAGAGAAAGAAAGTGGACAATAATTTTGATTAACTGCAGATTTCTCCTATCTTCCTCCCAGAAGTGCCTTCTAACCCCCAGACAGAGCTTTTTGACAGACTGGGTGAAACTCAGAACATACATTCGGATTTCATAGATGTTATCTTTCATTGGTTTCTCAGAAGCATATGCTCCTCTGATGGTGGGACATTAATGGTGGTGCTTTTAAAACAGCATGTCAAAAGAAAAGCTGGCCCAGCACCTACAGATGCATGAAGAAACCTGGCTGGAACACTGGGGTTCACTTTGAAAGGATCCATTGTCCCTGTCCTCACTAAATCCCTTCTCAGCACCTTCTGCAATTGTTAACATGAGTATTAAGGAGCCCTTGCGTTATGAAGGTGCGAAGAACTTTTCTGTTTTCTTTCCTAGAGATGCATGTAGAGCCAGATTCACATAAACCTCGGATTTTACAGGTCTGATCTGAGCCCAAGACTGCAAACATTATCCAGGCAGATCTCCATGAAAGTCAAGTAACAGGCTACTGGCTGAACCAGTTTCCACTTGGTGCCTGATGTAACCATGGAGCAGGTGTGAATGCAGACATTGTATCCACCAGAATGAGGAATATATAAGGCTTTCGTTAAAAAAAGAAAATTAATATAATCCACGTAGTGCTTTTAAGACATTTTCTTTAGAGATTCTGTAACGCATTTAACCAGATTAAAAAAAAAAAAAAAAGGCAAAATAAAATAAGTATTGAGAAAAAGAAAAACCTACTGTAGATTTCATCAAATTGTAGGATTAAAGAGGTGGTCTCCCCTTTCATCACACTGCCCACTTCAACCTGCTTGCTCAGTATCTGCCAGGAAACTGTTTAAAGTTCCTGTGGCTTGAGAAATTTCCAAACTTTACAAAGAAAGAGATTTTTATCTGACCAGCCAAGACCTTAGAATGTCAAGACCTTGGCTCTGACTAACACAATAATAAACAAATATGCACACACACACACACGCATAATCTAGGATGGAGGTCTATTGCTGGGTAGTTAGAAAGATTGGAGTGTTCTATTTAGAAAAATTCAATAAGAAATATAAAGGTAAAGAAGAACATTTACTAAAAGGATTTCAGGGATCCAGTAGCCTTTCACCCTTTTGTCACACTTAGAAATCCAGCATATGATGATCAAAATGATGTGTCTCCATCCTCTTCCTAAATGACTTGTGTACTAGCCATTACTTTCTTCCTGGAAGACCTCTATGACAGAACTCTTCTCACCCACCTTGAGGCATCTCTGGTCTAGCCAACTAGGCTTCTATAGGTAGTAGCGAGAATTAGAAAATGACTGTTCATATCTGTCTCAGTAGCATGCTTAAAACAAGGTAACAGTACTCCAGGAGATATTATTTCCTCTCCAGGAAGTATAAAAAATGATGCTTCACTCTGCACGAGTAACCAGTCTTCCCATGCCCTTGAAGATCAGCAGGGGCAAGGAATAGAAGTTTTGCCCTAAGACTCCTCCACTGACCTGAGAGAAAGGTTAAATCCTGGATTCACCATCCAACAATATTTAACATTCAGTGATCCATCCCTTTCACAGATATGCTTTACAGTGAGAGTTCCTCACTCCAGTTTAGCTCACACATCTAAGGCAACATGTGTGACAGGACAAGGGGATGCTCAAAAGCTAAGTTTTCCCTCTCACTTGCATGTGGAGACAGGCAACTGAAGAATTTTAGAAACTCAAATTTTAGAATTTGAACTCCAGGGAAAATGAGGAGATTTTCAGGTGAATTTTGGAGTTTTATGAAGTGAAAGCACTTCAAAGAGAGGTACCTTAAAAGATACAGTCCAAAACTCAACAGTCAGTTGTCAGTAAAATGAGGAGACTAGCATAGAAACTCACCTGTCATCCTGAGCACAAACATAAGACTCATATTACATAGGGAAAGCAAAAACATGCATTACCTTTCCTTCAGAATATCCAGCAAGGGGCAGATCCGTCCCAGAAGAGGCAAGGATGTTCCTTGCATTTTTGGTGTCCATGATGCTGAAAGGTACTGCACGCTAGAGAGACATCACAGGACAAATAACACAATGGGCCAACCTCTGGTAAGATAAGAACTTCAAGTAATATTTTTCACGTTTTATTAATGAAAGATAAAAATATACGTTTTTGAACCTAATGTAAATATTTTCCTTCTGATCCCCTGCCTTTGAAAATATTTAACATACTAAATGTGAATATTTCAAAATAAAAAAATAAAATAAATCCAATCTGTGAAAGTAATTATATGTTTTCATACTACTCGGTGCTGATGGCAGAAGGGAGCAATTTTTCACTTGCTCCTGCCTCACAGTTAAGTCTTTTGAGGCAGCAAGTCCTCCTTAAATTAAGAGATGAAGCATATTGTAGAGGAGTGCTAGTTGGCATGCCTGCTCTGTCTTTGCAGCACACTTAATCTATACCAGGAGAGAAAACTTGGAGTCCAGCAAACGCTTTTGTATCCAAATCTCTTCCACAGCATACAGCTATAGCCATGCTATTTGAAAAGCAGAGCTCTCTTAAGAGGCCAATTGCAAAATTTTGCAGGTTCATGTAGGAGCCAATAACGTTGGCTGCTCTTTTGTGTTTGCTTCTCCAAGATGAGAATGTACATGACTGCATTTATCCTTCAAAAGCTTCAATTCTGATTTGATGTGTTTTCTTGGTCTGACTTAAATTTACACCTTTACATTTAGCTTTTATTTTGAATCTTTTTGGTTCCTTTTTTTTTTTTTTTTGCATTTATTCAATAGGCAGCTGTTCCACATTAATGAAAATGAAGAGTTTTTATTCTCTACTTTAATTATGTTTAGCTGATGTTTTTGATTTATCTTCTTCAAAACTGTATCAGTATTATTTTAAATGCCTACATTTCCCAAAAATACCTGTTCCTTGTAATATGCATTTCTTCAATTCACCTGGAAGCTGTTTTTCGTGCACACTAATATAGAAGCACCACTTGCCTTTCTGAGGCATTTATTATGGGATCTGAAAACTCAGCAGCTAATAAAACAGTCACTTTTGGATAATGATCAGTCCAGAGAGGCCATATGGGGACACTAGGGACACTAGGGAATTTTACTTATTATGGAATTGAAAGAAATGGAAAAGTTGGATAATCACTTATTTGAAATTGCTTGTGATAAATTAGACAACATTCTCGGAGGAGTTGACAATATTGTGTCATTTCCATTGTGATAGTCAATTTTGAAGTGAAGCACAAATAAAGGAAGAAACCCAGGAGACCAGTCTCATGTGTTCTTGATATGTTCCTGACACAGGAATAAATCAGACTGCTATGAGGGGGGTGAATTTGCATCAGAGAAAGCCCATCTGTTTTTATGACCTCCAAAAATACTGAAGCAGTTGTTGTCGCCAAGTTTTCAGATCCTTTTGTTTTCTTCAAGTACTCTCACCTTCATGTGTTTTTTCCATGCCACTCCAATGGAATTAATTCCTTAGCCCAGAACTTGATGATCCATCTTTCTTCATTTACGGTCTTATTCAAACCCCATTTAAGTCAATGGAAAGAGTTCCATTGACTTTAGTGGGCTTTGGACCAATCCTCACATTCCTCCGGAATATGCTTTTCCTTCCATGGCGCTTACAGAAAATAGTGTCTGCTTTACATAGTCCAGAAAAAAAGGAAAAAAGACAGGGGGCCCAACCTACAGGAAGAAGCTGTCTTGGCATAGATACAGAATTGTTACTACTTCTCAGTAGCTATGTGTAGATCTATTCTATTTTGGGGGAAAAAAAATTAAAAATCACTGCATTATATTTTCCTTCTCAAGTGTTAGTCAGTTGCAGTTATGCTGACCAACTGATCTAACCAGGAGAGTCTCAAGGTGTCTTTTAACATATCCTTGCCAGTCTCTTAACATATTTTTAGCAGTTCTTTGTGATTTTTTTATCTTATACTCCATGGTATTTCTTCCTTTTGAGCACTGTGAACATGGCAAAAGCCTGCACTTCCAGAAGACACTTAGGTTTCTGTGTCACACTGCTGTCTTCTAGTGCTCATTGGTGCTTCAGAGGATTTTGGCCACTTACTTGTCACACCAATATGTCTATATGTGGAACAGCCCACTCTTTCTCCATAATAGGAGGCTTTCTCATAGATCCAGTCACAGTACTTGTGCTCCTACCGCAATCACGAAGAATCCAGGAGATTCGAGTGAAGCACTATGTCCAAGCACATGTAATTGCAGATCTAGTCAAAATGGAAATGAAGACTTCAGAGGGACAGTGGAGATGCTCTTACTCTGCAGGGATAAGAGCAGGCAGGTGTCAGCCACATCCCAGCAGGAGTTATCCTGCACAAGCAGGTAAGCAGAATTTGAGTACTGGTCTACGGATCAAAAAAACCCCAATCTCTGTTGGATGTTGGCCTTTATTTCTGGAGAAGTAATTTTGTAGGCTTCACTTGGAGTCAGCCTTTAAGTTTTTGCAGTACTGCTGATTTGGCTAAAGTTTTTGTGAAAGTGGAAACTTGAGGTATTATTCAACACACTTCAGGAGAGCTACTTTTTAGCAGGAGGAGGGAGCTGAACTCTGCATTTACTGTCTTCCAAAGTAACTTCTTTAGAACAAAACTACTTTTAGATCAAGTAACACAGAAAATATACTAATTTATTGGGAACAATCAGTTAACAATTAACCAAACTTAAGTCCTGCTAGAATTCTTGATCAAGGCTTTAGCAATTCAAACTTAGTAATTTGATGTTTTACATTGATTCATAGCTATGGAAAGCAAATGTTTCTGATCTATTTTTTCTTATTCTTGGAAGAGAAATATGGATCTACATTCTTGTTAGATAACTCAGATTGCCCATTGTTCTCTTTATTTCTGCTCAAAAAAAAGTGGGATATTTTTTAGAGAATTTAGAAGAAACTTAATTTCTCATCACAAAGCTGTGAAGAGTGATGGTTCTAAGACAGTATCACAGGAGGTATAATTATCTATATCTGATAATGAAGGAATCGCAGCAATCTTCTTTGAGATCTATAAAATGTAGATATAGATGGATGTCACATAATTCATCTTTGGTGACTGCCAGGTATTATATGACAATGAATACCCTTTCTAAACAAATACTGAGTCATCAACTTTGATGCTGAAGAAGTGAAGGTTATGATAAACTTATGTAAGAACTAACTTAATTTTATCTCATGTCAATGACTCATCTTTCTCCCACACAAAATAGTGGCTTATGACTCTCCTACTGTTTTATCTTTCTACAGTGAGTAGCAAAGAAATTTACTACTCTAAATGCTTGTGCTTTATGTTTGTGGAAAACAATGCAAAGAGGAAATTGCTCCTGAGCACATTTCCAAGGGCATGGGGCCAAGAGACAACAAATCAATTCAAAAGACATTGTGAGGACACTGATGTTTTTATTTGGAATAATTTATGTTAAAAAACATTCTGAGTATTTCCACTTCAGTGTCACACTTCATAAAGCTTCTCCCTCACTTTCTACCATAATTGCCTACACAGTTTTACTAGAAAACTCTTAGAATATGCTGAACAGTTGGAGTAAAGTTTTCAAGGACGACATATATCTGGAACAACAGGAAATATTCTGTAGATGTTCTGTTCATCTGACTTGTCTGTCACCTGCTGATGTCAGAAATGTCAGACACTGGAGGGAGGATGTTAGTGTTTCCTCCAAACACGGCATACTTCTCCCAGCCAAGACCTCAGTCCTTGGTTCAAGGGGTTCTATCTCGAGTGATGCTCTCATTTAATTCTATTTCTTTAAATAAGGTTTATAGTACCATCTGTTGCCCATTTTTCACTGTAAAATAGCTAGTTTTCTCTGTTAGACAGTCTCAAGGACGATTTCTGTAAACATAGCTATGTTGTTGTAAAAATTATCTTTTTACATTCCTTTCCCATGGACACAGATCCCTTTGACGGACACTTCTTGTAACCAATATAGTTAGAGACGGAAGTGTTAACTTTCTCCAATGATCTGTGATTTCTAAAAGTGTATATAAGAATTAAACGAAAGGGGTTTCCCCCCTTTCCGCCCTTGCTCTGAACAAGAACTTTCGGACTCCAGCTCTCATTATTTCTGCGTCTTCGACTGATTACCGGGATAAGCCGTAATAACAGGCATCGCGGTAATAACCATCCTCCTTTTTTAATCCCTTTTTTGTTTATTTAACACTTTGGCATAATTTCTTTACATACTTTTTTTGTGTTCCTGCCTCTGTGGTATAATAATCACCACTGTCTTCTCCATCTCCTCATTGATAAACAAACTGCTCATGATTACTCAATAAAATGTTTGGAGTAGCAGTGCTGAAATTCTCCCTTTCATCATCCACTTACATACTTTTCAAATCTGGTTCTTACTTCAATTTGCATTAATTTGCTCTTATTCAGGTAGCATTGAACTTCATAGTTCTGCTGCAAAGTGAATTTCATCATTTGTTTCCATTTTACACTCAAGATAGTTTGGAATGCTTTGTCATTCTACAGTTTCTACATTATCTAACCAATCTAGAAAGCTCTTGCTCTCCTCTTCATAGTTTAAGATTCTTTTTATTTGCTTGTTCATAATAACAGATTTTGCTCAACACTAGATATTCACAAAATGCTTTCATTGTCTATGCTCTTTGCTCCATCAGTCATCTTATCAGCTGCATATTTTCCATCTTTTACTACTAATAATCAATTGTCCACCCTGATAATCATGTTTCATGCACTGATGATGGTAATCCTTCCCTTGACTTCCATGTCCACTCCCAAGCACTATGCCTCTAGCTTTTGCATTAATGATGAAGTTTTAGCACTTTTGTCCTTGTGCTTGTTGCATGTGGTGCTCAGGCTGTCACCATCCACTGTTAGGTTGTTGTTTTGGCTCTCTGGGTTCTCTGTACCATGGCCTTGTGGTGCAGCTGGGAACAAACATGGCCAGTGCAGCAAGGATTCATGCTAGATGTGTTTCCCGCAGATTTTGGTGAGGTCTTTCTCTCATTACACATCGACAGGTTTTGTCATGAAATGAGATTGGATTAGATTTGTCTCAGCAAATTTGAACCTCAAACGTACAGATGCATACATCTGAGCTAGCTACTCAAGACTTCCTTTAAAATCACTGGTGAGAAACAGGCACTTCTCTGGCACAGTTATTACGACGTTTTAGACATCTGCAGTAGGATGAGGTGACTCATATCCCAAAAATGCTTATTTCTCTCTAGTGACTATACAGAAAATTTAAGACAACTAACTTTCAGATCTAGACATCATCATTATAAATGTCCACAACCCATCACACGAGCTTCGTTTGTGGAATCTCAAACTGAGGTTGATGAAAATTAGTCTTATACCTGATTTAGATTAATGGCTCCACCAAAACCTCAGTGACTATTCTCTCTGAAGAACAAGACCACTGTGCTGTTAGGTAGAGGCAGCTACCAGTTTTGAGTTCTTTTGGGATTTTTTTGGTCTATGTCTGACCATTAAATTTCAGCAAAATAACTTCTACAAAAAGTATGTATATGTCTTCCTGAGATTCAGACTGCAAGGAACAGTGAGGAACAACAGAAAAGCAGACTTTCAAAATTTTCCTTTTGCCCCTGCTTTCCAAATGTGGACAAACAAAGGTGTAATAGGGAATGTGCTGAGAATCACAGCTCTGGAGTTTAGCCTTGTCTATGAGGCACGACAAAGATTGAGCAAGAGTTGTATACATAATGGAGGAGAATAGTGAAAGCTAAAGACTTGCAGAGCAGGAACTGTTCCAGTTTTGAGTATGGTTTGTTTGATTGTTTTCAAAAGGCATAGAATGCTTACACAGAAAACAAAGTATTTCATCTTGGTGTCTGGGAAGAATCCATCGAAAGTGTCGACTTGGAATTTGCTTTGAACTGTCACTGTCCAGATGTGGATGTTTTGCTTAGAGGAAAATACAACTTGTCCATATGCTTATGCTATGTACTTCAAGGTATGACTTGCCATAAACATGGCTACAGGCATACGTATCACTGTTACCTGAAACTTGAGAATGGTTTAGAAGCCCTAGAGCAGCAAAGAGAGTCAAATACTGATTTATACAACAATTAAATTTTTTTCCTTATTAACATCAGTGACAAAATCCCATTGACTTCAGCAGTGCTAGAAGTTCAGTCCATATTGCTTTGTCATTTGCTGTTAGCAAAGGTTTTGTGTCACATTTAAAAATTAATTCAATGTAAAAGCTCTTCTGTCTGATGCATCAAAAATGCACTTTGATGCAAAGTGTACTGTATCAGAATGTGACCTATTTATGTAGCTCAGACACAGGAAGATTTCATTAAATCACAAACTCATGATTGAAAAAAAATATAGGCATGTAACATGAAGCAGACCTTTGTGACAATGTGACCCGACAATGTGACCATGTGAAATATGTAGTTTATTACAAACCATAAGGTCTGTCTTTACCCACCCCATCATAACCCTGCTCAGTGAACACATACAAAGCAAACTATTCTTGTAAAATATGGATCCAGTGGTGGGCTGGCTTACCAAAATTTCATTCTCATATGATTCACTAATTCTTCTACATTGGTTCTGACAACATGGTGTTACAGATGAGATGTGCTGTTGAACAGCTGAGGGGCAGTATATTTAAATTACTTCTTAGCTATAACTTCTCCAAGGAAGCACTGTAATTTCTACTTCCTGAACAAAGCCAAACAGCTTAGCTTAAGCTGAGGTTAAAGGTAACTTTATCTTACCTGTTCGACTTTGTCCTGAAAGGGATTAGGAGCATGCACACTATCATCTGAGAGGTAGTTTTTCACCTGGTTTTAATTTTTTTTCAGATAATAGCTGAGATAAATAGTTAACCCTTCCAATGTCCGTGTCTGCTGCAGAGACCTGACTTGTTCTCTTGCCCCTGGCACAGACACATTCTTAGTGAATGAGAGGCCAGTCTTCATCTACTCTAGAACAACTCATTTGTGGATTCTGAATATGTTGTTTAAGGGAGTAAATTCTGTGCCATGAAAAACTGCCCGTGTAGGAATTAAATTTTTTAAATAGTTCAAGCTTAAAAATGTGCTTCTTAGCTAGCAGGGAAATTAATAAAAAGAAATGTGTGCATTGTCTATTTGTAGAGATGTTTAGACCAGTTACTGGAGGTAACCATAAGAGAATATTGGAATTTGTACTGTATTTAATTTTGTTTTCTTCAGATTTCAAAGTCACAGATACTGAAATACTAGTAAAAAAAAAAAAAGTGGTCTTAAATATTTCATTATTATAAGGCAGCTTATTTACAAAACTTTCTATTAATAAATGTTCAGAGCATGATTACATATTCAGAAATTTGTGATGCAGTATTCTGATAGGTTATAATAAAAGAATAAATTGAGAAAAAACCCAGCATTTTTAATCAGTCATTCTTCCATTTATGATAGAGAATTAGTTTTTAGTGCTGACTGTAAAATTAGTGTGCAATGTTGGAATACTTTTATAACAAAAGTTTTATTTTCCTTTCCCTAGATCCTTGGCATCTATTTTCTCATATGCTTATAGTCTATTGGTCAGACTTTGGACTGTTCATTCAGGTTTCAAAGGAAACCAACCCCAATACTAAAGCCAAGTCTTCAAAGCAGGTGCATATCCAGTGTGATCTTTAAGGCCAAAATTGAGAAGCATTCCTTTATAAGCTCAGTTTTGAACATAGAGACAAGTGCTTTACTGAAGTCATGAAGAGATGGAGTATAAAAGTTGTTGTGGTGAATGGACATTTGTAGCTTGTGTGAAAATCGAGATGATTGTGTGAAGTACATGCGTGACACAAGTTTCAAAGGACCTTTCCAAAATCTTAAGAGTTTTACAGTACTGAATCCATTCCAAAATATCTGTCATACTTGGTCTTAAAAAATAACTTGTCTCACTATGCAGCCTCTCTAAAATAACTGTTTTACATTGGTCTTTAATGGGTCTTTTCCAAACAGAGCAGATGAAGTCAGAGAAGAGGAATGAGGTTGCTTTGCAGGGCAACACAGCTGACCTGTATGTGCTGTAATGTATGGAATGGCTGAATATGCACTTGCTGCTGCGGTGATGTAAGAAGCAGATGTCCCCCACGATGGCTGTTGGGGCCACAACCGGACAGGCAGCCTCGCTGAGGTGAGCAGGGCTGCTCAGCTCCCTGGCTCCGGACCAGAGTGCTAATTATTCATGCACAGCAGGACATTTGCGTGGGGAAAGGGGATACAGCTGGGAATGGATTAGATCAACTGAAAGTTCAGCAACTTTTTTTGCAGAAGGGTGCAATGCAGAAAGTATTGTTTGATCAGAGCTCAGTTTCATAACATTCCCTCTAAAATTACAGAACTAGCATATATGCTATGTTATACTTCTGCATGTATTTTTTAGTACTACTATCAGCAGTGGTTCTATGCGATAGCTATCCCCTTTAAGTCAGAATTCTAAAGTGTTAATAATGACTTTGATTTGAAAATCCAATTGATGTGTTCAGCTGCCTCTGAGACAGGAGGTCTTCAGTGTACCTTAACCCAGCAAGAGAGCAGACATTCTAGACAAGCAACTCGGAAAGATTTAGGTATGTCTCATATTGCCTTGGGGCCAATAGATTGAATAAATGACCTCTTGATGCCATCCAACCTGCTGTAATTTTGGAAATTAATTTATTGTGATACGTCCTGTGGCCAGGTTCTCAGGTGGTTCTCAGCCAGTCGTATGCAGCTGAGTTAGTGGCCTTATGCTGACTTGTGTTAGGGGCACATGGCTTGGATCTAACAAAGTAAGACATAGGGTATTCCAATTCCCCCTTAGAGGGGTTCAAGACTGAAATAGAATGATGCGTTTTCAACTCACTAATTGAGGATTATTAATTCCAAGGTTTAGGCCAAAGCAACAGGCAGTTACAAGATTCACATGTGCTATCATGCACACTGCAAAAACATATCTTTGTCTTGGGCTCCTAAAACTAGCACTCAGCATTAACCCAGAGCTGAAGGAATTTCTTATGTAAAAACAAATGGTCTCACATATTTCAGTTGCAACACTGTTTGCTCCTTCTGGGGAAAAATAGAACAAAGCAGTCTGGCTGAGATCTGAATGCAAGGTCCAGACAGTCTGAATTTACATGTTTAATATGTTTACTTTCATGACCAGACCCTTGGCTAGCGACTCTGAGGTAAGGGTTATACTGAAGTATTTCCTGGAAGTAACTAATGCTTTTGAAAGGAAGAGGCTATTAAAAAGACATGCTTTGCTCCATCTCCTGAGAAAAGTCCCCTGGTGCCCCTCTATACATTGCTAGATGCTCAATAGGTACTGCATTGACAGTGCTATTGGGTACCAGACTGACAGTATTACGTGCAAGCTCTGCCTGACAGGTGCAGGAGATATATCTCAAGGAAGCCCTACCCACGTTGCTTCTCGAAGTCCTGACTCCCTCCTGTTACTCCAGTTTAGTGCTGCCTTCTCTTCCTTCAAGTCTCAGCTAACACTTCTACCTGGCTGTTGGCTTCCAAACCATTCAGACTGAAGTTGTTCATTCAGAGAATTTGTGGATGCCTGTTGTGTTTAAGGTCAGATTGGATGGAGCTCTGAGCAACCTGGTCTAGTGCAAGATGTCCATGCCCATGGCAGTGGGGATTGGGCCTAGATGAACTTCCAACCCAGGCCATTCTATGATTCTGAGTTAGTCAACTGGTGTCTCTTACTCCAAAGAGGGAGGTACAAAGCACACACCTCAGTGTAGCTTACTAATTTAAGAGGGTTTGGGTTTTGTTTGATTGATTGTTTTTTTGCAATGACTTTTGTGAATCCCCTTCCTGTTCCAAATCTCCCTACTTACACTTGGTGATATCCGGATCCTCCTTGAACCTTGATCCCCTTGGTAAATGGAGTTTTAGTCACAGTGATAAGCAGACTTTAGACTTGTCCTTGTTCTATACTAATTCCTATGCTGTATCTTTCCTAGAGCAGAAAGGAGAGTGAAGAAAATCCTACTTCTAAAGCACCCCCGTTATTAGTTCTCCTGTGCAAATGCTGCCACTTCCTTAATTCCACAGTTTCTGCCTCAGGGAATTTATTTTGGACTCTCCTCCCATTTTTGCCAAAGAGCTCACTGTTTCCAAACAAAACAACCGCCCTCCATGACCTCTTCAGTCAGGACATTAGCTTTCTCCTGAGGAATAATGTTACTTGCTTGATAACTGTTCTCCTGCTCTGGTTTGTGCTGAGTCTGCCTGGTGTGCTCAGCATGCTGCCAGTGCCCTTTGAAGAGCAATTAAAAAGTCAGAAAGAGTTAGCAGCATCTCTGTACAATGAAGACCTTAATGCATGAGGACAACTCCTCTAAGCCATACTACCCAGACAATTTAAGCCAGGGAAAACTTTAAAATATGTTTTACTAATGTAGTTCTATGTCAGTCACAAGTACATGCCTGCGTATTTGCATGTCTTGTTAATAGCCTTAAATAACCTAACACCCTATCCATGACTTGTTAACAACTTCCTTGAAATAATAAGGGATGAATAAATCACTGTGTTTGGGTAATCATGCCATCAATCTTGGAAAAGAAAAAGAAAACAGAAGGGAGGGAAAGAGAGACAGGAAGTCCTAAAAGGTTTTGCTGCTTGAGAACGTGACACCAACATAAGTTTAGGTGTAAATTTATACTGTGAGATTAAAGAAAAGCAGAAAAAGTAATCCTTTTTCACATCTTATTTCAGAGGAACAGCAACATTTATTTGGATTTACTTTAAATCATTTAGTCATGGATTAAACTGAATCACAGTTAAGCCACTCATTCTCAGATAAGAGAATGAACCCAGACAATTTTGCAAATATAAATGCTGATTTGAGTTATATTGGTCCAATCTTTTCCTGACTGCAAGTATTTAGTGATGGCAAATGAGCAGAGGCATATGTGATGGCAAAGATGAAGCTGCAGCAAATTACTTATTTATGGATCTCTCCCTTTTTTTTTGTTTCTTGGTGTACCCATAATAGATTTAGCAAAGGAGAAAAGATCAAAATCTGAATAGTAGCATGTTACAGCTAATGGGGACTATGCAGGACAGAAGGGTAGGAAGAGAGCATTTCACTGCCTGGAACTGAGAGCGGGCTGGTTCAGATTGGCCTGCAGTTGGTGACAATGTGTTGGCAGGAAGTCTGTCAACTCGTTTGGTTTTCTGTCTGTGTGTTCCTTCTGCCATTTCCAGTACTAGCGACCAGAATTAATTCTGCTAGCAACTGTAGTCATCTCATAGTTTTTCTTTCAGTTCCTCAATGAGTATATAGGAACCTGTGCAGTTTGAGGATTTTTCTCTTTTCTTGGGTTACAGTGTATGATGTAAACAAAGCAATGTATTTGTTACACAAACTTTGACAAGACATGTAAGCCCAGGTATGTACAACCCTTACCTGTACTTCTTAACCTCAGATACTCTGGGTTAATGTGACAAACCTTTTGCTGGCTTAGGAGAAAGAGAGTGATTAGAAGGAAAGAATGGCTCTTCCTTCAACCCATCATCAAGGCCTGCCAACTTTGCAAAGAACAACAACAAATGTGTTGCCATTATTGTTTATCACTTCCCCCTGCCATGAAGGGATTCTTGGCTTAATGGATATAAAGTGTTGTCAGTGGAAAATCTGAGCTCTCCAGGTAGGTTAATATATTTCATCTATTTTCAATTGTCTGGAAGGCAGTATTGTGGATTTGGGTACCAGAACACTTTATTCACAGATGCATGCAGTTCTAGGGATCACAAACCTTCCCTGACTTGCGGAGAAGAGGGTGCATTAACAGAGAGAAATTGGCAGTTTAGCATAACAGTTTTTCCATGGGATCATTGTTCTGCATGAGAGACAACACAGTCCCAGAGGGAGATTGGGCAGGTCAGCATGGTGGCTCTTGCCATCCTGTGCTTCCTCCTGGCACAGGAACATGGGGTTTCCTGCAGTCTTTGTCTCCTTTCTGACCCCCACAGAGGTTCTGGATCTGGAAGCAGAGCTCTGGGTCACCCACCAAAATCATCAGGAACTGCTGAGAATATCCCAGCATTCTCTCCAAGGTTTCCTCAGTTATAAGACTGGGTAGGAAAATACCCCATTAGTATTTTGTCTGATCAGCTTGAGCTGTTATTGCCTGATTTGCCATCACCACAGTTGATGGCATTCATAGTCAGTTTGTTCCAGATATGTCCTGGAAACTTCTGTACTCCTTGAAAATTAATTTTTTGCATAGTTTCACTCTCTATTTCCCTGAGCACACCAAAGACTGCTTTGTTGTTTGGGGCAGGTCATATTTCATCCACTACAGCAGAAATTCAGTTTAAGTTCAAGGGCTTATGCTGAGAGCTATGCTAACTAGGTCTTGACTTCTGGTGAATGATGCAGGTCTGATACAGATGATTGTTATTAGTTAGCCACAAGGTTTCATGTAATTTTGATATTTACTAAGCGATTTATATTGTGGTTACTGGGCTTTGCAGGATTTGCTAGACATGTAAAATAGTATATAACAGTTTTTGGGGCTAACTGAAATGTTCTCACTGAACATTTTTGCCTTTCATCTGATAATAACTCCATTTTAGGAGCCATTACTGAGTCAAATCGGTCAGTACACATGAAGGATTCTGTCAGCAGAAAAGTTGAGAACTTTATACTTCAGGTATCGTTAGTACCTGGCTTAAGACAATTCAAATAAACCATGTATTTTAGTTTTAGGAGTCAGATGCCTATCAAATGCTAAAAATGCATAGAAATAAATTTTACTTTGAAGTGTCTGGGGGCAGGAGAAGTGATGAAATCCTACCTTTCTGAAAGTATTAAAATATCACAAAGGAATCTTTCCTCATCTGCAGAGTCCATGACCAATAGGTTTTTTCCTCTTAGAAATTTCGTAATACCTGTGTTAGATACCTCTGGAGATGGAAACTTCACAAATGTGATCCTCTCTTCTGCAGACAAATGACTCTGTATAACACCTTTCTCCATCAGGGAGTTGAAGAAGCAGCTGAATGGAGGCTGCTTCCTCCATTGAAGTGTGAGGAAATGGGGTGTATCTCAGCCTATCTAGATGTGTACAAGAAATGGAGATGAGCTTCCAGTTAGCATCTGTGCATCCACAGTGAGGAAACTTTAACTTCTTTACTGCCTTTTCCCCACACATCTCTTGATATCTGCAAGAATGAGTTTCTGACTCATGAGAAGAAAGTTCTGCAGCAAATGCAACTCCATGTTTTGGAATTGCTTCTCTCTATCTGCAAGATGAAGACGACATGAAGTAAGAGCTTTATATTTTCAGTCTTTTCAAAGCTTTGAGGACAAAATCATAAGAAATTAAAAGCATTGGAAAAGTAAACCTGCCATGTCATACAGTAGCAGAAGGGGAATGTGTCTGTCTGAGGCAACAGACTGCATGAAAAATAAGTAAGAGGAAGTTTCAGAATGTAAATAATCACATATCGCAATTTATGAAACATTATTTGTATTATTGGAAAATTTCAGTAATCTGTTAAAATATTAGGAGAAAAGTAGCATTTTTGCTGTCACTGAGCTAGACTGGTGAGTTTTGTGAGTTATTGTGTAATTTTGTGTATTTCCTATAAACTGGTCCATCTGCAGCAATGTAAGTTAGGATTAATAAAATAAATATTATTTGGGATAACCCATACCACCCAAAGATATCCAATAATTTTGTCTGGTAAGGACTAGCTCAATGGTAAACAAAACTTTGCAGAACGTCTTTTCATTTTGTGAAAGTATCTAAAGTTTTTGGTCAGTTGATTTGGTCAACTGCTCACAAACTTTGCACGGATTTTATCTGAATTACAAACACATGTAACCTTGTACAGTAAATGCAACTACTGTCTGTGGATTCATTACAAGTTCATGATTTCTTGCTAGCTGATGTCCTGTCCATTTTTCAGATGTGGAGAGTGCAGAAAAAGAAGTGGAATATTACTCTAAAGCAAATTTGTACTTAGATAAGGAAATGAAATTCATATCTGCTCCAGTGATGTGCTATGGCTAAGTACAGTACCTAGAGATGAAAGTGATAAGGCAGAAAAAAAATTTCATTGACTCAGCTATATTGCTGTTAGGTAGTCAAACATTTTTGCTTGCAAATCTCTGTTGCAAACATATCTTTCTTTCCCATTCTGCTATTGATAATACTTCTGGTAATGAGTGATTTCCCAACTTTGCGCAATACCATGAGGCTTTTCGTGCACTCTTCCAGTCTTACACTCAACAGAAACCAAACAGATCAAACTAATGTTCATATAAAATAGAGCTGGGTTTGTTTGAATTGGTTTTTTGGCTTGTTTGTTCTTAATTAGAATTTAGGAACAACCTTTGTACCTATCACTTGTGGAAATCTTGCTGTGTTTTGTTTAATAAGTAACTGCAACAACTTTGAAAAAAACCAAACCTGTTTTCTATAAGTTAAAATAATGTAGTTTATCATAAGGAGAGGGTTAATAAACCAAGTTATATTCAACCATTCTTCAAGGCAATTTGGCCATGCTGAATGACTTGCTCCAATTAAACTATTTCTGGGAGAGTATTTTATCTAAGACTCACACACCAGGAATGTATTGGATTATGAAGTCTGAGGAGACAGAAAACCTCTTGGTGCATGTACATGTACAAGTCTAGCAATCTCATTATTCTCTCAGGGGTGCTACTGTGAATTAGTATGTGTGGTCCAGCACAACTAATTCTGGGAGACAACATCTCTTTTGGGTATGTGTTTGTGAGACTAAATCTAGTAATACACATGTTTCACCTGCCCATCAGTAAGGATCTCAGTAAGAGGAAGATGCCCAGTGATCTCAGAGGGAGTCAAATTTCAAAGTAAATGAAGAAGCTTAAAATATTCGTTAGACCATGGCTCTAAGAAGATGCTTGTCTCTGGTATTTGAATATAAGATGAAGGAGTGCTGCCAGAGGCTTGAAGCAAAAAATGATTGCAAGTTTTAGTGTTTAAGCTGCTTAGCATAGATACATGGGACTGGATGTTTGGGAGTTTGTGGTGGTTGCAACAGGCCATGGCATGAACGCTTGAGTGTGTGTTAGTTAGCTAGTTATTTGTGACCTATGACCTGTTCCTTTCTTATTAGGTATTTCCTATGCACAAATGATTACTATGAGAAAACTGTACAGACACTTGAAAGGTTAGAGGCTGTTCAGATGAAATACATATCCCCTAAACTTTGTTACCACATTCCATTAATGCTATGAATTCTGTTTTGTTGATGCAGCACGGTTTTATTCATACTAGATTTCTCAAAGCTTTATTTGCCTGGTTTAAATAAAAATAAGAACTGGTCTAAGCCTTCCAAGAAAGAATCTTAAAAGTCTCAGATTTGAAGTACAAAAAGATGAGGTAATTTAAAAGGGGGAAAAATATGAGAGAAGTAAAAGGAAAAAATAGTAAAAGGAAAAAATAGTAAAAGGAAAAAATTGCATAGCTGTTGCAGGTTATACCATTTCAAGAAAAAAAAAGGTCTGCAAATATTATACCCTCTAAATTTTCAGCATAATTTTTGAAGTCTCAAATGTGAGGGTTTGATATGTATTTAAGTTGAACATTTTATTATTCAGTCAGTCAATATTTTGAGAAGAGACAGGCAAAGGCTGTTATCAACAAGGCATCCTATCCAGCTTTTTGTCTTCCAACAAAAATTTCAGACTTGTCTCAAGTGAAACATGTAATATGTCTAACTCAATTTCCAATTTTTTTTAATAAAAAATGAGGAAAAGTTTAAAGGTAAGAATTAGATATTTCTAAAATATATACTTTGCTATTTAATGCAGAAATAACTCTTCATTTTGAAATTTGTTTTTGTGATGTCTAAACATCTAATTTTCCAGTAAAATTAAATCTTTTATTCAGTCTATTACTGTTTTACTGTTTTGACCACCTAAATATTCTTGATGCATATGTTGTTTGGAAGCAAATTTTCTGTAACTGAGTCACTTTAATCCACTATTGCTCCTTCTGTTTTCCAGCATCATAAGCTGTGAAACTCTGACCCATCCTGGAACCATGGTGCTGAACAACAGAACAAATACTGATTAGCTGTGGGTGACTGAAGTTCTGGCTGCATCCCAAGGTGAGGCCAACTAAGATTACAGATTTTGACACATTAAATCATCTTTTTTCCTTTGCATTATTGTCCCTTTCACTGTGTAAGTGGCAGCTGGGAGAAGGGACTGCCTGGCCCTCGGGGTGGATGAGAACTGGCACCATCACACAGACACTGGCAAGGAAATGGAAGCACCCTGCCTTTTGCTCAGAAGACCTGTGCAAAGCAACCATTACAAAAGCTCAGCTGCATCACCCTTCTGGACCTGTGAGAATAACTATGTTTTTGGCTTTGCAGAGCCTTTAGGAGAAGTGTAAGCAAATGAAGCAACAGTACAAATCCCAGATATGCTGCCCTCCTGTGTATTTCAGGTACAGCACCTGGGCACAGTCCTCATTACCGTTAGCTTTAATTACCATGGTGAAGTGTTATATAGACAGCAGCACATTTCCTACTTGTTATTCGTGATGTTCCTTCAATTGCAAATAATTCAGCTATCAAAGGCAAACACATTTGCAGAGTCTCCCAATGCACTATAAAAGAGTAAATCAGGAAAGTAATCGGGATTTAATTTCTACCTGAATTTTTCTTTAATTTTCTTAAATAATACACCAAAAGACCAATCTCCCTTGTTTCTTAGCTTTCTCCCTGATGCTTCCCTGCTCACGAACAGGGAAAACCCTTGTGGACCTTGTGATAGAGCTGAAGACCTGCACTCAGCTCCTGGAAGTCAGAAGACCATTCTGAGTGCTCCCCAAAGCAGTTCCTGTCCTCATCTTATCTCATCAGGAACTTGACACTTGTGGAAAAAGACTGAGTTTCTCAATCCCACTGTAGATCTTGGAACAGAGAAACAGAAATTTTTCCTGAAATGGAGGGGCTGCATGTCTTTGGTATTTGGCATGGGAGCACATGTTGTCCTGGCTGAACTGGGGAGTGGGAAGGAGAAAAAGAGGTCCATTGCTATTCCTCCTGCCCTATTGAATAAGGCCATGGTCCTGTCCCTAAAAAGTGATGTCCAGAGCATGCAGAAAAACAGGCATGTGAACACAGTTGCACCAGCCTGTATTGCTTAGTCTAGTGCTGGTGAGGACAAAAATAGTGCCAAAAACAACAGGTAAAAAAAAAAACTACGAAGCCCTCACTGAGGAAGAGGAACCAGTGAGCAATTACAGAAATCAGGAGAAGCCTGGAGCCCCTTTTGGGCCTTATAATGCCTTGATCATTCATTGGCTTGATTTCCTCATATGTAAAGCAAAACATCCATATTACTTTTCACTTGTCCCTTTTTATTCTCTTCCAGCTTCCTTGAAACTGACACCAGACTGAGCTATATGCTTGAGTGCATTGCTGATTCTTTTGCCATTCCAAAACACTTTTTTATGGAGTGACAAAATAACAATTTTCTAACTTAGTTTTCTTGAAACTCCCCAGATGTTTGAAAAGCCACTTTTGGAAACACAGGCTTTCAGAAATATTATATAGACAACTCTTATTTTTCTCCTTCAGCAGGTCTTTATCATTTATTTTTCCAAATACATTGTGTAGGGAAGATTGTCAGAATGTGCTGACTAACAGGAATAGCTAATGGATACATTGTGCATGCCAGTAGTTCTAAATTTGAAATGCTTTCCAGCTGTGTTTTCTGGAATATGAACAATACCTGCTTTTCCTCTCTATATACTGTATTTCAGATTCTTGCCTGAACAGCCCAAATATATTCTTCCCTAAGAAACTGTATAAGCACTAAACCTTCAAATTCACTTTTGCATTGCTCAGTTGAGTCAAAGATTTACATAATTGCTTAGAAGTTTTCTTAGAATGAATATTAATCTTGAAGGAAATAACTCAGTCCAAAGTTCACTTCTTTTCCAGTTCAAAGGTCTTATTGAGTCCATTTTCATGTTGTGTGACCAACAACGCTTTTATATGCTGACTGTTGATTAAACATTAAAAAAAAAGCTTTAAAATATCCCAATAATATAGTCAAAACAAACAGAGCATTGATCTGAATCTGTACAGGATTTTTCCAGGAAGAAATTCCAGACAGATAGAAACCATATTTCCTAAGCATGACAGGCCAAGTGAATAACGCATTAAAAGACAGTGTTTTCTTTATTTACTTTCCAATATGTGAATGAGCAACAATGACAACAAAATTCTAGAAAGCAAATATTTCTTCAAACCATCTCTCTGCTTTAATGTAGTATTCAGGATGCTCTTTGTCTGGAAAATAAGTGCCTTCAGGTGATTTGTAGCCAAATTAGCGGTGGAGATTACTGAACATCCTACAAAGCTTTTTGTAGGGGCCGTAATCAAAGCTGGGATCTTAGTGGGTTCTACAAAGTCACAAGTATATTTATGCTGAGATGAAACAATTATTCAACCTTTATAATTTAATAAATTAATGTCACTTCCATTGATCTTTCTTTCTCATGATTTCTTAGAGTTTTCATAACAGCAAATGATAATTAATATTTATATTCAACGGTAAGCAGACAGAAGCATTCCTTGATTTTTTTCCTGAAACCTCTATGTCTGCCTTGCAGTCAGAATGGTGATTGTAGCTTGGGAAGCAATGATAAAGTAATCGTGGCAAGCTGGAGCACCACATGAGTTAGTCATTTGAATATCTATCAAGGTCTTGAGGATGTCTGTATGAAATTCTGGGGTAGCTGGAATAGGTGGTGTTTCTGATAATGGCTGTTTGATCCATAGCTACCAAAGCACGAGGAAGAATTTTGGACTCTGTATCAGGATACACAGGTATGAAATTTGTTAGTTCAGAAGTCTGTTCACTCCAGAGAGTTTAAATAAAGGAGAGAAAGCAGGAGCATGCATTAGCTATCCTGCAAAATATGCAGGCTTCATAACTTCCAGACAAAAAATCAACATTGTAAAGAACGAGCTGGTTATATATGAGCTGAGCAGAGGACATTATTTTTACTATCATTAGAAGAAGTTATGGAAGGACTTAGAAAATTAGCAGAAACACAGGTAAACTTGCAAGGGTGTGAGGAGAGGAAATATATTATGACTGTATTTCTTGAGATGGATAAATAGCCAGTGATGGTTACAGTAACTGGAAAGGAACTCAGTGAGACATCTCAAGTGGCACCTGCACTACAGGTACCACTTTGAGGTACCTGTAGTGCACATTGAGGACCATGAGCTCCAGAACAACTTTCCTTCATGTCAAGTAGGGATACTGGTGTAACTAAAGGAAGGGAAATACCATGTCAGGGGCCCCTCAGTAGGAGGCTTTGAGCTCCCAGTCCTCCTCAAGCCATTGGAACACAGAGAAATTGCCAGGGCTTGGGCATCACCCACCTGTCTAGGTTATTTTCTTTTTTTTTTCCCCTCTGTATTTTAACTATAATCTTGAGGACTAAGACTCTGCTATTTGTCTAAAAGAGGGACCTCCTTATTGAGTTTGATACTGTTGTTTCATAAAGTTCTTCATATGATGGCTTAGATGAGGCCATAAATGTTAGCACTCTGTCTCTTGAAGAGCTACTGAGAGCAGAAGCTTAAATGGAGGTGCTCCAGCTTAGACAGATGAATAAAAATCTAATTCTTACTCCCTTTGAAAAACTCATTCTAGTTCCTGGGCTCAGGACTTTGTTTTTATCATGGAAAAGTATATTTTTATCATCCTTAAGTGCACTCTTTCTTGTTATATACGTTGACATTGTATTCCTAGCCAATACAAATTTTATTCAAATAAAATGTCTCCTGTCCCTAGTTAAATCATGTTACAATCTTAACACAGACATATTCCATAGCAATGAGTTAAATGTCTACTCGTCCTGTATGTCACCATTTCATTTCAAGAGTTCCATTTCAGTGCCTTATTCCTTGTCTGAGGACAGATATATCTGTATGCTCAGGACAAGGTATAAAAAGATACCAGTAATGGAAGAAAAGGGACAATTTTGCTTGAAAATATTTTATACTAATTTTGTGCAAGTGCTAAATGAATAAAAGAAACACAAGGCAATTTAAACCCCAGCATTTTCATATTTACACTGGTTATATAAGTAGCACCACTTTTTATTTTACTGTCTGCTCTCCCAAATATACATATAATGAAAAGCAATAACTCAAACAGTGGGCAGCAGTATAAATGGATCTCTTTGTTCATTACTATTGTAAGACATCCATCCCTTATTTCATCAAAGTAGAACTGTACTTGACTAGAAAGCAAATATTGTGTTGAATTCAGCACCTCTGTACCAGAAACATTTTTCTACCACAGCTCATCTATCTGTCACACACATCATCTGGTATTTCAAACTGTTTTCTGAAAGTGGGAAGACAGATCTATATTTCAGGCTACAGTCTCTTTTTCTTCTTCCTACCTCTTTCAGATGCCTCCTTTAGATTTCAACTTCTCTGTTTATATGCTATATGGAATTAATTGCTGCTAAATCTTACTGAAACCATGGTTGCCGTGGCTCAGCTTTGCCTTGGCTCCAACGATTGCTCCACCTTAGCTAAGTGCTCTTAGACCAGTTCATACACAGTGATGTTCCTGCTCCACTTTCATCCTTTGCTTTCCAGGGCTGGAAATGCGTGACTTCCTCCCTGAGGGGAGAACACTTGTGAAACACTTGGACTTATGGTCCTAGAGTATAACTGAACAGTTAAATAAGTGTTTAAACCCACTGTACAGGGTGTTTATTTAAAGCAAAATGCATTAACAGCTCAAAGGATTTTGCTATATCAGTTGCACATATTCCATCTCCGCCTGTAGTAAGAGGTACTGGGATTATGGAGAACTACAGTTCCTTAAAAATACCTCTGTTTTGTGATGCATACATGGACAAACGTGTAATTAAGAGCAACTTCAGGGAGTTTGTAAGCTCTAGACCTGGGACACACCAAATTGCAGCACTTCCCTGTAGCTAGGACAAGACTCCTTCACTGGAAGCTGCAAATTATTTTCACATTTACACCTGGGAAAAAGTTTCTAGGCTGAAAATAAGCTTAAATAAAAGTTTCTTAGGGGACAGAAGTGGCAAGAAGTGAGGGAAATATGAATGAATGTTGACCTACAGAAAGTATGCACACTCTGCTCTGAAGCAACTGTGATAAATACTGTGCCTACACAGAAAAAAAAATAGGTATAAACCACAAGAAATCAACTGGAATTAATTTAAAATATAAAACACTTTGTACTGTGGTTAAATATATTTAGCACTTTCTAGTGTTTTAGGACTTGGAATTCACAAGGGGAAGAAAGAGGCTCCCTCTGCTTCCTCCCTGCCAAGAGCTGCTCCCCTCTGCTACTGTATTTGTAATGGTTTCAGAAAAGTTAGAAAAGGAAGAAGTAAGCATTTTTCAAGAATTAGCAATACCCCTCACAAAAGGAATGTTCAAAATCGTAATAGTTTGCACATTTAGGTATCCATCTTTTGCAGACAGTCCTCCAGTGAGTGAAGCTCTATATGAGCATTGCTAGAAAGGCTCACAGTAATAGAAGGAGCTGGCTCTGCAGGGGTGCAGGGTAAGCAAGGTGTTGGATGATACTCCGTGAAAAGTAACTATGTATTTGCTATATCAAATTATTAACTGGAAGCTCTTTAGAAAAGGTGAAATTGAGAAGATATATATTGACATCTGCCTTACAGATTTTATATTTTAGCTCCTCCCTAAAGCAGCTCAGGTTAATGCTTGCCAAGAAAAAAAACAGCTCTGGAGAATGTCAGCTTGTGTTACCTGTGTGAGCCAGGCTTCTGTGGAGATGTCTATGGAAGATTGCCAGCCACGCTCTTGGGAACCCTGCAACCCAAGGCTGTACACTCTTAACAACTGTGTTTTTCAGACTCTACTGCATGCCCCTAAATGTTTTCAAGACCTACTGTAGACTCCTCCAGTGTGAATTTAAGTATGCTGGCTGTAAGCTTTTTTCCTTAGCTGTTTGTGGATCTCTAAATAAAATTGCATTGATTCTCAGATAACTGTCATGGAATGAAATTCATTACTCCAGAATTTTATAGGTCTGCTCTGGAATAAGTTACCTTCAAAGGAATATTAGAGTATGTTTTATTGTTGAACAGGGTGTAAGGAGGAAAAAATGCATTTGCCTATAAATATGGTTTTACAGTAATGGAGCAGTGTCCCCCTTCTGATGCATCATTAGGGTTATAAATACCATCACAGTTCTTCTCAGCTGCTCTGTTGCCCTTGCTGGCTCATTAGGTTTATCAGTTAGAACTCACTTATCTCCAAAATTTCTTAGAGCTGTGCCTGTCTTGCTATGAATGCTCAAATCAGAGCAGAACCTGTCAGCACATCAGTCCTGGATTCCTTTTCCAGCCCATGGCATTATCACTGTTCTTTTCTCCCTGTGTCCTGTGAATGTATTCTGCAAGATCACATTCAGCCATGATATTTTCCTCTGTAGTTCCTCTCAGGTTTTCTTTGTAGAGTTTTAGCGGTTTACCTTCATTAAAATACACTTCAAGTTTTCTCCCGCTTTCTGCAGATTACAGATGAATTAAACCACTGGTTTAGCTACAAAAAGTATATGCCAAGAAAAATATTAATGGAAGGAGCTTTTTTTAGTATACACACTGGTTTTTTTTCCCCTCTGAATCTGCACAGACTTTGCAGACTTCACTGTACAATAGAAAACAGAGAAAAAGATATGTTTACAATGGCAGTTGCCATGGCACAGTGTTGTTCTCTCCCAAAAATGCTTATGTACCACTTGTAAGGCTTAAGAGACCCTCAGTGCATCCCCAATACAAAGGCTCTCTGCTTTCTTTAGTGACAGCACTTGTTTGAGGAGGTGCATGCCTCGGCCTAATTTCAGTGCCTTAATGCTACATTTGATCTGCCTGCCAGCAGTTACTTTACCCAGCACTTTCTAGGAAGTCACATTGGGAAAGCATTTCCTAAGACTTAGGAGTGAGGTGGGGGTTTCCTGAGTGTCTCAACTTGTTTCGAGGGCAGTCAGCTACCTATTCAATGGTGGTACCAATGCAGATTTTCACCTTACTTTCAGAATTACTTGTGAGAATGTGAGCCCTTTAATTTTCAACAGCTACTAAAAGCCAATTTTTAGCAATGTATTTAGTCCCTCAAAGTGCAAATAAGGTATCAGATGTGATGGTGACACAGAAGAAAATCATGACTCCTGGAGCATAATCCTAACAGACTGCTTACAACCCTGTGTGCCTCAACATGATTGAAATAATTTGGGTTCTGGGAACAGTGATATTTTTTAAAATAAGCTTACATTCATGCCATGCAATTCCACTGAGCATGGTGGTGCACTAAGTAAATTTAGCATTCTGATTTCACTACATCTAGATGAAACTTGCATTTCTCCAGCCACTTTTATACAGCTATTTTCAGCACATCAAAAGGATGACCACAACTTCTTCTTGCTGCCTGTCTCCCACACTTGTCATTCATGTTTGTGAGGCTATGTGGAGAGTTAATCAGGGAACAGATTCAGCAGAACATTACCCTGGAAAAAATGGCTCATTGCAGCTGGGTATGAGCCTTTTCTGACACACAGTATGGCTGCAGGGACACTAGGAGATGCAGCATGGACTGCTGTGGTGAGTGGACAGGACAAATTTATCTGATCAATGCCAGTTTCTACTGGAGTGAGGCATTGGTGTGGAATCAGGATCCCAACACCAAGTACATACTGCCAGATGTCTGTAGTAGTCTACAGAGCACCCCAACAGTAGGAATTGCTGGCATATGCTGCAGAGCCCTCCTTGTTCATGGATTTGGGCTTCCTTCCTATTACAAAAAAGACATGGGGAATAATAAGTCCCCAGGTCTCATTCTGAGATAGAATCAAGATCTATCCAGTGCTGCATGTTGAGATCTGGAAGCTTCTGGTTGTTCAATTCTGTGGAGGTTTTTTGCAGGGTTTGGCTACTTTAAGTACTCTAGAGATCAGCTGTACAAACCAAAAAGGGTTAAATAAAATCTTGTCTTTTAATTAATTCTCTTTATCTAACCTATCAAATATAGTATTCAAAAGATTAAGAAAGACACAAGCAGGTACATTTTTTTCATACTCAGACTCGCAGCATTTGACTTTTGTGAAATGGATTTCACATCCCAGGCACCTGCAGGCAAAGGCTAACATCTCCTGGCTTGTACAAAGATTTCATTATCATGTCTACAGTTAAAGAAATCTCTAATGTTGCTGTGGCTCCAAGAAAATGTGTTTAGTTAATATGCTCTAGGGAGGACTGCTGATGAATTTGTATCTTCTCTGTATTAAGACCCTCTGTAGTGGATTTACTGGCAGAGGGCTGAAGAGGTATGACCTGGTGCAGTATGCAGGGTCCTGTGTCCCTCAGTCCATTTGTGGCTTCCTGGCTGCACAACCCATTAATTCAGACTGGACTTATATCTGCCTTTGGAGCAAGCCAGAGATCATAATTTACAGGCTGCCTTGATTAGCACTTGGCTGTCAGAAGGGCCCATCATTACATGCACATCCTCAAAGTGCTGTTGGCCAGCTGTACGGATCCAAAGTTTGCAGGAGAGCCTTTTCCACCAGACTTCTGTGAGGGAGAGCAAATGCATCCCCACTGGCAGCTTTCTCTTGCCTCTGCTGTGTGAAAGGGGCTGCAATGTGGTGCAAGGACTACGCTCATGGAGAGAAATCCATTGTGCTTCTTCACTCCTGCTGGCCAACAGGGTAAAGTGGAAAGCATAACTCTAATTCAAGTGGCAATTTTGACAGAATATTTTAGGCAACCATGATGACTGGCTTCACAATGGAATGGATGTCTGTGCCATCATTTCAAATAAATGGTCCAGACTGTGTTCAAGCTGCAGTGCAGAGTAAATACAAACTCATGAAAAGCCTTAACAGTGGCTTGCCTGTGGATGTACTGGAAAGAGCAGAAGTATAAATGACTGATCCCTTCAGGCCAGGCTGGCTTAGCATGCTGCCCCTCGACTGAATTGTGTCTTTCATAGGAATGCTCTCATTAAATCCAAATGATCACAGAACCCAAACAGCTATATTATTGCAATGCTTGAAAGCTCAGAATCACTTCAGTTCCTTTAGACCCTTTAATTTTCACAGATTTTAATGTAAAGAGCAAATAACTAATTACCCTTTGGGGTGTGAACTTCAATATTTATTATTTCCGTCCTGGCTGGTCTGTCAACACAACGATGCCTGGACCACCTGTCTGCCTGGTACCACTCATCCTCTGTCCTCCAAAGCAACTATACGCTCAGAATCGCAGATCACTGCCCATAGTCTGGAGATGTGGCATTAATTTCTCCTGCTACCTAAAATATCTAATGGAGCTGGTTTTGTTTTGTTTTCTCTTGCTTACCTTAATTTGCAATGCTGAACTGCTGTTTTGGGAGGTGAAGGCAACGAAGAGTTAAAAAGCACTACAAAGTCCTTGTCTAACCTTCCTGAAGTACTAAAGGCTTTGGAAACCCTGTGCCATGCTGTTTGCAGTGACACCAAATCGGTGTGTTGTGTGTTTACAGGACAGAGGACAATTCCTACTTTTAATGATCTTGAACCCCATTCCTTGTGTTATCTTATCAGTGACTAGTTTCTTAAATATCTATACAAGATGCCTTCATGCTCACTGAGCTTTTTTTTAAAGAGTTTTAAGGGAGGTGAAGGGATAAAATAAGAAAGATGTTTCTACCACAGTCCACAGACACAAATTTAATGCTTAAACCTTGACCATTCAGTGGAGGAAGTATGTTTCTTCTTACCCCTTAGGAATAACTCTATATTTAGGAATAATATACTGGATTTATTTAGCTACCGTTGGAGTTCAGATTCATAGCCCCACTCTCCTCTCTCCTTCCCTCAAAACCAAATTCCAACAAATAGACTCAGAAAACACTCTGTCTCAGTGCCAGGGAATTATTTACTCAGCAGGAGTTAATGAAGCTCCAGGTGATGAAGCCCCACATTTCAGGACATTGGTTTGCTCTGGTAGCAGCACTACAGCTTCTCACTTTGTCAGTGCTTTGCTTCCACCCCATATGTTACCTCCTTGCAAAGCCTCATGCAAGCATGCTTATGCTCATTTGGAGCTAGCAGCCTTGATTGAGTTCAGCAAGTAAAAAAATCAATATGAAACAGGCTGAGATCGACTTGAAAGTGTCCCTGCAAGAAAAGACAGCCTAACTTAATTGACTTTAAGAACTGCACTTTTGGTTAAGGTCCTTGTGTAAATCAAAAATCTAGTGAGCAAGATCACAAAGAATTAGGCACCCAAATTCTCAAAACCTTACTCATAAATTCCCAACAAACACAAGGAAAACCAGGTGGATACTAAAGCCTGCATTGTTAAGACCTACGTAAATGTACAGTGGACACACTCCAAAGCCTTGGAGAGTGGGGGGAAGATGTGTCTGTGTGACAGGCAATGTGCCTGCACAGCTACAGCTGTTTGCTTGACATGAGCACACAGCCTTGAGCAGGTGCCCCTTATAGGATGTGCCATCAGTGCAGGTGTCAGGGAGCTTCCAGAAGAAAATTTGGGTTTGCAGCAGTGAGAGAGAAAGTAGAGCGATGTAAGAGAGGCTGTGAAGAGGTCATTAAGTGAGCCTGGGTGAGGGAGGGTTGGATAGAGGCTGATGAAATTAAGGGAGGTTGAGTGCAAGCAAGGAAGAGTGTAATGTCTGTGTGACTTTGGGAAGAGCATAGGGATCTCTGCCATTTTCTCTTGTTCCCAGTACATCCTGCAGATTAAGACACTAACAAATAAACAGACATGGGTCTGAACCTATTCAGCCACCTCTGAATGACATAGATCATAGCTCTAAGATCCAGATTCTTTGGACCTGTGAAGGACTAAAATAATCAATTTGAGAAAAAAATATATATGCAGCCGTTGAGAACTGTGTATTCCAGAGGGCATTTACAGTGCAATGTTTTCCTATGCTGAAATCACGTATAAAATAATATCTCTCTGACATTGGATAACTGCTGGAACATTTCGATATTTTGAAGAGAAACTTACTTGCCAATTTCAAGTTTTTATTTTTTATTTTTTATTTTGCTCATGCTCTATGAGAAGGATTAGAATGATTCACTTTTATTTTTTCTTATTTCCTGACCTGGCACCTGATAATACTTTGTTCTAAGAAAAGTCTTTCTAAGATCAAACATTGAATATGCATTTGAAAATACATGTTTGTGTTTGTATGATCAGTGAGATGAACAGGATGGAGAAACAAAAAAAAAGAATGGACATGGCAGCCTTCCAAAGGTTATTTCATACACAGACAACTTGAGTTTCTCCCAGTTTTGTTTTCTGTTGGGATAAAGGTGGAGATAAGACTCAAAATAGCCCTGTCAGTTCAGAAACCACTACTTTTTTAAAAATTCTTTTTAAAAAAATTTTAACTTATTTCTGATGATAAGAAGTTCTTTCCTGAAAACCTGTTAATTAATTTTGACTTACAAGCCTCTGGGGATTTGATGGTCTTTTTGGTTTTTTTTCCCCAAGGCATTGCCAGTGCATTAAGCACTTTGTTTAGTAACCTTAAACACACGTCCATAAATCAAATATTTATACTGCTCAATATCTGTGTAAAATAGGGTCATGACTAAATCTGGAATTCATCAGATATGGACATATGTTCTATCTGTCATAATGTTCTGTATTTCCCTGTGTTCAAATTTCTTCTTGTGAGTTTGTCTACAGAATTTACTGTTAAGAATAAAACATGACAGGAGATATAGCTTGAGATGGCTAGAGCTGCCCAGAAACTAGAATTTCTATTCCCTAAGAATTTTCAAAATAAAAAATAAAGAGCTGTATTGAAAGAGAGAGTATGTTCTTGAGCACTCTCTGACCCCCATTAAAAAACAACCAAACAAACAAACAAAAAAAAAGCAAAAAGAAAAGAAGCCTTCACATTACAAATGTCAAACACTAGTTTATTTCTGCCTTTTCAAGCAGTTCTTAAGACCAATGCCAACCATGGCATTTCAGTGATCACAGTGCCAGGCAGGTCTTAGGTCTAAAAATCAACATCCCGGAATGAAGAGCCTGGCCAGCAGACTCTAAGACTGGCAGTTCCCTTTCAACCTGCTGGGTGAATTTTTGGAGAGCCAGATATCCTGATATCCATCACTGGCAACCTGCCTACCACCCTATCCTCCAGTTGTCCAAGTTCTGGTGGTGTTTTCTTACCTGCTGAGTTTCTGAGGCAGGGGTTGGGGGGAAAATATGTTCTTTTCTGTTCTCACAAGTCCCAGTACTCTGAGCATCCCCTTCCAAAATTCCCTAAAGAGTGAATCCAGATGACCACAGGCACGATCACCTACTCAGAGAGAGATAACAGTTGAATATTGAAATCATCTGATTGATGTATTTCAAAGAAACTACTTTGTAAAGGACAAAAAAGTGTAAACCATGTGAGTGATTCAAACCAACCAAACAAAACCACTGACACATGAGACTCCGACAATGACAGGGAGAAGCACAGAGGAAAACAACAACTTTTCCACCAGTGAATGAGACCATGCAAGGAGATACAGTTGTGTCTCTGCAACACAATGCCACCACCTGTCTTCCTGCAGGCTAGTGCTCAAACCCTGAGGAGAGGAGGATGAAGATCATCACCATGGACCAGACCGCCTACCCCTGGCTCAGCTTTCACTGAGTTGTGAGAAGCTGGCAGTTCTTTGTCCATATTTCTCTCCCAAAGAGAGTCAGTCATTTTTTGTCATCCCAAATCTTCATACTTCACTTTTTACCTTGTGAATGTGATTAGACCAAATAAAACATAATAAATGTGCAATTTCCTCTTTTATCAGACTTCTTAGCTCTCTCACACTGCTCCATCCCTACTCAAATCACTGCAAAACCTAATTTTCTTAAAAGGTGCTGAACAGTATGATGGAAGGCACAATAAAAATACTTAGCTGGGAATAAATGTGCTTTATTATCATTTTTTCTCTCTGGGACATTCAAAATGAGTCAAAGTGTTATTTTGTCACAGAAGGAAGAGCCTAGCACCTTTCTGTTTGCTAGCAGACAGGGAAGATGTCTAGGTGTTTTGAAAATCCCGGTGGTGGTTGACTGGAGAAACTACTAACTTGGTGCAAAATCTGTCCATTTCTTCTGGCCTTGCATTTCAAACAAAGAACAAAGTCAGACATTTACTCTCCATTTGCTGTGGATGACTCCTTTCCAGCACAAAAAGCAGTCAGGTTTATGAAAGATTAAACATGTATACCATGTGATTGTCTTTTGCTTCTCCTTTAGACTTCATTTATGACTTAAATCAGCTTGCAGTTACCAGTTCCTTTCTGTTCAGCCGTGTAATCTGCAAGGCAAAAAGAGAAGTTGAAATTCTGAGTTAGCAGAATTCCCTCTTCAACATATACTGCCATTTCTGAGGTGAATCACTTATCAGTGAAGAGTTTCATATCTCAGTGCTGGGTGGGAATAAGAAAGTAAAAAGCTAATTCAAGCAACGTACAACAAAAAAAAACTCTAATCAAACAATATAGATTGTCAACAAAAGTTTTCAGAAACCTGTGTATTTTTTTTCCATAATTGTTTACAGAGAGAAGAAAGCCGCTTTGCAAAAACATTCCCACAAAATGAAAATATGTTTTCAGAGGACATTGTTTAAATGTTGCTCTACATTAGTAAACCGTAAGAATCAAACCCATTTTGATATGCACTTGCTGCTCAATGCCAGGTTTCCCACGCACTGATTCTTCTGTGAAGCGTCCTGCTCCCTGAGGCCCACCGTAGGAAATGCCATCAGCATGTTACTGTAGCTCTGGGCAGAGACTGTTGACTGTGGCAATTGTTTGCTAATCTCTTGGCTGAGTTGCCATTTGTTGAGCACAGCATTTTTAGGAGTGGTCCAAGATGACCACACTTTTTTGTTATCTTTAGCTAGTCTCTCAGGCTGATCTCAGGTTTTGAAGTGCTTTTTCGTCTGATATCGCACTGTCGGAACCGCATACATTTTACCTTATCTGATCAGTTAATTTGAATTTTACCATTTTTTGCTGAAGACTTCATGTTGTTTACGGTTTGTTTACCTTATATATACATATGTGCACACAAGTATGTTAGAATCTCGTGGAAAAAGCCATAACTGAAGTTATGAAGCCATAACTGGAGCAAAGAATTTTCAGGGTAAAGAACGCGGTAAAGAACATTCTAGTCACCCAGAATAGCATACCTCTGCTTAATAAGAAAATGTTGATGGAAGTAATATATTGAGGACTGCTGCAAAGGGGAGGATGCAAACTTGCGATGGAGTCAGTGCAAGAATGAGTTAATGGTGTAACTGATGTGTGATTGATGTGTAATCAGCTCTATGCCACAAACCTTTCCAAAAGTATGCCAATGGAAGGAATGCCTGTACTGAAAGTACAGCAGTAATACAAGGAAGAAAGGATGTTGTGTAGGTGACTAGCCATGCAGGACAAAAATCCCTACTGCTGCCTGAATGGGCAGGAGTCTACAGTTAGTATTAGCAGGATAACACTAAATGTCACATATATACTTTTTTGAAAGGGAGAGCACTCTGTGCTCTCATTTTTCATGTTGAGTGGGTGAGTGAGAAGAGTAACCAGGTCTTACTGTCTCTGCAAGCCAAAAGAAAAGCATGACATGAGCTCATGCTACAGATTTCAAATGTTTTTCTTTGTGCTTGTAATTGTCCAACCGTGATTTTCTGACCAGTGGGAAAGAAAATGGCTCACAGACTCCTGACACAAAGCAGAGCATTAGAAAGGGAGTAGATTTAGTAGGCCTATGAAACAGTCCCAAGACTCTTCTGCTTTGCATTTTTTTCCTAGTTTGTTCAGCTGGGTGCTTCCTTCAAGACCATTATGGGTTGTCTATGATTGATACCCAAAAAGTTCGTAAGAAGAATTATTCAAATAGTCTCTTTTGCTCGTTAACTGTCATGTCAAGAATATCTCTGGGGGGGGAAAAAAAAAGAAGAAAGAAGTGATTCCAGCATAAAATTAATATGAGTGAGAGAGGAATTGAGTTGTGTGTTTTGACAATTTTCTCTTGCTGTGATAGCCAAGCTTATTTTGACTGGCACAAGTTTTAGCATATTAGTAGCAAATGTGATTTGCTTTGTGAAATGGAAATGCAATCAAGTGCACCCATTATTGTAGTATAACATTCTAATTCAATGCATTACTTGGATTTTGTTTATATAGCACTTTTGGCTAAAATAAGTAGTATACTCTTTTATTTTTATAAGTATCATGGGGAGGCAGGCAAGTTAAATTATCAAGTTAAAAATACACTACAAAGACTCTTAAAAGTGACTATAAAATCTATAAAATAATATAGCTAAGTTTCTTTTTTTTTTCCTTTTCAGTTTCACAAACTGCACAACCATTGTATTTTTAAACTCTGGCAACTAAAAGGCTGAAAGTCAAGTTGTCACATTTTCAGTACTTTTTAAATTTATTTTTAGCACTCCATGTAGTTCTTCTCCACCTCTGATTTCTGGCTCCAGCATCAGCCACAGAAAATAATGCTCCTTCCCCTCATCCCTCGAACGTCTCTTCACAACCACACAATTTTTGGTAGAGAACATTTGAACAGTAGATAAATAATTTGAGATATTTTTATGGAGTTTGTGAAGATGCAAACTATGAATTAGTTTCTTAGTCTCCTGCTGCTCTACTTCTGACTCACTGGCTGGGATTCATATGTACAAATTAGGTTTCCTCCTGAACTGGTATGAGCATCTACTTACCCATTCTTGACTTCTTCGACCTTTGCAAATTCCAACTATTTGGAATTTGGAACTATATGTCTATTAAGATATCTAAAATTAGATGCTAAAAGTCTCTAGGTACACAGATCACCTCTCCTGCACATCCACACTGCAGATATCTGTGTTTTTATGATCTTTGAATGCCATGCTTCTTAAACACCCAAATTGTGCATTTAGTGTCTTTAAAACCTCAGCATCCAACTCTTCTGAAGTAGTCTTCTTTATTAGTGAGGAGCTAATTAGTAACACCATCTGTGTTTGTCCCTGCCCAAATGGAAGGCCCAGGAAGAGCATAGTTTGTCAAAATACACGTTATTTAGTATAAGATCAGGCAGGTAGGCATTGTTGATGGGCAGCAGAAAGGCTTAGCTGGTATTGATGACTGGAATAAAAAAGAAACTAGAGGGAATTTGAGATGCTTTGAGGAAGTGATTATTAAGTTTGCATTTGGGCAGAATGCACCTGGAGAGGAAGTGAATGGATGAGCCCTGGGGAGGCCTGAGACAGGACCTGAAAGAAAATTGAATATTTATTCTGAGGCTTGTGATCACAAGAGGTGATATACAGAAGAAAATACTTAGGAGGGGTTTCTATTCTGAGGCCCTCCTCCACTTCCCCTCTTAGTCTTCACAGATAAGGCTGTTCAGACTGAGCATTGACACTGTAACTCTGGTCCTCAGCAGAGTTATTGAACACTTGGACTGTAGCAATGAATGACAGAGCAATATGAGGACATAGTGAGGAAATCCAATGAAGATGAGAAGTGGGGCACGTTACTGAGAAGGTGAAAAAAATATTCTCCTGGCTAAATAAGATTTTAACACACTTATGAGGATACCATCATACCTACCCGCTGACACGTTTCCTGGGCCTTTCTGATGCACTATGCCAGGAATTTAGGGGTCATTTGGAAAGCTAAGGAGTAGTGTCACAGGGTTTCAGTGTTTTATCCTGTTACTTCCTGTTCTACTATTCCCAGCAAAGTATTTCTTCATCAAGAAAAGTCTACCTCCATGTTTTAGGCATACTATTCTTTCCAAGGACAGCTGGAACATACATACTGTGTCATGTCCAAAAAGGATACCACTGTCCACAACTGATTTTTGTCACATGCAGGTGTCCTGATGAGCTCCTGCTGAGTGCCTCTTTCAGGTACAGCCTAATCTCTGAGAGTCCTAGTCTCTGAGTCCTGTTTGAAGTTTCAATTTGAATGCCTGTTTTTAGTTTACCACTTAGATTAATTTAGGTGGCTTCACTGTTTAACGATGTTCAGTCTGAAAACAAAGCTAATTGACGCATGACTAACAGTTTTTTTCCAGTCGTGGTCTCTATACTACATTAGCTATGTTTGGCTAAATAGACCACATTGTTCAAAACCCAAAAATCTTTCCTGCTGTTTCTTAAACAATTTATGGTCTTGAAATGTTTCCATTTAAAAAATCACCAAACAAAGGGACCTGCTAATAGAGTTGCTGACGCTTCTCAATTTTTGCTAACAGCAAGGATCCACTTTTTGGAGCTTCAGTCAAAGAAGGAAGACAAATATTTTATTTACACAGCTCATTATTTATATCTGGTGTCATGGGTGTCCTTTCATTTCTCTGTTGGCTTCTAAATCTCTTCAAAGAGAACTGCAGCTGTAAGCAGTTGCTATTCCTTGATCCTGGCAGAGGCCATTCTTCAAGAGTAGAGTCCTACAGGGCAGTTTGATAAAGCAGACTGTTAGCATCAATTCTGCATTGAAAGATCCATCCTGCTGTCTTATCCTCTTATTTTTACTCTTTTATAAAATCTCATTTCCAAGCCGCAGGAATGTCATTGACATCAAGCCGAGTTTCATCTGACTTTCTGAAGCAGTCAAGTTCTGGTCATTTACTGTGAAATTCAGTCTTGCTCAGATCTCAGCTGCCCTCTGAAATATCTCCACTCCACTAACTAGAGAAGGATGGCTGCAACCCTAGACATCTTAGCTGCCTAAGGGTAGGCCTAAATTAATGTCCTGCTTCTAATAAGAAGTTCATTTTAAGCCAAGTGTGTCTAACATGCTTATTTTCTATGCTTTGGTTCATGAGCTGTGTCAGAGCACATGAACTGGAATTCATCCTGACTATACCAAGCTGGAAGATGTTCTCCAGAAGCACACGTAATGTGCATCAGTTGCTGATAGTTTTTTGGTCCATGGGACTGGAGCCAAGCCAAACTGAAATACTCTCCCATATGTAGTGTGGACAGCAGGCACTCTTGCACTGAGTATTTTGCTTTACAGGTCTGCCTGTGTTGTATTGCACTATCTATAGCCTAAAAGAGTGAGAAAGGCACCCAGGAGAGTGTCTCATGAAGGTGCCAGAACCACCATCTGAGTGTATGCTCAACAGACAAATAGGGTTGAATTTACCTTGAAATATAAATATGCTCTGCAGCATGCTTGGCCACGAGGTAGAGATCCATGTCCCCATTTCACTCTGTGAAGACATCAGGCTGTGCAATGCTCAGCTGCTTTTCCTTTGGATGCTCAGTAAAAGGGACTTGAGCGTTACCAGTAGGTCTCCAGAGCTGAGTGCTTCAGGTGAACATTGGAAGATTTTGTTGGGATTTTATAACTCTAGAGAGAAATTATAGGAAAACTTTTTCACTTTTTAAGTAAAAAGAAGCAATAAAACTTTTAATGAATTCAATGAAGGTGGATTCTAAATCTCTGGATGGAATTCCTTGTATGCATCTGAGGAGAAATGAAAACTAAGTAACGACATATGCTAATTGATCTGTGTGTGAATTCCAAACATTTTACAGAGAGCTAGAATCCTTTAAGTAAGGCCAAAGCTGAAACTGGGAATAATTTTATCAAGTGTAAATTGAGAGAAATAGCTCAGCAATTCACTCTTTGAGTATTGGGTTTCCTTGAACAGGAATCCTTTTGCATTGTCTCTACTGTCTCCCTCGTGAAAGAGCAGCATACATACTAGAAGGCAGAACAGGAAAAAAAAACACAGGGAGGTGAAGACACTGACCATACATTTATTTTGAAACACCTTACAGTTTAGCCTATTTCATTTAAATCTCAGAAGCTCCCACAATAAAATAAACAAAAATAAATTTATTTTGGCTAAAGACCACCATGGATCTGAGGGTTTTACCAAATGGTTTTCACCTAAAATGTTTGAGACCAACCTTTGGCTTGTAAGGAAGATTTTATTTTCTTAAAGACTACCTTGTTCAACTACTTCATGTCCTGTCATGTTGACTATTTTAAGAGCAGACACCAGGAAAACTGATGAGCCTGCTAATTCATTAAGAAATAAGCACATATTGTCACAATGGTTGCTTTTGTTGCTTCTGTTTTTCACCTACCAGGCCATACAGTGTTGACCTCTGACATGTTTGAAATTTCTGCAGAATGCCTGCAAACCATACCTTCCCTATCTGGAAAATTTTTTATTTAAAGTTCTATGATTTCCAGCAGAAAGATTACTCCCTCTCTTAAGGGGAGGTGCCAAAAACATTCTGAACAACATTACTGGAAACTAGTCAGCATTTCAAAGATTCCTGAAACATTTCAGTCCACCGTCTGGCAGAATTCTGAGAACAGATAGCAGGGAAGATAGAAGAGGCTAGTTAGGGGAGGGGGGCAACATGTGACCTCCTCTATCACTGGTACTCACTTTCGGAGCATGAGTGTACTGTCTACTCCTTTGCACAGCAATCAAGCACAAGAGATGGTTCTGTAATTTGAGACTAAAAATGGATCTCATGCATTACCCTTGTTTAGATCCAGGCCAGTTTAAATTTCAATCCTCCTCTTGAATGAAATTAACTCCTAAGAGGACCCCTACCAGGAGCACAAAGCATCAGTGGTTAATAAAAGCCAGTACAGGGCTATAGAGATATCACAGGTCCAAACTCCTTCCAGAACATTTTGGATAGACAAATTTATTTCTCCTCTGCTGATGATATCTCTGAGATCTAAAAGGACAGTCCATATAAACAGGCAGTCAGTGCAATTTCCAAGAGTTGCTACTTTTTTCATGAAAGAGCTCTGGTCCCTAAAAATAATAGAAAATTTTGAGAAATGTATCATCAGGTAGCAGATAGCCTGAGAGCTCTAGTGTTAGTATACTAGTACTGATGTTCTGGTCATCACTGTTACAAGACTTTCACCCAGCAATGCAGTTTTACAATTTGTATTTAAATCTAGAACGACTGAGCTGAGTGAGTGGTATAAAGTGAGTAATAAAGTGTTTTGGGAGATTTGAACAGATATTCCCACTCTATTCCACACTGGAGGGACAATCACTTACACCTCAAAAATGTTGGAAAGAAGGAAAGAAACTACACCTGGATGACCTCTGGGAGTTTAGCCTGAAAAGCTGTTTCAGTATGTGAGACTTAGGTCATGTCAGATACAAATGTACAGCAGCTACAGATGACAGTGGGATTGCACCAGATAAAATAAATGCTATTGCACATACCGAAAACTTTCCTTCACTTCATTCAAACTGGGGCATGAAGGATACATCAAACAAAAATTTCCTTGTTTAGACCTCTTGAAAATCAACATCATTCAGTTAAAAAACAGTATGTGAAGAGTAGAATTCCATCAGTCCATTGACATCAGAAGGAAAATATGACCTCCATTGGACTCACTTGCATGGACAAAGTAAGTGCAAAGGTACTTTCTTAATGCAATTAGACCCATTGGATCTAGGAAGATGCAATCCATAAAGTGTCATTTAGAACAAAGCTGCTTTGATTCTAGAAATCTCGAAAGATCATGATATGAAAAGATGGCATAGGGAAAAGGAAGCATCATGATACACCTTGATTTTGCTTTTCCCTGTGAATCGTATATTGACAACATCAGAAACTGAACTGAACAAGGTGGCCCTTTCTGTCTGACCAAATACTGGCAAGTGTTTCTGGGTCCTCAGGAAAATGTCCATATGGGGACTGATTAACATTTTGTTCACCTGATCTGTTTCCTCTAAATGAGATATAGTTGTCTGCACTAAGGAGAGACATTCTGTTTGGGACTAAAATCTGGATTTTATTATCATTGGAAGAACATCAGTTTAATATTATTTCACCTCAGGTGAAAAGTTGTGTACCTGTTTGGACATTTGTATTCATCTGATGTTGGTTTTAGTATTCTGAAAATGTTCTGAAGCAACTGTTTTCTCTTGGCAAAGTGACTTGGTCAATCTGAACAAATTACTGAAGCAGTGAGTGTTTAGCCATGCTAAACATCCTGCCCGAAACAAGGTGTGGAGATATTTACAGACTCAACCTTGCCCTTAACAGACTGAGACACTCATTACGGTGCACTTGGGAAAGAGAAAGAGGGACATAAAATCTTCAGGATAGATCACATTTTGCCAGTAGTTTATTTATTGCACTTCAGTGTCTGGAATTCTCCATTATTTAAAAAACTTTTCCTGCTGAAGCTAGTTTTGTACCATTCAGTGCTATGGAAATTATGTATTCTTTTCCAAAAAATCAAAAACCTCCTCCCAGTTTCCAAGCTTGCTGTAGGCACTTAGGTCAGCTCTGCCAGAACAGAGTACATATGCCTGCATATTGTGAGAAGTGTTTCTCAGTGGTGCGTGAATGTACTCTTGTGCACTGTGTAGTGCACAAGATAATAGCTCCTTTCCCATGCTGCTGGTCATGGAACAGTATGCTGGGGCTGTGCTCCCGCAGGGAGACATAAAAGGCTGGAGTGTTGGCAGCTCCCTAGCAACTATAATAATTTAATATATATTTATCATAATTAATTTTTATTATAATTATATATTTTGTATAATTTAGTTCAACTTACCTTCTTTCATCCCTCCTTTTTCCCCATTCCGTAGAACCTAGGCAGCATGTCAATTTTGCACAAAGCAACCCTTGTGCTTTTTGTGCAGATTTTATCTGGGGAGACACACCAGGAATCAGAGCATCACACATTAGCTGCATGAGTCTTTAAACGATGGATTTTCTTTAAGGAAATACAATTACATTCAAGGCTCACTAAACTGTTAGCCAAGCCTTTCCTTTGTAAGAAATCTTTCCATCACTAGACCAAATAAACGAGATGGGTGAAAACCAAAACCACTGTTGTTGGTTCTGTTCTGTTCTGTTCTGTTCTAAAGAACAGAAACAAACTTCTACGCAAAGAAATACCATCACAAGTACGCCTTTGAGTCTTTCAACTAAATTGAAAGCACTTCAAGCTATTTACAAAGCAGGAGATTCCTCTCGTTGTTTATCTGTGGTGTGCCTCCCTGGTGTGTTCTGTCTAAGCATGAATGTGTCTGTTCACTTTGTTTCTAGCCTACATCCACAGCAGTCCCAGCAGAGAGGCTGGAAGAACTACTACGAGCAGCCAAGTCTGGAACTGTTTGAATTTATTGTCTTTTCTGGGCATATGGATGCTGGTGTCCAATAGATGGATTGTGGCTGATTAATTTGCTCCAGGTTGTGCAGACTTTAAGAGGATTGAGCTGGAGCTGTTGTTTGCTTGCCTGCACCCCACAGCAGTCCCTTACTTCTCATTGCCTTAGTCCTTGGATCCTGTTCAGCTCAGCTAAGTGCAGGACCTGATGTGGGCAGCTGAGGTGGTTGGAGAGGGCGAGAAAGTGGCATGACTGTGGAGGAGTGCCCTGAGCATGTCACCTCCCAGCTGGAGATTTCAGTGTGCCCAACAGTGAGGTGCAGAGATAGGGGGCCTGCCTATGGGCATAGTGGATCAAGATACCCAACTCTTTCTCTGTGCCATTTTCCATTCTGTGGAGCTGATGTAAGAACACAACTTAACGAAAATCCATTCTGAAGGACACTTGGATATTAGGAATGCATGATTGAAAACCTGAATGAAGGTACTGACTCCAGTCTACCATTTGCATACAAATATGAGTAAAATATTGCACTCCTGTACTGGATGAATTGCACCCAACCTGTGAGCCCCAGCTCTCTTTACAACATGTTAATCGTGTCAGGGACTGCTAAAATTAAAACTTGACTGGTTTTTAATTACTTGGGTTTGACTTTTTAATCTCTCGCGCCTCATACATTTTCCATTAATATTGCAGACAATAAAAATTTACAGGACCAAACATTTATAAACTGAGGAAACTAGGTATGTGAAACACAGATATTAAATAAAAATAAATTTTAAATGGTGTCAAACACTGTGCAATTCATGCTTCATTACTGAACTATGTATACTACAGAAATGGAAATAGAAACAAAACCTTGTGAGTTTGTATAATCATCAACTATTTCTTCTGAATTATCTAAGTGACACGCAAAGGTATGGAAAAGACCAATTCAAGAGCAGCTCATAAAGAAAAATAATAAACACCTGTGTATTATAAGTTATTGAATCAGTTTCTCTCAGCAAGACTTAAAATTAACTTTTAAAAAATTAAATCCTACCAAAGCCTGCAAAACAAATGATACGAAGCCATGCAAACACAATCTTTAGTTACTGATGCACAGATTCTTTTCAAGTACATGTCCCATCTAGATTTTAAAAACATTCAGGATTTGGCTTTTGGGACTGAGTTTGATTTCCCAGGGTGACAACACTTTTGCAAATACATAAGCTGTTGGCTTACAGAGAGTTGAATCATATATACCATAATAACTACAGGGATTTGACCTGATTTTTTTCTTTACAAAGTTGGAATTATGATTTCAAACAGGGAAAAGAAACACTTCAGACTTTACTTCTGTATTGTAAGTCAGGTTATTTTCCAGAACAGTTCCTATGGAAGCAAAAAAATCTTATTGCAGTCTTTATCCCGCTAAATGCCCCTTCCTTGGTCAGCACAGGCCACTTTTGAGACCCTTGAGCGACAGTGCCATATTTCAGCTAGAGGCAGAAGGAGAGCACTGTTCATCCTGGACAAAGCTGCATAATTGTGTGCTGTGAGGCAGCACCCGGTGGGTCCTGGTTTCTTCAATGGTGCACAGACTGTGCTGCAGTCCTGCCATGGTGGGTTCATTGCCCACAGACAGCGGTTTACTCTGTAGAGGAACCTTGGGTCTATCCAGGTTTCTGGGCATTTGAAATCTCAGCTACTCAAGCTTGGTTCAGGGGTAAGAAAACTTAAACTGTTCTGAGGGAAAAAAGTACCTACTAAATGAAGCTTGGTCCTGATGAAGGACAATTTTCCCTCACTGGATATGTAGAACTGTGGTGGTAGACCCAATGGATTTTAGCTTGCAAAAGCTAGTGCAAGTGCATTCCCCTCTGTGATGAGTTGTGGTGCTGGGCTTTGTACTCATGTGAGCACTGTCCATGCCTCTTTCAGGAGGGAAACAAGTCTGAATTTACTGAGGGTTGTAAAACTCCAGAGGAGATGGACCGTCCTATCCCCGAGGTAAGAATCACTCTCAAGTATGAGATTTTTATTCAGAGCACACATCTCCTTTAGGAATTTCAGCTGCACTCAGCACTTGTGCAATGATGCAGGATTGTTCACTGTTCCTCATGTGCAATGACATAGGCTTGTTTAGTGTTCCTGATATTCATTAGGTACAAATCATTATGCTGAAAAAGCAGTCTGGACTGGCCAACTCTTCATGATTAATTCTGCTCCATGATCTCATCAGAGCTGTGGGGTTTGAATAGCTCTGCATATTACTGCCTCCCAGCATAACAAAGAAGGAATGGCTGGGGTTTTTTTGCAAAAATATGGAAGAATGATTGCATTTAATGGAAACATATAGGAATATATGCACAGATGTCTCTTCTAGTCATCAGAGGAGATGCTTCTGCAGATAGATCTCATCTATCTTGTTTATCTTCTGGAGGGGGAGTCCGAGGATGCTGTCTAGTCAGAAGCAATATTTTGTGACTCTGCACCGGTGTTAGCACCCGGGCTACTTAGGGATGGGTTTTTTTGAATATTAATTACTGGTATCAAAATTTTGCCAGCTACTATATTTTGTTCCAAGTTTCAACAGCAAAAATTTCATGGGATGAACCAATTTCAGTTGATTTAAAATTTTGGCCACTTCTAGAAAAGGAAGTAGAAAACTACATGTTGTCCAGTTTGGGATATGGGCTAATTAAAAAACCAAGAGTGAATTTACAGTGGCGAATAGTCAAATCCAAATTCTTTCCTTGAAATTCAAAATTTCCATCTGGATAGTATAACTTTAATTCCTAGGAATGTCCTTTCATAGTCTGACCTTAAAGTGATGTGCACTGTCTACTGTGCACTGCACAGAGATACCAATATAATAAAACCCAGCAGGGTGACTTCAAACATACTTATGATGTCACTGGAACCTATAATTCATGTTACTCTTTAATGTGCTTTTAAAGATAATTGAAAAGGTGCTCACAAAACTGCACAGGGAAATCATCCCCTTCAGGGGTGCATGTACACAACATGTGGAGATACACATGCTTGTCGTAGCAGCAGATCACTGTAGTAGCGGTAGCAGCAGCAATAAACTGGCACTTGGCAGCTAACAGGAAAGAAAACTAAGTCAGGAATTAGATCCAGAATGCAAACACAGAAAGAATTTCACATACTGTGCCATCAGCATGCAAGTTTCCAGCAGCTCTTCCAACCCCATACTATCTTTCCTCTCTGTTCTTTCTCAGCTCCCATCCCTCCTTCTGTGTTGATGTTCAGAAACGACTTTGTCATTTTATTTGATCATACTATTCATTAGAAATTAAGAAAAATAATAAAAATATACATCAGAAATCAGCAGGGATGAATCCCATATGCCTCATTGCATAGTACTGTACAAAATGTACTTCTGTATTTACAGTAACACACTGCATTAAGCCAGAAGGAAAACGCCTTTCTAACTTTGGCATAACAAAGCTATCTGTATACTAAAAACAAGCCCTTATTTATTAAGACCCCTGAATCCCAACATCCATTTAAAAACTGGGCCTCTTTCAAAGTCTCTGAGTCATCATGAAGAGCATGATTCATTCAGTAACCCCAGCTCACCACGACTCTCTTAGGAGTAAGAACAGATTCCGTTTTAATCTTCCTCTGGCAATTTGAAAACCAGTATCTGGCTACCAATCTCTGTTTCTAATCTAAAAGAGAATTGCATCCTATTGCTGGTTCTGCATTCCTATCCTAAAAATGAACCTCGCTCTTTCTTCTGAATAATTTGGAGTATAATCTGTTTAAATGCCTTTTAAGGAGCCATGAAATTCTATTTTCCAAGTCAGACACAGCTATTTTGAGGACTTGCCTTTCCAGGAGAGGGAATTTCACAAATGTTAGTCCTTTCACAGAGCTAGGAACTGGTGCTGTCCAGCTGTGATCTCCCAGCCCCAGCCTGAAAACACGCTGTTATATAAAAGTTCTGTTAACCAGAGACTGAAAAGATGCCTGCGTCATGGAACATATTTGTTCCAGGAATCCTCACCAAATGCAGGCGTCTAATGAATTTCTTTTCGTGAACATTAGGACAACTCTATTGATTAACCTCTTGTGTCTGCTTGGAAGGAGCAAAAAAAGCAGAAATGCTGGGACCCGCATTTCACTCTGTGCTTGAATTAACATATGGAAGTATTTTCAAGCCAATAGTACAGTGAATATTTGTGCCTTTCCAGTTTAAGCAGTACTTTCTGATGACTGCTTGCTCAGAAAACTTGGCCACCCTTCATCTGCATACATTTCTTTATTCCTGTACTTAGTGGCAGCACTCCATACTTTTTGCATTCAATATCAAATACTGGGATATTTGATGTGTTTTCTTATTGCTTTCCATTTCATGAAAATGGAATGTATGGTGCTCTTAAAAAATGTATGAACTCTCCCTGATATGCACCCAAAGGAAGTGTGTGACTTGTTCTCCAAACCATCATGTGAGTTACTGTGCTTACAGTATCAGGAAAAGGACTCCACAAATAATTTGGACACTTTTCTGGGATCACTCATTTCATACAGATTATTAAATAATGACTTGAAGACTCTAGAAATAAAAACTGAATTTGGAGAGTTTTATATTCAAGGCTGACAGTTTGACTCACAACAAATTTGTTTGCTTTTCCCTACATGAAATTTAGTGGGGGGTTTGAGTTTTGGTTTTTTTTTGTCTGTACAAGAATATGCAGACATTCTTCTTTTTTCTAAATTTATTTGATCACTGTGACTCTCCCAAATGATGCTGAATTATTTAGGACCTGATCTTGCTTTTTTAATGAAAGTAAATTCTAGACATATTATACTATGCATCTGAAATTTAATTTCTTTTAGTCACCTCAGTGGTAATTTACAGTCTGCCGTCAGAAACCTTGGGACTGACTGCACTGTTTTTAGGTGGTTTGCAAAAGCATAACTAAGCCATGTCTGAGAGGGTTAATTTTTTTAAAAAGGAATCTGCCCCTTGATTAAAACTTTTTAAGACCCAAAATTTTAAAAAAATGTATTTCCATCACTCCTCTACAATAAATTATATTAATTAATTCTCATGCATTCATTGTAGAACTAGGTAAATATTGAATTAGACATGTTTGTTTATGTGTTGATGGGGCTATTTATAGGAGTAGCAGTACTGTCTGTAATTATGTTTTAAGAGAAAATTGTAACTGGAATGTTTGTAGAAAAATGAACAGCAGTACACATAGAGGATGAAAGCCAAGAAGTCAGGTTAATTTTCAAAACATTAGTAAACATTCTTCCTATTGTGGGAGAACTGAACAGGGGATTGATTTCAGAAGCATCATAGAAATGAGAGTTCTCTGAAAAATTACTTTGAAATTAAATCCTTTTTCCAACAATTCAGAACTGGAAAGGGAAACAAAAGACTTTAAATTTCTTGTATATATCTCAGGTCTGTTTTCTGAATTACCCATATTTTAATGGTTTCTCTATTCCTTCAATGAATACTAAATTCTTCACTAAGTTGGTGAATTGATTTGGAGTACTTGTGAAATGAAAGAACCATAAAATTTTAAGTAATGAAAATGGATTTTTAAGGTATTTTAAATACTTAAAATTGTTGTCTTAGCCTACTTAATATCAATGAACAAAGTTAGAATAAGGATGTTTTTAGAGAATGTAAATCAACATTGACTTCCTTTGGAAATGAGAAAAGCACTATCCAGGAGAGATAAAATTGTGCATATGTACATATGCAGATATGTACACATATATTAAAGTAAAAAAAAAAAAAAAAAAGGGAAAATATTCTGTAGGTTCATTTCAAAGGAAAAGAAAGCATGAATTGACATTGTGACCCTGTGAAAGTCTGTAATTCACTTCTGTGGAATGAGGATATTGTCCTGCATTTTTTTGAAGGTTGTTTAAGTCTACTTGTAATATATTTGATGTATCTTTTCACGAGGCTGTCCATTCCTTCATATGATTTATAGCATCACTTAGCATGACTGCAAAGATAAAACCCTTAACTTACAGATGCAACCACAAGAAAATTTCTGTGGTTGTGAAAGATTTCATTATCAAATGACTACTCCAAAATACTACAGGCTGAACTGTCTTGGTAGATAGATATCTACAGGAAGTATATAATGCTACTTTCTCACTCCCTAAAGGATATTTGGTCTTAACAAAAGAGATAAATGTGCTACTTGCTCATCTTTTGAAAAATATGCTTTCACTGTGCTGTAAGACCATGCTATGCACCAGTGGTAATGTCTCTGGCTCCATCCAAGCGACATACATCTACTCAGTGACAACACAAGCACAACAATTCATGAAATCAGTAGGATTGCTTCTATAAGGCTGTTTCAACTCAGTAATGAACTGGTAATCTGGATGTATCAAAATAACAGATCTAACAGACTTCGCTGTCTAAAAACAAAACAATTTTAGGGTTTTTTAGGCAGGTCAGTAAGGTTCAATCCAACTGCTGTTAAGGCTGATTGCTGATGCATCCTCTCAGGGGACCAGCAAAGTGAGGAGGACACCTGACTCGAAGCTAAGATTTGACTGGAACTAAGGTTTGACTTGAACTAAGGTTTGACTGAAATGAGAATCTGTTACTCATGGATTTCATCGTCTGTGTTCTGTGAAATAGCCTCATGCGAGGCTGAAAGCCAAAACAGCTGCTTGTTTAAATTCCTTGCCGGCTGTAGCACCCCAGGACTGCCTCTCTGGCTGTCCTTAGGCTGGAACCCAAGAGTAAGGGAAATGAGTCCTTAAGCACCCAGTCTGAGATGTACCCTGAAGGGTTTGACTCTTCTTTCTCCAGCTACGTCACTCACCCTTGCCCGGGATGGCAGCAGCTGGCAAGCTGGTTCCCTGGTTCCCTCCTGGGGGCATGGAAGGGCTGGTGATGTCCGTGGCCTGAGTGCCAGGTGACTCTGAAGGCAGTAAGGTTCTTGTGCATCAAGAGTTTCAAGAAGTTCAGAGAATGTCTGGGTATGCTCTTGCTGAGGTGGTCAGGATGTAAAAACGATCCCTTGAGCTGTGTCCATTGTGCCAGAGGTAATGCACTGACCTAACCATGGGCACCACTAAAAATCTTACTGATCTTCCTGAAAGAAGCTTTTCATCAGAAATCTCTAGAAAATAATTTCCTGGAGTCCCATTTCCAGAAAGTTCAGAGACCTGAGTACTTCAACAAACAGAAAATTTTTCATGTTATCATGCCATTCACTAAACCATCATTTGAGGGCCCTGTCCATTTCTGTGTGAGCCACTGGCGGCATGGGATTTGTCGTATTGTTTTAGACTGCAGACCTGCAAGTTTCAAAATGTGCTTATTTACCTGCATAGAAATCAATGGTCATTTCTGGAGGGTGGTTTTCTCCAACTTTGTTAACAGTGGGACAAGTATAATCTCAGATTAATAGCGTCCATGTGAAATGGTACTCCATGGCATGTATTTGAGATTTTGACTATAAGAAACATTAGAAATAAATGCAGCTGGGTTTCTTAATGCTGAGTTTGTAGATACCAACAATACCAACGGACTCTAGGCACTCACTACAGACTTAAATAAATAATTGTAAACCATGTGTCCAAGTTTCATTACTTCTAAGAAACATTTGGATGCTCTGTTCTCTTTATTTTTGCATATTTTTAAAGATGACATAATTTCTTCTTTATTGTCATTATGTAGCTGTAAAAATGAAATAAAACAAGCTTACAACATGCTGTCTGCTTTCCTGTCTGACAGCTGCTTCAGGATACAAACAGGCATTTATTCGTCCCTGCCATGGGTGCCAACTTCTTTTACTGCTCTTTTAGCAGCAGCTCTGAATAACCACCTCCTGGTGCTGTTTGTATGGTGCTAACTGTCCTCACAGCGAGCTGATTCAGTGGCCCTGCATGTTGCTCTCTCTCTCATACAGCACTGAGAAAGGTACTCACTTAAAACATTGAAGAAAAGGTGCAGAAAATGGATGCTCTTTGCCACCTCCTTTCAAAAACTGCTAATGGTTATATCTGGATCTCTGTCTTCACAACGTTTTCATGTTCTTCCCTAGGTCAGGGAGTGTGAGATGGGAACTACACATACTGTCTTGCAGATCCACTGGTGTAACAAGACCTCATGCTTGAAGCTGCTGAGCAGAATTTGTAACAGAAACTTTATATAAGCCCATGCACCAAATTTCCCCAAATGAGAATGGCTTATTCTTTCAAGCTTACGTACATTGACTTCCAGGACATCAAAGTACTCATTACCCTGAAAGCTATGCCTGTTAGTTGTAACAAAATAATATTTCTTGCTTTTTAAAAGTACACAAGGTTACAGATCATCAACATTGCATCAATAAAAGTGTATGAAATGTAACAATAGTTTTCTTCTTAGTTTGCAAAGGAGCACTAATTAGAGAGGATTTTCAGACCTCTGACTGGGAAGCGTTTGCTATGTGAAATAAAGATCCTCAGGATATAAACTGAGTCATAACATCTCTGAGGCCCTGAAATTTGTTTCTTAATGGAAACAGTGTAATACAGTTCAGAGAAGGAATCTTGTTGAACTCCCTACACTTGAGGCTGGCAAACAGCAAACAGGAGGAGTTACGCAAGCCACAGTTAAAGCTCAAAATGATGCCATGGCTGTGGAATTTGAGAGCCTTATAATTTCCAGTTCAAAATCTTCTCTTAGGAAGAAAATACCTTGCAGTAATGAATGAAGACACATTTAATCATAAATATACAAGGGAACCTTTGCAAGGATCCAGAAGCAGCTGTAAGGGAAATCAGCTTAGAGAGCTACAGAGTACTCTGTGAGCATGGCGCCATCCCTGTGAGAGTACCACATCCTGGTGCCGTCATGACGAGCAGATCCTTGTGCCACTTGTACCTCCCTGATGAAGTGAATGGAACTATTCACTGAGCAAAAAGCTGATTGGCACAAGCAAGCTGTTGGAAGGACTAAAATTTCATAGCAACAGGATGGAGAGCTCTATTTTTGGGGATGTACGTGGTATGTGTGACCCTTGTGTTGTCCATTAGGAGTACATTTCACTCCTTCATGGTTGAAGAGCAATCCAGACATACTCATGACTCATTGCAGGCAAGAGTAAAAGAAAAAAATTGCAGATGAATCTGATAATTATGAATCATCCAGTTACTTTTACACTCAGATATTTTAAAATATTCAGCCAGACTATTCATTTTTGTTTAAGCTCAAAGCTTCATGGCTAGTGTAGCAGAGACATGCTTAAGCAATGAAAGGCAGTCTTACAAAATAAGATTTACAGAAAGAAAAATATTTTTCGTAGCTGAAGACAAGATTGTTTTCCATTATCAGAAATAATCAGAACAGTGGAGAGGCCTTGAGACTGTCATAGTTTGTAGAGCAGGACATGCCATGCACAAAGTGCTTGTAAGTGGACTTGCTATGGAAGGGTACTGCTCCAGCTAGAATTTTATGCAGGAGCATTGGCTTCCCTCTCAAAGTAACCAGGTCTGTTGTCCCAGTGTTGGACTCCTCAAAGGGTCATATGCTGCTCCACATGTTTCAGACCATAACTCCCCCACCAGATTTGTGGGATCTAATTTCTCACAGTGTAATGTACAAGGAAAACACACTTCCTTACACAGAATTTTCAGGTTTCTTCCTTAATCCTCGATAAACTGAGGTTTTCCTAACAGTCTAAAGTCCAAACGAACCTAAGCAAAAAGAAAAATTGAAGGGGAGATACTTTTCACATTATGGTCTATGCTCTGGTACTTATGAATTAATCAAATAAATAGAATAAAATAGAAACTAGTGCAAAGGATCAGTGAGACCACAGGAAAGAGCATGGACAGCATTTATGAAGGCTCAGTGCAACTTTAGACCTTCTCCCATTTAGTCAGTCCTGTGGACTATGTCTGAAGTGAATGAGACTTCAGACTCCTTCTTCAGCTGCTCTACTTAACAAAATCACTCATTTAAGAGGAAAATAAACTTAATCAAGTTTACACTTCCATAAAAAAAGTAACAGACCTTTCCATATGGAAGGAAAAGTCATTATTCAAGTGAATTCTTTGAACTAATATTCAAGGAAGAACAAAAATTTCAGCACAAAATGGAATATAAGAAAAAGTACTCAACAGTACATGAGCAGTCTCAGAAAAGGCCCACATATTTTTATAGTCTGAAGTTTCACGAAATATTTTCTTCCAAAAGTTTACAAATATCTTGTCTGCCTCTGTTGTGTCGCTTACAGACCTGTTTAAACTCAGAAATGTTTACAAACAAATCAGGTATTGCTGCATTAAATTAAAAACTACTGTTTTAATGAAACTGTGTACAAATATCAGTGGACTTAAAGTAAAAAAATTCAAAAAGCAAACAAATAGACAACAAAAGTTTACCACCTCTAAAGTTAATTGTCAACAAAAAAATAGAGAAATTTCTGTCTGAAATTTTAATGAAAAAGATTCCAATATTGTTATTCAAAAGCATTTACAAACCCTAAATAGGTGAAAATATTTCCATCAGGACAAAAGAAATTGATCCAGCCCAAAATGGAGTTGGTTTTTGTCTTGCTGCCTAACACTCTGAGGAGTGATATGGCTCTGAGGGCACTCACTGTCGTGGTGAGCAGATGGAGATTAACTCAAGGGGAAGAAGGGAATTATCAGCTTTGGTACCTGACCTGAGGGCTGAAGGTAGAAATGTGAGTGTCCAAAGCTGATTACAAGAAACATTAGATACTTTTATACATCAGTGATTAATGCTGACTCCGGGGGGCCTGCTCGAGGCCACTCAGCATTAGTTTGGGAGTGACCCTTGTTTCCTGGGGCTGCCGCTCGCAGCTTCCCCAGACGCAGGGTGTCCTCCGACAGCCCTTTCAGTGCTGGCTCCTCTGGGTGAGAGAGAGCCCTGGGCTGATGTTATGGGCACAGGCGAGAATAAAGGCCAGAGAGAAGGGCCCTGGTGTGATTTCCAGCTCTTTTATTTCTTGGGGAGAGGCAGCAGGAAACACAGGAGAGGGTCCGGGGTTCGGGAGAGGCAGCGCGAGGGTCCGGGAGAGCTGAAGGTTCCAGTAACCAGGAGCGATAGGCAGGGGGAGAGCAGGGGATTTATCGGGATACAAGCAGGAGAAAGTAACCAATTGGGGTACAAGGATTTACATAGAACCAGTCGAGAACTGAACAGCAATGAAGTTTCTAGAACTTAACCTTACAGAGAACATTAAATAATACCATAATTAACCAATAAACTGAAACATGGTAATGAAGTTGCGAGGGATGCTGGGGCTGAGCCAGAAAGCTCACCCTGACCAGGGAGTGTGACTCAGACAGTGGCAACCTCAGGCTGAAGCCACCAGTCTTGAGCCTGTGAGGCTGTGGTTTTGCCACATACGCCGCCACAAGTGATTTCACGGCAGAGAATTTTGCATTCACTTTTGGGTTTTTTTTGGTTTTTTTTGTTTTGTTTTTTGTTTTCTTTTTTTGGTGGGAATGCCAATTTTTATTCCCTTCCATTACCTTTTCTCTCTGTATGCACCCACAAAAACAGCTTGGGAATGTCAGTTTCCATCTCTTCACTGAAGCTATCCACAAGGTCAGAAAAGCAGTAATCCAGGTGTTTTCTACTCCATTCTCCAGCTACAGCTCCACTGACTTGCAGCACATTGTGCGTCTCACCACTCTTGGTTCTGCCTTAACCTATATGGTATTTCATGGGAACTGCGTTGCCAAGATCCCTCTTTAGAGACAAAGCCCAGCCAGGGCCCCATGCCCAAGGAGAAGAAAGTACCTCCTTGCAGCCACATTCCACATGCATAGTGCAGTAGGATGCATCAGAGCTGCCTTGGCCCGGAGGCACGGTGTGAGAAGAGCATTAAAATGGATTGAATTGTACTCAAAGCAAATCGTATCCACACAATGGTGCACATGAAGGAGAACTCTGAAGTGTTTTATTACCCTGAAACAATGAAGTGAAATATTTTGGATTACAGCTCTTGTTCTGTGAAAAGTTTAAACATTTAGACTATTGGTCTCAATTTCAAAAATGAAATATTAAAGTCATGCTTACCACTACTATTTTACCACTACTATTTTACCAGCTGAGCACAATAAAATGGAAACACTCAACCTTTTTTCCACTTTTTCTTTCCCTTTTTTCCCTTGTTAATCATTAAAAACCTTAGAACAGCAAAGGCAAAAATGAAGTAAATTAAAAATTATTGTTTTGGAGTGGGCGGTAAAGGAAACTAATACCTGACATCATTCATTCTTTTTTACTTTATAGCAAATAAAAGGTCATAAAATGATAAAATGATAGGGAAAAAGCAGGAAAACTGGAAAAATCCAAAGGAAGTTTGCAAAGTAGATCCCCATAGCTCAGGGGACCTATTTTTTTCTTAGCCTTTAAAAGAAAAATTCAACCAGCTCAAATGCTATTCTTCTCTGCTAAAATACTTGACTGAATGATTCTCCTAAATTTAGGGACCTCAATAACTTAACTTCTTTCCTCTAAGTGTTACAAGAACCTACACTTGCAGATTTGATGAATTTCTGAAAATTAGAAAATATTATGCACTTGAGGCATAGTGGTAAGGAACTTTTAAAAATAATGGTGGACTCTGTCTGGCTGCATTTTGAAGCAAGGTGAAGTGAAAGTTTTAAACAATCAAAACACTTATAGAAAGTTATTGTACAGGAGTAACTCTCGTATAAAATGCAGGAAATCTTCAACTTGAGGATGGGTAGAGTATTACCCCATTTTGTTTGTTCATAAACAAATAGTTTCTTTGATACGTGACCACATTCACCAAATGTTTTACTTATGTGTGCGTAACATAGACATCTCTTTTAGAGCAGCCCAACAAGCAGGATCCATGAAACACTCTGCCTCATAGCTGAGCTTTCCCACCTCTATATAATCTCCTTTCTATTATAATAACCTACCTGAATATCCTCCAAAAGCAAGGAGCTGCGTTTGTGTCAGTAACTTTTTGAGGGACTGCCTTAAATTTTGCAGGCATTTAAACTTAACCCTTAAACTATGGATTATACAGGGGAACATATGGATATCTATGTCAAATTGTGAAAAAGGGCTACCTAGCCTCCAGTATCTGGGAAACCCTTCTTCAACTCACCCTCTTTCCCTCACAAAGATAATAGCTGACACCTGTGAAAAATTACCAGGAGAGCATATTTCTGTCACCTTCAGTCTGAGGGATTTCTAAGCCAAGAGTATGAAATTTTACATTTATCACCCCTAATGGATTTTCCTTCCATCAGTTTGCCCAGAGATCTGCCTGAAATGTTTCCCTGTTAACATTTATAAGTAACAATGTCCAGTGAAAAAAGAGAGGGCTTCTTCTTTATTTATCATCTTATCTCTCTTGCCTATTGCATCCCTCAATGAAAAATATGCATATTTCTAGTGTGCACTGCATCAGAGGCTGCTACTGAGGAAAGGTAACCCACGTAATAACATTCTGCAGGGACAATAAAGATGATAAAAGAAGATATATGAAGTAACTGGTAAAGTCACAACACGAAAATACATGCAAATCGTATACACTTTTGATCAGAACTATAGTATTTTTAATCCTGGAGTTTCTTCCTGTCTCACCCTTCACTTTTGCATCCAATCCCATAGCTCACTTTTTTAGCTAGCTTGTTTTGGTTTAATAAAACAGCAGAGCTGTCCCGATAGGCTAATTTTTCATCCAGACATCTTTGGTTTTCTAATGTTTGTTTTAGGTTATTATATTTGCCACTGAAAAAGTGTCAATTTTTTAATCTCACTTTTTTACTGATGCAATTTATCTTGATCATTTTCAAAGCCAAAATGCTCCTGCCTCCAGAAGGGTTCAATTTCAGGATGCTGGTGGAGATAGGGCAGTTTCTGCCTCTGAGTAGGTTCCGCTGGCTCCTGAGAGAGTCCAGCTGACCCCAGTCCTCTCTCCCTTCTGTCCCCATTCACAGGCATGGGCAGATTCTTGAACACTGCAATACCAAGCCATTGAGGTGAGTGTGTCCCTGTCCAGGCTGCCTGCTCCAGGCTCCCAGACATCCTGATGTGTGTGGAGCCAGCTATTTGTGGCCAGCTCTGGCAGGCAGGAGAAACTATTTGGCTTTTTGTATCCTGTTTGCTGTTCAAGCATTGTTTTCCAAGAGGGATGCTGAGCTAAGTAACAACACTGTGCGAGATGCCTGTGAGAAAGGGTTTTTAAACTGAGAGAAAATTTCAAAGCCTTAACTTTCCAAATATCATCAGCTCTTTTAGGACAGTAAAACATCTTCATCTTCTGTCTTAACATTATAGTAAACCGAAGTGATGGAAACTATTTATGTGAAACCTTGGTTTATCAGGTTACATTTCAAAGAGATTGTGAAAGACATTCAGGAGATCACTGCAAGTCACTGACGTACAAGGGTTAGGTGTCTGTTGAATAAATCCCTCTTGGCAAGGAGATCTTCCTCCCTGTAAACCTGTGGTGTTCCACAAAATTCTTGCAAATGACACTGTGTAAGAGCTTGTGTCCAATGGAGCTGTTCTGCCTCTGAAACAGTATAATATACTTCAGCTCAACTATTACTTGACTAGTGTTTCTTGTATAGTAAATCATTCAGCAATCAGAGAACAGTGCTGTCAAGACATCTTTGCTCTTCATATGTCTGTAGGGATGGCAGCATTTCTATTAGGTGTAGTTTCACAACTCTGTAACAAAGCTTTCTGTTCGTTGCAGAATATATCACAGCTACAACACTCTTTTTTAAATCTATTTTTGACTGATCTCTCTCACAATTTTCTGTCTATCTTCTTGCTCTGTGAATTCCATGACCTGAATACTGTCAAAAGTGACGATTTCCATCATGTTTCATGTATTCATTTCCATTGATCTTAGTAGTGTTGAGTGTCCACAGCACTTTCTACAGGACTGAACACGTTTTGCATGTCACATCCTGCATATTTTTATTCCAAGAGAAAGGTGAAGAGTGTAGCTAAAAATTTTATCATCAGAGTTGCCAGCTCTGAAATGGAGCATGTTAAAATCACTCACTTGGAGAAACTAATCTGAAAAATGAGCATTCCTGTAAGCATTGAACCAGACTTGAGCAATACAGAAAAATGGAGACTTTTTGTAGCTAATTAAACTGCATAATGACATCGCATCAGGCTTGGGTGTTATATTTTTTCCCTTCCCTTTATTTGGCTTTTTAATATGGTTTGAATGATGGCTTGATCACGTGATGAGAATATTTCCCTTAGTACAACAACGCAGTAAAAACTGTATCTTGACTCAAATAATACTAATATAAAAAATTCAAGGCTTGCATCTGAGAATAATATGTATTTTTAAGAAAAGTATGCTATAATAGCTACTTATTACAGAACAGTAAACAAAGGAGGGATTCTGAATTTACAGAGATTTTCATTGTGATACTTGTGTACATCCTGTTGTCTGCACCATAAAATAAAGCTATATCAGAATAAATAGTTTCAGCTGCTCAATATAGTCCCCAATAAAAGAAAACAGCTAGAAATTACAGCTTAGTGATTGCAGTTTGTGGTTTAATTTCTGCCACCATGTTTGTATCTGGTTTCCAACTTGTTTTAAAATAAATACAAGGACCTTCCATATTCTGATACATATTATCACAGGCTTCTGGTGTGGATCTTTCTGTATTTACAAAATTGACAGCAGTGTTACCTGTAGATAGGTAATTGCCTATGTTTATTTTTCTTATCCTACTGCTTTTCACTTGTATATCTTCTCTTAAGAAGGAAAAATTGATCTGGATTTAAAGATACAGGTGTATGGCTCACTTCCAGTCCAGCTTAATAAATTGCTTTGCATACATTATTTGTAACAAAATTTTTAAAGATCGGTTTTGTCAATTTGCTAGAGATTGCTGAGCAGAAGGATGAATTACCCAATTAAGTTTCTACTTATGCTGTTGCTTATTCTCAGTTTTTGGTTATTCTGAGCCTGAAAGAAGTGCTCACACACTCTTCTGTTGCTCTTTATGACGACTAAAAGAAGAAAAAAGTCACATTAAAAAAAAAAGTTACTACTCGTAAAAAAAATGAAAAGAATGTACAAGTACTGTCCAAAGTCCACATGAATCTGATTAAAAAATAGGATTGTTTTAGTATAGGGGACTTCCCGTAGTACCAAATGGATTTTCTCCCATGTCTGAGTTGAATACCATGAAAATAAGCATGTATTTATGGACCACATGAAAACTCTTAATCTCTTTATCTTGTCTTATCTGGGTAACACCACAGACAAGGCAAGAAATGTTTCTTAACACCAGTACTGGCAGCAGTAATAAAAATGTAGAAATGGAATATATTTTAAAGTTTACTCATTCCTTGTACCCAATTTTGACTCTTTCCTGAGAATGATCATGTCTAAAGCCATGACTGTGGTGGACTATTCTGCTATGAGGAATCAGACACAGAGAAATTATTAATCTGGCCTTAGTTTAGCAAGCTGTATGAAAGAGAAGTAGAATGTGGGGTCAGCATTGCCCCCGATCTCATTGCCCACAGACAGAGTGCACAAAAAGATCAGATACTGCAAATAATGTGCCATGGCTGTATTAGACTGTAAAGAACATAACACCTCATAAAGCTGAGGTTACTTCTAGTTGACAGATACAACCTGCTTCAGAAATCCCCAGGAAAGCAAGTGGGAATATCCTACTCCACATGACATGTGCTACTAGCAGTGGAATGTGCATGTGCTACTAGTCCTGGTGGCCTGAGTTCAACAAGGGTATTGATGTATTGGAGGAGACTCTGCAAGGAAACATGAGCATAATACATGATTAATTAAAGCCTTCTATAGTTTAATCAGTTAATTCTTTAAAAGTGAGTAGGTCAAGGAAGAGAAATCTGATAAGAGAAGGAAATATAAAACAAAAAGTGTCTGGAAGCTTCAGTGAGAGTCAATATCATATCCCCATTTCTTATGTTAGAGCTACTTACTGAAAGAAATGGATGGTTCCCTGTGAAATACGACCCTGTTCAAATACAAAGGAAGAATTCAAAATGTTTCCTTCTTCAGAGAAATCTTACAGCCAGTGTTATGAAGGAGTGGAGCAGCAGCACAGTTTCTGGTAAACTGTGCTTCATTGGAAAGTATGATTTTGTCAGGATTTAAACCCTGTAAGGTCCAGGTTTGAGTAGACCCAGAGCTTTTTGCATATCAGGCAGCACTTTGGTTAAAACAAATAGTAGGAAACTAAACTGAGTGGTAGTCCCACCAAGTAGCTGCTGCATATGCTAGGCACAATTTACTTTGGAATATCTGATGGCATTTTCAAAATACCATTTCTCTGAAGTTCAATGATTTTTTTATCTTTCCTAATTTGGGTAAGTCTACTTAAAAGTGAGGAAAACCATCCCTTCCACATCAGTCTGCTTGTGACATCTCTTATACTCACTGCATGCTACTGATGCTTCTGTATTTTCATCTTATGTATATGCGTAGCAGTTTTTGATATTTCAGACTTTGACTATTCCAGAATGGGGTGAAGACACAAATATCCATGAAGGGAAACCATATTTCAGGAATACAGACTATGAAATATAAAAAGCATGCAACGAATTGAGATGTAAAAAGAAACACAGGGAAGGAGAAGTGGAAGGGGGAGAACTTCCCCAAAACAATCACTCCTATAGTCTTCCATAAAATTTCTTACCTGTCATCAGGCTATATGTCTTAAACACAAGTAAAATGGTTCATCTGCTTTTCATGATGCCATATGAATGCAAGCAATATTTCTATCTCAGCTTTCAAAAGGTTGCTGTAATTTTCAAATAATACAGTTTAAATAACATAAGAGAGTTTCCCCTGACTTTGCAGTGTAAGGAATTAAATGTACAATACCTTATGGTTTTGGTTTGGCAAGTTTCCCAGTGCCTCACTAGCATTCATGTGGAATGCATTTTATTTGAGCCATGGATTAAGAGGGGTGTAGCTGACAATGCTGTGCACATTTTATTGCAATGTATCTGTTGGAAACTAATCTGAAAATGTTTCAGTTGTCATCAAGCAAATAAAACTTCTGTATCCAGATGAATTGGTCTTCATATCTTCTCTAAAACTGGAAATGATGTAGACAGAATTTAATTTTTTAGCAGATTTAAGCATCTGACAAATTTGCTTTCTCATGTATTTTCACTTCATTAAAATTAAGTAATTGCATCATACATTACAAGTATGCAGTTTGCTTCATTAAAACTAATGTAAATATTAAAAGTGTCTATTGTTTTTATAAGAAATAGTGTGTCCAGAAGGACTAGAGCAATGATCATCCCTGTGCTCAACACTGGTGTGGCCACACCTCGAATCCTGTGTTCAGTTCTGAGCCCCTCATGACAAGAAGGACATTGAGGTGTTGGAGCAAGTCCAGAGAAGGTGATGAAGGGGCTGGAGTCTTATGAGGAGTGGCTGAAGGACCTGGGGTTGTTTAGGGTGAAGAAAAGGTGGCTTATCTGTCTCTACAGCTACCTGAAAGGAAGATGTAGCAAGGTGGGGGACATTCTTTTCTCCCAAGTAACAAGTGATAGGAAAAGAGGAAATGTTCTCAAGTTGTGCCAGTGGAGGTTTGAATTGGATATTAGGAAAAATTTATTTGTGGAAAGGGCAGTCAGACACTGGAACAGGCTGCCCAGGGAAGTTGTGTAGTCACCATCCCTGCATGTGGTACTTAAGGTACCTGGTTTGGTGGTGGAATTGTCAGTGGTGGGTTGATGGTTGGACTTGATGATCCTAAAGGTTCTTTTCGAAACTAAATGGTTCTATGTTTCTAAAGTGTTTGACACAGTTAGAAGCAAGGAAGAGCGAGAAGGTAGAACTATGAAAAGAAGTATCAGTAAAGGAGAAGGATGGAAATTTTCTTTTCATCTTCCCACTGCTTTCTTTCTCTTTCCTCCTTCAGTTTTTATCCTTTGGCTAGGAGGAAGCAGGACAAAAATCAGGATCATGGGAAAAGAAGACGGGCATATTCAGGGATCTGCTTGAAGGAATCTCCTGCAATACGGTAAAGGAGAGTGGTGCAGGAGAACTGGCTTTGGTCATCTCCTTTAAGCTCATCCCTACAAGATGAAAATCAAGAATAGGTGAGAGCAGCAAAAGGAAGATCAGAAGAAATATGGGCCTGCTAGTGGATGAGGCACAGTACATGGTGACAAGGACACAGAGAAGGCTGAAGTATTGAATGTACTTTTGGGCTTGGTCTTCACTAATACAAGTCAGCAATTGCACATCCATGTGGAATAGTCTGGAGCAAGGAAAGCTGGTCCTTGGAGGGAGAGGATCATGTTAGGGAACACTTATTACTGGACATACATAAAACCATGGGACCTGATAGGATGCACCCATGAGTGCTGAGGGACCTGTCCTAAGCCACCAGTGTCAATTATTTCTGAAAATTTATGACAACAAGGGAAGGTTCATCTTTTAGAAGGGCAAGAAGGAGGATTCAATAAAATACAGGCTGGTCAGCCTCACATCAAACCCTGAGAAGAAGATGGGGAAAGTAATCTTGGAAAACATTTCCAGAGACCTGAAAGAAAGCAAGTGACTGTCAGCACCCCACATGGATTTATTGGGTTTTGGGTCCATTTCAGGGCTTCCCAACGCAAGAGAGATATGGAGCTATTGGAGCAAGTCCAGTAAAGCACTGTGAAGATGATGATGGAATTGAGGCATCTCGCGTACAAGGGGAGGCTGAGAGAGCTAGAACTGTTTAATCCAGGGAAGAGGAGGTGTCTAAATACCTGATGGGGAAAGAAGAGAGAGACAGACTCTTCTCAGTTGTGTTCAGTGGCAGGACAAGAGGCAATGAACACAAACTGAAACACAAGAAATGGTATCTGAATACAAGAAAATATCTTTTTACAGTGAAGGTGGTTGAGGAGAGAAATTGTGTCCAGACTTTGCCCAGAGAGGTTGTAGAGTCTCCATCCATCAGAATATTCAAAACCTGACTGGCCATGGTCATGAGCAACTGGATCTAGCCTGCATGAAAAGGGACTGGACTAAATGTCCTTCTTGGTGCCTTCTGTGATTCTATAATTTTGTGAGTCTTACCTTCTTTTTTCTTTTTCTTTCTTGTTTTTGTTCATACTACCTTTTACATATCATACACAAATGTATTTATTTTTCTAAATTGCTATATTCCTTATACTTCTTTTTTAAGCTTTTTTTTTTTTTTTTTACAAATTCTTTTTCAGGTTCTTGGAAAAAAAAAAATAGTACCCTTTAACACTTACCTGTTTCCTCCCTCTCTATTCCAGTCCATATATATAACCACAGTTTCTTTTGCCTGTTAATTGCCTTTTCAAATCTATCAAGTCAACTTATAGAGTTGATATATATATATATGACACATGACATTTTGCAGTCTGAATTCCTACTTAACCGCATTTTTCTTCAGTTCTTCCATTCAGCAATACCAGCCCATACTACAGATCTTCTAGATTTCTAGTCAACTTAAATAAAGTTTCCAGTAAAGGCATTAACTTTAAAAAGATGGCTTGAAAAATCTTGTTAAATTCGAAATATGAAGGCAGTAGAGAGAAGAAAATTAAATCAATGTTTTAGAGCTAATGTTATAAAAAAGAGTTTATAGGGTGTCAAAGTTTTTAGTGATTGTTTTTTCACTGCCTACAAGCTTGAGCTGTCTCAACCTCTGGGTTGTTTCAAAGTCTTCACAGTAAAGCTCATTCAGCTCTCACTAGACCTTATAGCTTCATCAAAGCTGTTTTGCAGTGTGATAGCTAAATTAATATTTTAGGAGCATATGCGTTGTCTGTAACTAACATCCTATGGTGTGCTGTCCAGAACATTTATTTAGTGCATCAATACTTATACACTTCACAGCACACCAAATGATCTACATCCAGTTTTTGGTTATGGCAGTGTGAATCTGTCAAAATTTCTTCAGAGTACAATCTCTGATTTCTTTTAGTGTAATGCGGATGAAGGAAGACTCTTTTAGGGTACATTTATGTGCATGAAGAAAATAGGAATACATAGTCATAGTAATAGATTGTATGAGCACTGGAATCTGAAAGTTTATCAAATTTGGTCTCTAATAAAATATTCATTATTCTGATAAGAATAGAAAATATGTTTATATTAGGAGAATTAAATCACTTTTGATTTGACAAAGTGACAAAGGATCTTTCAAATAGCATGTTTTCCCCTGTAGCTTTTATTGCTGGCAGACCTAGACTTTAGTCTGACATGATTCCATTCCACAGTAGCATTTCTATTTTGGCACATTCTTAACAGGTAATATGGCCTCCGTGTTTGAAGTCTTCAGATCTGCATGTTTCACTTGGAGTTTTGCAAATCAGGAACACTTTCACAAAAGGATGCAAAACTAAACCAAACATTAAATCATATCTTGGCATCTTCTTCATGGTTTCAATGGGAGCACAAAAAATTCATTTTGAGAAACTTCTGGATGTTGCAATCATGAACTTTATGAGTTATAATATTTTATAATGGGCCAAGGCCTTCCTAGAGTACAAATTATCATGAGAAACTGATGACTGTTAAGGCTAATATAAGCCTAGTCTACACTTAGATTTTACTGAAATTTCTAAGCTGATTAGAAGTAATAAAAGATTAGATTTATGCTAGCAGAATGCACGAAGGACAGATTTATCAGACAAAATGTTCCTTAAGAAACTATTTTCAATGAAAGAAATTGAAGCTCATAAGTTAAACCAGCAAGACAATAAACATTCTAGTTTAATCTGCATTTTAAATTGAATTCTAATTTAAGTTGATACCCTTATTCCTTGTCTTTGCTAATGTAGCTTCTCTTTTTGCCAAGGATAAAAAGTGTGGGTTATTGGAAGCCTTCGGCAGCAGTCACGTGACCTGAGAGAAGCAATCCCAGCTTCTGCCAGTCTCCATCAGAGTCGCAGCTGCAGAAGTAAAGAGACAAGGAAGGGTTCTTTACCGCTTAAGTCCAGCTGATTTTATTCCTGGAGTTGCATGTGGGAGCAGACAAAGACAAGGAAGATACATCTGTCCTGCTCCACTTTGGAAGCAGGATCTGCCAGGACCTTTCATTGCAGTCCGTAATCTCCTCATTCCTTTTGGTCCCAGTGTTTCACAGATAGCTGAGGATGAGCTGATGACCTGACTGTCCTAAGAATCTGATGTTGTTTTCAGAGTAGCTATTTTCATATTGCAAAGTTTATTTGCATTGTGATTTTCTGCATGTATCCCTTTATCTATGTTTTTTAAAAAACAAACAACATTTATATTCTGTTTAGCAAACAATCCCCCTTGTTTTGTACTGAAGGCACCTTCTTTTAATTGAGGACCATTCTGATAATTGTTACATCCTTACAAAAACCATCAGGAAAGTTCTCATTATTTCAAAACCTGTCTTCTGGGGATTCTCACTGGAAACAAACATTCTCAGTTATCATTGCTATTCTTGAACAGATTTTGATATGGTTCAGCAAGCTAATCACTATTTTATTTTCTGTCTTCAACAGATAAATGTTGTGATTACAAAATGCACAACAATCCATTAATGTTATAACTACACTAACCTAACCACTTGAGCAAATTGAAAGAATAGCAACTTTAACTATCACTCTCCCTGTAGTCTTATGTTAATTACATGAGCTCTTTTTTGCCTAATTTAAAATTTTGATAAATAAAATCTTCCTCTTGCAGATTTTTATGTAACTGATGACTGAGCATATTATCTCCCAACTGTTCTGGAGTCAGCCCACCAAGGTTATTGAAAATCAACATTCCTGGTCATCCGTCAGCAGGCATTTCTTTTAAAACTCTAGGATGCAACATCTACTAATTTAAAAGCATGGATTTAGAAACTGGCCTTTAACTTTTCTGTCTCCTTCCCCTCACTGTGGTGTGGAGATTCTACCATTTTTTCTGTAGCAATGGATGAATACCACTCTTTGGGCTACTCCCCTGATGCAATATTATAAAGAGCAGTAGGTGATACAGAGAAGAAGAGTTACCATGTGCAGGGTGTTCTGCTATCTCAAACCATAATGCTTTAATTGCTAAGGGTGTTTTGTTGTATCCCACAAAGGGTGGTCTCTCACACCACAGATTCTAATTTCTGCACAGAAAAATGCAGCACACTTGTCTCAACAATACCTATAAATAGCAGACTCATTTAATTACATGCATCAAGTGCTGTACCAAAATGAAATTCTCCAACCATAGGACCCTGGGGCTAAATATCAGCATCTAACTCATAACCCTCAGTTACAGGTACTGAGATGAAAGCACATTGTCTTGCAAGTGCCTAAAAAATTATGTCCCAAGTTAACTACCCTTTTTTTAAGGAATTAACTGAATCACATTAAACCAAATAGATTAGAAACCTTCTCTTGTGCTGTGCTATCAGCTGTCACCAAGACCAGAATCATTTTCACGCATAAGCTTGTTAATGATAACTTTCTTCAACAAGCCATTAAGTCTTGCCTTTTCTAATATAACATCTAGTTTTGTTACAACTTAATTGTTCACCATGAATTCAGGTATAAAAGGCAGACTTAATTTGCTTGTTCTGTTTTCAGAATCCTTGCCGTGAGAGGCTATAGCAACTTCTTCTCCTTTTGCATAGCGTAGCAAACCTCCAAGGCTCTGGCTTTGCTGCATTACATAGGCAGACAGTAACTTTTTGTCCTATTTAACTGGCCTGTTGAGTCTTTTTCTTGATAATTAAGTTCATCAGCTGGCTTTTAAAGTCTGGTCAGAACATAATTGCTATAGCCCTAGAGTACAGGATGAAATTAGCAGCTGTTTATCCTTGCTCATTCCAATTATTTATAACTCTGGCTACATCATTCCTTTCTGTGCTATTTTCTTCAAATTTCTGAATGATTTTAATTGGATAAGGCTCAATAAATTTAGGAGAAAACATTGAAATGTTTGTATCTCAGCTTTCCTTATAAAAAAATTATGCCTTAGGCTTAATCTGTGCATCTTTAATGCTCCCCTTGACTTAGTATCTGCTGTAATGTATGTTAGCAGAATGATAAAAAAGAAGTAAAAATAGAAGCTCTCACAATCTTCATGTACTATCTATATCCATATGCTGAGATGTTGGTGATGACCAGGACAGGACAAAAAGAAAGAATGTTACCTTCATTTAGGTAGTAATTAAAAGTAGTCCTATGTTATGGTAGATGGTGTAAGTCGATTTCCAGAAGATTTTTGTTTCTAAAATCTTACAAACCAAACCAAACCAAATACGAAAAAAAAAAAAGAGAAAGAGTAAAGAATGGGGTACAGCAAATGGGGAGTCAGCAGTTTATCTGAGGTTTCCTTGGTATAGCTTGAGCTAACAGGCTAAGAGAAGAGGGAACACGGATGGAGCAGAGGTAGGGAGAAAAGGGCACAGACAGGTTGAGCACATGGTGCAGATGGGGTTATGGTCTGGTTTCCTTATCAGAGGATGCAACAGAAGGCTGAGAAAACTGAGGCCACTTCTGGGCATCAGCCATGAAACCACTGTAGTAGCACTGACCTACACCTGCTGATGGAGGGAGGTGGGACAAGGAAGTCTGGAGTAACAGCAATAATCCTCACACACAAAATCCACCAGGTGGGCCAATCAGAACCTATTCCTGCTGGACTAACACGAAGTACTGCTGTTCTCTCTGCTCCCTGTGCACTCTGCAAACAAGGAAGCGGATCCAGCACTATCTGTTCAGAAAGGTCACGGTTGCATAATAATTTAACCAGCATTTAACACCCAGGTTGCAAGATGGTATCAGATTTCAGCACAGGGAGTTTTGGTCTCACTGGCTTGACAAACTAGTACAGCTTGAAATACTGTGTCTGAGTGATAGGAGGACATCCATGTGCATGGAACAGTGTGTTGTTGTTTTTTGCTTTGCTTTGCATTTCATTCATTCACAATTGCTTTTTCAGCATCATATAAATGAATCAGAATAACTGTGACCCAACAGGAACAGCATAAGCCTGCCTGCTCTAATACCTAATGTTTCTCACAGAACCAGTCCTCTCATCAGTTTTACTACACGGGGAGATGAGACCCTGTCTGAATCAATGGTCTTCTTTATATACACCATATCTATCTTTCAGGTGGCTCCAACTTATCTACTGCTCATGGTATGTGTGCTGTGAACTTGGGAGAGTAAAATCAGTTCAAGGTGAGAGAGAAAGCAGAGATGCATACAGCTTTTTCCTACTTTTTCAAGAAACAGCAAGACATGCAATGAAACAAGTTTTGAGATTCTTGTTCCTAATTTGTTTATATTTTTGCTCTGTTTTTTTTTACTGTATTTTGCTTAGTCTGACAAACAGTGCCGTTATCATTTAAGGTTTTTTGGAGTGTATAGATTGTATCACAAGGAAACATAGACTGGGTGCAAGGCTGACTCAAACCTGTGAATTAACACAGTGAAAGAAACTGGTCTTTTGTGAGCCTCTAGTTTCCATTCACAGAACTGTGCAGTAATGTGTTTCAATTTTGAGGAACTCAATGAAAAACTTTAGGTTGCCTTTTGAGTGTCTGGAATTTTTTGTGTTAAAAAAGAAACTTACAATGTTTGCTAACAAAAACGTTGAGGACAAGAAAGCAATTGGCTCGTTCTGGTTTCCAACAAAATAAAAGCACAAAATCTGTGAGCATGCTGAACCAATGGCAATTGTAGATTTATTAGAAACATGGAAACAAGAAGCCCTGTGGATGTAATTGCAGGTCTCTGCCCACTTTGAAATCTAGCATGGCATGACTTGTTTACCCAAGATCATGGATTTTGAAGGACCCAGCTCATGCAGGCTGGAACAACCACATTCTCATAACTTAAAAACAAGTTCAAGAAAGGGATAAATATTTTCTTGAAGTTATACAACACCTAGTTTATTTATAGTATATTTTAAATCTGATTGCACCTTGTCTTGAGCAGCAAAACTATTCGAGTAGTTAAAGTAATGGAATTAACAAGCCCACAATTGTTAATAAATAAATGTTAATTGCTCATTAATAAGCTCTGTTGTGATCTGCCTTGGAACATGATGAAAGACATGAAAGGAACATGATGCCTTATTCATTGAGCCGTCCAGACACAAATTCTTGTGTTCAGAAGTAAACGAGGGCAAAAATATTCTCTCAAGTATCTGTGATATTTTAATTGCATTTTGTTGTGTTGAAAGATTACAATGATTTCAGTCAATAATCTGTTCTTTATATTCCTTGACATGAAAAGAATAGGGGGAGGTCAACCTGTATTTCTTTTGGATATCACTCAGGTCCAGCCAGTGTTGAGATGGAGGAGCGCTTATTTCTACCTCTGCCAGCAGTGTCGACACTCATGAAACTGGAGCTCCTGACTGTTTGAAAAAGTGATCACTATTGGTCAAGTGAAAATTTGACCAAGAATAACAGCTTTTGGGGGACATGTCCTTTTTACAGCATTTTACATTTGAGCAATGTCTTAAGTCCTTTGCTTGTCATGGGTCAGGCAGTGACAAGTCAGACCCATTCAGCTCTAACATCCTGGACCAGATTGCTTTATATGAAACATGGCTGCTTTCTGTGGTTATTAATATTAAATGCTAGAAATATTCTGTTTCCATTTCCATAACTTACATGAGTTATGATGGTCTCGTATATAACATGATAAACACTTCTCAGAGCAGTTGCTTTCATATCTTGTTCAGCATTAAAGCACACAGAGTACATCAACTCTGTATTTTTGTCCCTAGGACAAAGAACATGTGTGTTGTAGATGAGTTTATGTAAGTGATCCTACAGGTCTTTAATATTTTCCCGTTCCTCATAACATCATGGCAACCTTCTAATAAACATATTTCTTTGTCTCAATAAACTACTATGTCCTTCTTTACTTCTGTGGATATCCTCATGATGAGATCTAAAGGGAAGGTATATTTCAAAGTTTGTTGATATTGTTTCCTTAATTTCTAAAAATATTCAAGTCACTGTATCATCATAAATTTATTTCAAGTATGTATGCTTTCACCATTCTTTGTAATACAATTGGTGATATAGTAAAACTTTCGGGTTTTCTTGGCATTTCTATAAAATAAAACATTTCTGTAAAAAATGCACAGGCATGCAAGGAAAGTTCACATTTGATTTCAGATGTGAATTTAGAAGATCCTTTTATTATCATTTTCTTATTTCATATTTTTCCATATCTGTCTTTAATGGCAGGATGCAGCCTCAGTTATGAGTATGTAATTTTCACCATCAGGAGCCATGTATAACAAAACATTGCTTTAAGGCATACTGCTGACTGGGGTTTTTTGGGGGTTGTTTTTTCATTTGGGTTTTGGGTTTGTTTTTTTTTATTAACAGGTTGAACCAAAGCATTTGTTATCAGCCAAAATTTCTGAAGTAAAAGCATTCTACCTGGCTAAAATCTTTGATCATTTTATATTAGATTAAGCATCTTTTTTTTATTTTTCCTGACATACTCCTAGGCACCTAAACTGCCCAATGGTTTATGCTACAAAAAGGACGTCTTCTTTAGCTGTACTTAATCTGTACAAGGAGGAAATGCTAGGTTTTGTGTATTTTCCATTGGGACATCCCCCTTTACTGTATGAAAGAACAAGGTTGTGCAGTGGAGAGAGATAAGACCTTGGGGGCTGGAAGGCTTGGATTGTTTTCCTAGCCATTCCTGCAAGATTTCACTCCTCCGTGCCTCAATTTTGCCATCTGGAAGAAGGGACTAATGGTACAAACCTCTTTTGTAAAACAAACAAGCAAACAAAGAACCTCTTTGAGTTCTCCTGGTGAGAACACAGCTACACAGAGGGAGTTTTATTATTGTCAGCATTATCGGCTGAGCTCCACAGTTGTACAAATCCTGCAGTAATCACTTCCTTCCTTGTTTCTTTTTCAGAAGACAGAGGCCAAGGCTGTTTAAAATGCCAATGATATGCAGAGGATACGCCTGCATTCTTGTTTGTCTAGAAGGACATGTTTCTCACATTAAAATTTATGAAACAAAATTCCAAATAATCATGTCGACAGAGAGGATTTTGTGGGGCACCAACATGGAATGCACAGTACTCTGTTATCTGGCCCTTGGATTTGCATTCCTCTGTCATACCCAGCTTCAAAGAAGATACTTCCTTTAATTTTGCTCTTTGCAGAAATTATAATTGATAAATCTGTAGAAAACAGCTGCCCCTTTAGGCCTCTAGTGGATGTTATGGATTTTTAGGGAACTTATTTAAATACATATCTTTATTTTTCTGGGTGGTATTATTGGTTGCTCTATTTTTCTTCTTAGTAAAACCCCCTCCCTTCTCTGGACCAAGTATATGAAATTGATAGAGAACAGCTGCTATTCAGTCTGCTGGAGTTTTATAACATGTTATCAAACCCTTTGAACACAGCTGGTAAACAGACGTTCCCCGAAACAAGCATGCCAGAGGTTCTTTCTGTTGAAAAGGTAAGACAATCATTTGGGGGAAATTCTGCTAAAGCAGTACAGATACTGCATCAGAAGCCTTATATGCAGGGACGGGGTTCAACCAGAGGTTGGCATTCACATTTTAGATGGGAGATCTGAACTACAAGTGAAGTCAACTTCCACAAAGGGATTTACCTGGAATTACAGAACTTTGGCAATGAATCTTTGAACAGGTTTTCTCCTTGAACTCTCTTTTTAAGACGCATTGGGAAAAGGCCATAGTGTACTGCCAGGATATTACTATGTAAACATGGAGTTATTGTGTGATGGCCCTGAAATCCTGAGTACTCAGTGGAGGTGGTCAGTTGGCAGAGGTGGTTTTATGGTTATAAACCATAATCTTGGTTTATATGGTTGTCTATCCCCTGTGATTTTCTGCTACCTGAAAGTATTCCTGCAAGTAGATAACACTGAGGTCCCAAGGGAATTTCTGGAAATATGACAACAGTTTTCTAGGCAGAACAGAAATGCGTTGAATACACTCCTGAAATGGGGTGGCAGCTTCACTCTGTCTAAGGCGTCCCCTGCTCACAGACTGCAGAAAAACTGCAGTTTCTCTGGCAGCCACTAAAGCTCTTTCCAACAGAAACAGTGTGGCTGTCCTCCGTGGCCAAAAAGTAGAAACAGCAGGGTGCTCTGGCAAGCTCCTGGAGCCAACTGTGCTTTCTTGTGGGCACCACCCAAAGCATGAGACTCAGTGTTGTGAGTGTTGTCAACCCTCTCATTCTGAAACAGAGTAGGTTTTTTAGCTGGGAAATAAATGTACTGAAGAGGTCTAATGCATTGTCAGATGCATTTAACACCTTTGAAAAACCCCATGCTGCTTCTGCTGTGTTGCAAACATAATGTGACAAGGCTGCTGAATGACTTAAGCAATGACGTGACCACCAGATTTTCCAAGGTGGTAAACCAGAGAGGAAAGTGTGCATCATTAAAGAGGTGTTGTTGGGACATCTGGTTTTCATGTAGATAAAAATAGATGCTATCAGATGACTGCGCAGTAGTCTACATGATATTATTTTGTTCCCCGTTGATTATCTGCTGTACCTAAACATCCACAGTCATACAGGCATTAGGCTTTCATCTTCAAAGGCAAGAGCAGGAGTGGAAATTTTGTTATAGGAAAAACATGTAAAGGGTGGTAGGCTATACCTTTTGTGTATCTGCTATTCAGGCTACTGTTCTACATATTTGGATGTGTAGCTCGGATCAGCCAACTCTACGTTGCAAGATGGCAGATTTGGTCCATTGCTCTCAGCCCTTTGGAGACAGTGAACCACAACTGTTATGAAGCAGTACTCAAGGGAAGCAGAGCATAAGTTTCCTTTAGAATGGATACATAACCAAATTATTTGGGATACTTCATATGCGGGTTGATCTGGACCAAAATAAAAGATCTTGTTTATTTTCCCAGTAGGAGATTCAACTTCTTTACGCAGTTAGATTTCCTGATTTTTCTTTTTTTTCATTTTTTCAGAAACTGAAATAACTTTTCCAGTTAGTGCTGGAAAAGCTTACTTCTAATAAGTCTGCAGCAGGCAGGGAAAATATGGGGAAAGATTAAATATAGTGCAAAAATATCACTGTTCTGGGTCATATTTGAGTCATGTTGGCTTAAGCTAGACTCACTCATGATCTAAATCTAAAATTTAATGAGTGATCCAGTTGCTGTAATGTACTTTGCTTTCAAAGGAAAGTTTAAAGATCTTAATAGGCATAACACCCCTGCACGTTAAGATTCTGGAGAAATATTAATGATACTAAATGGAATATTTTCAGTTTGTCCCCCCACATCAGTCTAATCTCCAAAGAAGCAGAAACAAAGAGAGAAACTTGTTTTGGAAAAGTTCAGAGAAACAATTACTTATTGCTTCAAAGTATGGAAAAAGAAATTAAAAATCAGCAGTGGAAATGGTAAACAGAGGTAAACAGTAAACCCAGTAGTGGCAACGGAAGAAGGGAAATTATGAAGCACTTAGCAAATGAAAGAAAGAAACCAAATGCAGTTTAGATAATATATCACACTGATTGTATAACAGCATTAACATCTTTCTTTGTTCAGCCGAAAACATAAGGCAAACAAAGCCTTTCTTCCATCAATTAATTGCTCATTGTTCTTATAAATGAACAATAGCTATAACCAGAATGAGCAGGGCAATCAATGCAGCATCAGATCATGATCACATTTACTGAAGGATGAATAAGAATTGCCTCCAGCCTGTCAGAAGAGTTATATATATTTAGCAACAATGGCAACCACTGTGCCAAAATAAATTACTTATAGAAATCTATGAAGCCCATAAGGCTGTATTTTTGCCAGTCGGTGTGTCAGAACAATCAATTAGAGTCTTCAGCCAGATAGGGATTTTTCCTTTAGCTTAAAATGTAACTAAGAGTCAACAATTCATTGCATTTGCATATGGAAAAAGGCTTAGTTATGTTTTCAGGTTCTGTATTGGTAAAATATGTGTCTTGTCAAATTAATTCAGCTATAAGCATACTGCAAATAATGTGCAAATCTCTTCTTCCTTATTTGCTGAGTTACTTAATCTGTTTTTTCTTTTAAACTTATGCTTGATCTAGTTTTCTGCACTTCTTTTACCACTGGATAAAGTCAATTATTTCTGTTTGCCATCTAAAGCCCTTCAGCTAGCAAAACAATTACTTAAACTCTACCTTCGTCTGACATAGCTGTTGACGCAATATGTGGAAATATACAGCTGCTGCCAAGAGTCACGGGGTTCACAGAAAGTACAAATACTGAGAATACACTTATCAAAATAAGTGGGAGAGAAAAACAACAGGCTACGTAGATACTGAAATACATCCTGTCTCTAAAAGGGAAGAAACCCCCATGTTTCATGGAGATGTTAAAATAAGAAATTCTGCCTCTCACAAGTGCTTGAAAAGCATTTTATAAAATGCTTAGCCATGGACAATCGCAATTTTCAGTGAAGTCAGTGATAAGCCTGTCTGGATCACCTCCCTGATAGCATAGAGGTAAGGCAAAGAAAAAATGATTGAAGTTGAGCAGTAATGGGGCAACACACCTGTGTTGGTAAGGAAGGGTGCTGATACATGATTTCAGGTCAGTGGCTGGAGTCTGGAGTAGCTTGAGTGAGGTTCCATGGAAAAGGGGACACCTGGACTTCCTTCATGGCCTTTGATTTGACCACAAGTTTATCTCCTTGTTTCAAGTTCATGGAGGCTCTTTTACAACCCCTCTTTTGCACTGGCTTGCACAGGAACCTTTAAGCTATTCTGGCAAAAACAATCTGTCAGGAAAATATACACGGATTAACAGTATAAAGCAATTACTTATTGGCTAATGCACAACATTAAAAAAAAAAATAGCTGAGATTTACCGAGATACTTGGATAAGTGTTAGTGTGTTCGCCATGCTTGATAGAGCAGCTTTAATACAGAAAGTGTTAACTACACTCCTAATTGTTACAGTATCAGAACTGAAATGGAGCATCTTATTCCTGATGACCTGTTTGGTCACGACCTTCTTTTGGCAACAAATGAGTGCAGAAATCACTGCTAGAAGGAGAGATCAGACCTAAAATGCTTACAGGCCCCTGCAAAGGACCATAGATTTAAACTGAGACTGTCCATTGTTTGGTGCATGTCTTTTCCTACCGAAGCACCCCATCACTATATCAAGGGAAAGAGCAAGCTTCAGGGTGGTGTTCATCTGGGTGTTGTCACTATTTTAATGCTCTGCTTGTCTTTTCTGTCCTTCCCTAACACATTTGAATCTGGGGGGAAATGATAACTACTGTGAGTTCATTTGTTTAGTATGTTTTCCTAATTATATACCTTCTTAATTTCTTAGAATCATAGAACCATGCAATTATTTAGGTTGAAAAAGACACTTAAGCTTGAGTCCAACTGTTAACCTAATAGTGTCAAATCCACCAGTAAACCATGATCCTAAGTGCCACATCTATACATCTTTTAAATATCTCCAGGGATGGTGACACCACCACTTCTCTGGCAACCTGTTTGAATGCCTGACAATCCTTGAAACAAAAAAAATTTTCCTAATACTCATTCTAAACCTCTCTGGGTGAAACTTGAGACCATGTCCTCTTGCCCTGTCTCTTGTTACATAGGAAAAGAGATCGACCAAACCCCACCTTGATACACCCTCTTTTCAGGTAGTGGTAGAGTCATAAGGACCCTCTGACCCTCCTTTTATCCAGCTCGCTGAGCTGCTCCTCATAAGACTTGTGCTCCAAACCCTTCTTCAGCTCCATTGCCCTTCTCTGGACTTGCTCCAGCACCCCAATGTCTTTCTTGTGATGAGGGGCCCAGAACTGCAAACAGCACTCAAGGTGTGGCCTCACCAGTGCTGAGTACAGAGGGGCAGTCCCTGCCCTGGTCCTGCTGGCCACACTATTCTTGATAGAGGGCAGGGTGTTGCTGGCCTCCTTGGCCACCTGGGCACATGCTGGCTCATGTTCAGCAGGTGGTCACCAACACTCTGAGGTCATTTTCTAATGGGCATCTTTTCCAGCCACCCTTGCCTAAGCCTGTAACTCTGCATGGGATTGCTGTGACCCAAGCGCAGGATCAGTGCTTTGTCTGGTTGGACCTCATAATAATTCTCCTTAGCCCTCCTTTTATTGCTGATATAGTTATAGAAACAATTTTTATTGTCTTTTATGGCAGTAGCCAGATTAAGTACTCACTGGTTCTTCTAATTTTCTTCCTGCATAAACTCATTACATCCTTGTAGTCCTCTTGAGTTTCCCACTCCTTCTTCAAAAGATCATACTCTCTCCTTTTTGATCTGAGCACCAGAAAAAGCTCTGGCTATCCAGGCTAGTCTTCCCCTCACTGGCTGAGCTTTCAGCTCATGGGGACTGCCTGCTCCTGTGTCTCTAAGATTTTCTGCTTGAAGAGTGTCCAGCATTCCTGAACTCTTGTGCCCTTCAGGACTGTCTTCCAAGTGACTCTGTCAACCAGGCTCATAAACAGGTCAAACTCTGCCCTCTAGAAGGCCAAGGTAGCCATTCTGCTGGCACTGCTCCTTACTTCTCTAAGAATCAAAAACTCATGATCATTTTGTGATGGCTGTGCCCAAGGTGGCCTTTGGATGTCACTTCACGCACCAGTCCTTCTCTGTTACAGACAGTAGGTCCAGCAGGCACCTTCCCTAGTTGTTTCCCTCACCAGCTGTGTCAGGAAATTGTGTTCCACACACTCCAGGGAGTTTCTGGACTGTTTCATCTCTGCTGTGTAATGATTTGAACAGACATCTGCTAAGTTGAAATCACCCACAAGAACAAGAGCTAGTGATAGTGAGACTTTTCCCAGCTGCATATAGAATTTGTCATACCTAGTCTACATTTAGTCAAGATGCAAAAATCTTTGAAAAAGGAGGTTGTCCAAAGATATCCATGAAGGAAAAACCTTTACCTGATTTGTCCTGCATGTGGTTAGAACAGATGGTGTGTACTGTCAGAGTTAGAAAATTCCATGTTGTTGAATGTACTGTTCAAACTGTAGCAACACCATTGGAACATTGTACGTTGTATGTTGCATCAAGAAAACTTGTAGAGTTTGTGTGTTTGTATGTTGCAATTTTGATTTGTGTGAGAAACACTCAGGAGAAAGTCATTATTTGCCGTTCTTGTCTTGTTCTTGACATCTCTCCAGTGGCACAAATACAACATGAGTAAAAGAGCCAGACCCTCACACAAAATCTGCAAATTTCAGTGCTGCTTGACAGCTCTGAAATCCTTGTCAATATCTTTGACTAACTTTATGGTACTGTAATTTTCATGATGACATTTAAATGGAAGAAAGGCTGGAGTTACCAGTTTGATATGTTGTTCAGTATATCAAAATAGTCAATTAATCTGCCTGTGGAGTCCATGCTTATAAACTGGTGAATTATTTCAATATTTTACTCTGTCACCATGCTCTGCAGTCAGGACTGGCATATTTAAGAGTAGTGGATGACTAATGGGAAAAGAATATTTTAATCAGATTGTTTACTGCCAGGGCATCTAGAGCGTTTTCACTTGCCTTGTTTCTAGTTTCAAGCGTAATAGATGCAATAAAGTATTTTCCAGGGTCTTGTTTAGTTTCAAGAATGTATTTTGACCTTAAGACTTTCAGTAGCTTATGAAGAGTGGACTGATGAAGAAAATGGGTTTTATAGTCAGTTGGTTGCTTTGGAGATCATGGAGATGATTTTTGTGATTTGTGGGCCCAGCAAATAGAGCTATTTGCCAAAGACTTTTGAAATCATTCTAGGAGGTGTCTCGACACCAAGGACTGCCTCTAAGAGAGGTAAAAGCATAGACCTGGCACAGTATTGTAATTTGGAACACCCTACTAGTTGATGGAAGAAGAAAAGTGTTTTCAATGTTTTTGCATCAAAATCCACAGTACTTAGGCTTTATGGGCACTGTGAAGATGCAGTAATTTCTAACCAAGCACTTTAAGTTTCTTCTCTCAAATTACTCAGGTAAAAAAAGATTTTTTTCATTGCCTGGCTCAGACTGCAGTGCAGCCCATCAAAGGGAGAACAACATCTCCTCAGACTAATGGGCCACTTAAATTTTGTGTGTGTGTGTGTGTGTGCAAGTGTATCTTTTCCTCTGAGACATTTAATAAGCAAATAACAGCTGCACTCCAGTTCTTTAGTCCTGCCCAATTATCAGATCTGTAATCAACATTCTAGAGAGCACAGGTTATGGGACTGTTTTTGTTATTGATAATGTCATTGTAGGACCTTACCTTAAACGACAGCACTTGTCTGAGAAAAGAGACAATAAAGGGTGAGGCTGAGCGTATTTTAATGGTTAATTATGTTTTGATTGATCTGAAGGTTCCCTGGTTTCCATATGTACAGTACTTGTGTGAGCTGTGTTGTATTACACACCAGTGAAAATATGGCCAAGCTCTGGTATCAAGACATGTACAAGTTTCGGTGCAGAGATGGGCATTAGTACTTAAAACCATATTGTTTAGAGAGTACATCAACATGCCCAGTGTTCGGTTTTAGCACAGCAGCCTGGCACACAACTGATGACATCCATCCCCTGCCTGAAGCTGAGGATAAATTGCACAATGAAGGTAAGATTAAGCAAGTAGTCAGAGTGATTCACCAACTAGATTAGCAAAACAGAAAAATCCATGAAGCTTTCCATGAGCTCCCACAGGCTTTTGTTTTCCATGGAGCTGAGCGTGCATTATTTCCACTGAGTGGTGTGAAACAATGCAATACAGCTTCATGGAGTGAGGGGCAGTCTGAGGCACAACCCCGCTGCTGCCCACAGTCAGCAGGGCCCATCTCTCAGTCACACCCCACTTTTAATGTTTTCTTCTGCTTTTAGACTGAAAGGAGCATTGGAAGCTGTAGAAAGGAAAAAAATTGATTGCATGCTGACTACAAGTCCCCTATATCAGGGATTTCAGGTTCTATCTTGACTTGGTTGGGAATGTGTGGTTTTCCTTCCTATGACTTTTAAGGCCCTGGTTTGAGTTCACCCAAATCTGGCAAATATAGAGCAGCCTTGACAGTAACTGTGTTTCATGAAAAAAGTTCTCTGGAGAGAGGGAACACTATTAATGTCTTCAGTAACTGAAAAGCTCTAGCAGGAGTCATGGACATCCACAAGGAGAGAATCCAATCAATGAATCCCAATCCGTAAGAAAGTGTGTGGGCTGTCTCTTCTACCTTTGCATTTGCCTCTCACATCCCAAGCTGAAATGATGGTCCTATCATTGATAGCCACAGCAGAGAAAGGTACATGAAGAAGTGGACGAAAAAGGAAAAGGCAACACACAGAGAATAGCCAGTGGGAATGATGGATTTCTAGACCTTGTAAAATCAGGAAAACAATGGGAGCTAGAACTATCTGTGTTCAAAGCTTACAAACTTTAGCACAGCTAGAGAATAAAGAAGAAAAAGTATACAAATATTGTTTTCACTATTCATTAGGTAAATGAGAGGTGAGAAGTGAATAAAACATGATTGCCCGAAATAATAAAAAAAGTCATTGGAACAACTGATAAGGTAATTTCATGTAAACAGTGACCCAAGACAAATGAAGTCTTTCATGAGATTGGTTTACTTTACCTGTGGCCAAGAACTAGAGGGGCAACCAAAGCACATTTCAGAGCAGGGATATCTGATATTTTCATGTGACTTTGGAAGGATTTTTAAATTCCTTCTCTGAAAGACAGGATCATTTGTTGTACTTGTGACTTCAGCATCCAGGAATTATTCTTGAGAAAAACAGATACAGTCTCCAGAAATGCTTTTGAAAAGTCGGGACGAATTAACTATGGGGGAAAGAATTATATGGGGAAATGATTAAATTCATGGCGGACACTTGAGCAGAGAAGGCAAGAAGCACTACAAGAAATCTAGGAATTGGGCCAGAGGGAGTCTTACTCTTCTGCTGCAGAACCACTGCTCAGAGCAAACTGCAGAAAAAAGAAAGAGTACTCAGGGTGCAAGAAGACCGAAAGTGAAAGACATCATATGCACTTTCTTCTGATAAGAAGCAAAGAATTGAAAAGGAAAAAGGCAATACACACAAGATGTAGAGATACGCTGCAGGAGGACACATGGGGTGTGACTGGAGACACTCTGTGCCTCCACTGGAGCAGGTGGCTTTGTCTCAGGGTTGAAGCTGGTGGGTGGACATTTCTTTCTTTCTTTTTCTTTCTTTCTTTCTTTCTTTCTTTCTTTCTTTCTTTCTTTCTTT
>VZRZ01001244.1:2413773-2443434 GCA_013398175.1 Climacteris rufus
CTTTCTTGCTTGCTTTCTTGCTTTTTTTTTTTTTTTTAATTTATTTCTGCCTTCTTACTTTGGCTCCCCTGGAGCAACAAAGAATGGAAGATCTGCTTTTTAAACCAAACCTTTCAATGCAAAAAAAATATTTTCTCTTTTAAGCCACTTATACAAAACTGCAATGTTCCATGCAGATTTCACTCTGAGGTGCTGCTGCAAAACTTACTAAAATGAATAGACGGATCTTGTCCACAGTATGTTTTGGGTTAATACGGTATGTCTACAGACCCAACCAAGAACAGGTGTGGTCTTGTTTTCAAGTTCATACTGCGCACAGTAGACACAAAGATACTAACTCAAGCATATATCCCTCTGTGGACAGAGTCTAGATCTCTCCCAATGAGTTTAACAATGCCAGGATTCAATTACAGACATGCAAGACATGCAAGACATGCAAGACATGCAAGACATGCAATTTTTTTCATTGTCCTCAGCATAGCTTTTCCCTGGGTAACATTGTTGAGGTTTCCAACTTTCCAAGACTGTTACCAAATTGTAGTTTGGATGTTGATAAGAAGACTTATGTGTTTTATGTGGTTTTACCAGTTTATTGCTGGACTAAACCATCTGGTCTCAGGAGCAGAGAATAAGGCTTGGCACTGCTTGGTTTCCTAGTAGAAATACAGGCTGAAAGAGAAAGGTCAATCATGGTGACATTGCATGTTAGCATCTGATTCCCCAGACCAGCCTCAGATGAGCTGGCTCACTAAAACCCTCTGCAGCTGGAGGTACTCCCAAATCAGCTACTCTGTGCATTGTGTGGAAGATCTGAACAGAGCAGTAGTCAGCACACAAGCTCCTTAAGGCTTGCATAGAGACATGGTGGTCAGCTCTTCACAACCCACAATGTGAAACTGCATGGAGGAAAAAGAAAATTACTCAATATAACATATCATCACCAGCTATCAAAAAGTATGCTGAGCCTGGCTATAAAGAGAAAACAAGAACATTTTTGCCACTCCATTTTTTCCCAAAGATTTACTTCTACCACTGAATTTCTCCCAGTGCAGTGGTGATGCATGGCCTGGGAAACCCTAAGCAATATCCGTGCTGGTCAGAGGGCTGAAACAGGCTGTGGCTCAGACAAAGCGTGCTATTTCAATAACAGAAACCAAACTCTGTATTTGAAAAAAGATGTTTCTTCCAAGTGCTGAAGAGGAGAGTCGATATTTGTGAGTTTAAAAAACGTATCAACTTGTTATGAAGCCTATGAAAAATAATCTTTTTTTCTTGAAAACCATCTTTTGATTCCTGTTTGTTAGATGAAATGCATTTGCCAATATTTTGAAGTTACCTTTTGATTTGTTTTCAAAGATAAAATGTTTTTTTAAAAGAACTGTAAACTGGAGAGCTACAAGCTATTTTTTAAAAATTAAATTATCTTGGAATTGTTTATAAACCTCCTCCAAACCATCACAGAATTGAAATAAGGATAGTAATGAGCTCAGTGTATTTCGGATCACTAAGCCTAGCTGCAGTGATCTGTGAGCTGTTTTTTCTTTACTTTTCTCCCTTAGGATCTCTCTTTCCAAAAAATGGCTCCAACATTTTCCAGATATGAATAGCATCCCCTTTAATTTATTTTTTTTGCACTGTTTGCTCACTTTATTTCAATGTTTTATTAAATCTTTAGAATAAAATAATTAAGATTTGTTAACAATAGCTACCCCCCACAACAAAACCACTTAAATGTGTGTGGCACTGCACACTTGGCTGCTATTTCTGCGCATTTTAGAAACTGCTTTTTGCAAAGGGCATGTTTTTCATGTTGGTAAAGATCGATGCATTTGGTCACACATGAAAAAACCTTTTATATTCATTGTCTCTAATCATAATAGCAATTGTGGAGAAAGGTGTCTTTTTGCATTTATCCAGTAGACACTTGCAAAGACTGTATTCATGCACTTTTGTACCTCTGCTGAAAATATTCTCCAAGTCAAAGGAGTTTTGAAAAACAGGGGTAGTAGCTTAGAAGCAAATTTTTAAGCTATAGTAGCACAAAGCCTTCTGATGAGTGATGGTATTTGATTGATGTTTCTGTATGTAAAGTCTATGATTCAGATAAAGATAATATTAATTACTTTCTCCAAATGCCAGCTTCAGAGCATAAGCAGAGTTCCTGAGAAAACTCATAACATCATTCTTTTGGTATTTTGGCAGCTGTCTTCCATTTCTTATGTTGGAAATAATTTTACATATGAGAAGAAGCAACACTGATGCTTCCAGAAAAGGAAACAAGACATCTCAATTCTGAACTAATTTGCCTCCTCCACTAGAAATTGAATAGCATCCTTCCACCTCTACTGTGTTTTCTATAAACATGAAATGAAGAACCTCTGGTTCAGCCCAGAACCACAATGCAAAATGTCATAACTGTCGACATTATTGTGGTGCTATGTCCATGGAGGACCTGACTGTTTAACATCTTTCATTTGCAAGGTTTTGGTTTACCCTGCAGCCTGGAATATTTTGGCTTGTGCATAGGCAAAGCTAGGACTTACCTGGTTACTCAGGTGAATGTCTTATTGGATATTTCAAAACTTAAAATGTATTTGGACTTTCAGGCTACTGCATACTGCAGCAATATCATAACAAAATCAATTTGAGTAAGTTGATGTACATTTGGGTAACATCCAGTTATCCAAACACTAGTAGTGTTTTCAGTTGCTGGGGAAGCTCTGAAACATGAGAATAAAAGCAGTTATAATTAGAGGAAAAAAGGAAAAAAAATCTTTTAGTCTTTTGTTGTATTATTTACTCAGTGTACAATGGAAAGTGTTGGACAATAGTAATTACCACTGCTGTAAATAACACTGTCTATTATGCTATTAGAGAATCCTCCTGTGAAGTAGCAGTACTTTTTATGGAGATGTGACTCTTTTATGTTATCTTCAGTTCTAGAAACAAGGCATATTTTGTTTGACTGAAAAAGCTTCTTTAGTGGAAAAATCTATCTCTTATATCTGGATTATCAGGTAAACACACATGTTGTTTCAGCTGACAGTTGAAAAACCACAGCGTGGTGTAATGAAGCCAAGTGCATTCAATAAAGCTCCTAAATTCCTGGCAGATACACAAACTGTTCAGGATTTTCAGTGAGACACTAATGGAGATCTGGTAGTGCTCTTTTAAAATTTTATTTTCCTTTAATGTCATTATAAAACCATTCCATAGACTGAATAAATATTCCTTATTGTTTTACTTTATTGCCAGTGCCTAAGTAATAGACCCACTTTCATTAATACTGTGCAGTTCAGTAGCTGTGTGCCAGAGTGCTTCTTCATTGTTCTGATGAAAAAATGCATTTTACACAATGTAGGTCAAAGAAATATTCAGTCATTAATGTTTACTGGCTGCTAGTAGAGGATAAGAAAGGGAAATCCTGTACTGTCATCTTGTCTTTAATTTTGCACTTAGATTCACAAAAACACAACAAAGTATTATAGAACTGAAAACCCATGTAAATACAAAAAAAAAAAGTACAAAAAGTTACCTTTTTTATTTCTATTTTTTTTTTAATCAAAAAGAATTTCAGGAAGACACAATACACAACAGCAGATTCAGAAGGAGGAAATCATAAATGAAGGTTTAGGAACATGCCTTTTTCTTCCAGATTCCTCCTTGCCTAGTTTAGATGTCCCTCAAGCTTTGGTTTCTGGCCACTGGTTCATGGTAGCTGTCATCTAGCTCAGGCAGATGAATTCAGCTGGCCTGTCCTGTCACAGTCAGATATGGCAATATTCAACACTGTCTTGCTTTTTCACTTGTCTTTGGATGTGAATCAGTTACAGTCTGGTATGGAATTGATTTCTCTTGAATAAGCAGTATTTGAAGATGGGTAAGGCTGTGAAATAAAGTCAACTACGATTTTTATTATGTAGAGAAATTTCTGAGTATCTCAACTCTTCACAGAAAAAAACAGCAATAATGGAGTGTATAACTGAAACCTTGTCAAAGGTTTAAGAAAGGCAAAGTAAATTAACCTGAAATTAAAAACTAGCTGAGGCTTATAAGAAACATAGGTATGCGCATTAAAGTTCTTTTTTGTCTCAATTCAAAGTATGGATTTCACAATCTGAGGCTGCCAGGTTTGATTTATCCACAGCACTTATTACCTCTGCAACTCTATCCCCATTGAAATGGAAGGTAAACACTGCAGAGAGCAGAGACAGGTTAACACTGAGTGTTTTTTCATTTGGCTCCACAGAGTTTTGCCTGCTCTTCTTCTGATTTCTGTATGAAAAGAGAAAAAAAATAGTGAATATTCCTACCCAGGAACCAGGAAAAACACCTTTCTCTCTTGCCATAGATTATTATCCACATTCATAGATTATTTTCACAGGAGTTAAGATTTAACTTTAACATCTAAGTAATTGGATTATATTAACGCTGGCTCCAGGGGCCTGCTCGTGGCCACTCAGCATTAGTTCAGGAGTGACCCTGGTTTCCTGAGGGCTGCCTCTCGCAGCTTCCCCAAACACAGGGTGTCCTCCAGCAGCTCTTTTAGTGCTGGCTCCTCTGGGTGAGAGAGAGCCCCGGGCTGATGGTGCGGGCGCAGGCGAGAATAAAGGCCAGAGAGAAGGGCCCTGGTGTGATTTCCAGCTCTTTTATTTCCAGGGGAGAGGCAGCAGGAAAGGCAGAAGACGGTCCAGGGTCCGGGAGAGGCAGTGCAGGGGTCCAGGAGAGCTGAAGGCTTCAGTAACCAGGAGCAGGGACTGAAGGGGAGCAGGGGATTTATAGGGATACAAGCAGGGGAAAGTAACCAATGGGGGTACAAGGATTAGCATGTAACCAATGGAGAACTGAAGAGTTACCAAGTTTCTAGAACATAACCTTATACAGAACATGAAGTAATGTAGCAACTAACCAATGAACTGAAACATGTAAATGAAGGTGCAAGGGATGCTGGGGCTGAACCAAAAAGCTCACCCTGAGCAGAGTGTGACTCAGACGGTGACAACCTCAGGCTGTGCCCACCAGTCTTGAGCCTGCGGGACTGTGGCTTTTGCCACATACGCCGCCACATTATATTGAGATGAAAATGCACTAACATAGGTATAAAACAACATTAGTTTATTATTTTGTCCTGAGGTTTTTTAGCTAAAAGTTTATTATTTTCAAGTTTTCTTCCAATTTTCATTCTTTGATGATTGTTTTCCTCATTAAGCTTCCTCAGCATTTAATTGTGCGTGTGATTACTTGATGAAATCATTTTGATGGAATACAAAGGCCAGTAAGACCATCACTAAGAGAATACTACTGAAGATATAATATCGTTTTTCTTTCATGTCACTGCAGCCAGATTCCTTGATTCAGTGTTTCTCACCACAGAGGAAGCAATTCAAATGTACAAGTCCCAGATTTGCCTATGGCAAGGCCTTTTGGATGTTCATTTAGTACAACTCTCCTTAAAGAACTTAATGAGTAAAGGCAGCCAGGAAAAAGAACAGCAAAGGGTGTGATTGCTGACATTTAAACTCAGCAAAACCACATTCACTGCTCATGGAGAAGAAATATTTTATGGCCATGTAGAAAAGATTCATCCCAAAGGATAGACTTTGTCACTGCAATTTAAAGTTTTTTCCTGCTCAGACACTGTGTAAGAAATAGTTTTGCCATCTCTGACCTACAGTTGCTCAATGCACTTCTGCTCCCTGATATTGGAGAAGTGGCTGCCAACCTCTTCTCCCCGAAGTGTCAATTAGTTTGGAATTGATTTTTGCACAGCTGTGACAGGTGTAACAACTTGGGCAAAGATGAGGATGGCATTCTAATTTGCTGTAATGAATAAGGATTTAGCAGAATTCATGTAAACACAGTGCCTGTTATTTTGCATCACTCAATTGTCTGGCTTTTCCAATACTCTATTCTCCTCATCCTGTAGTATTTTGTTTTCTAAGCTGACAGTTCATTCAGCTTCCAAATACAGGTTGAATTTGGGTAGAATCTCACTTGCTGCTTCTAATTAATTTTTAATTTCACCAGTCTAATTGAAGGCCCACTGTCAAAAGAGGATGTCTTGAAAGATTTAATTCCATTTGAGCCTTGCTAGGATGGAGTCAGTGCCTGACAATTTCTCATGGTTTATCCTCAAACCTTACTCTTCAAGTATGTGTTGTCGGCGCTATCTTCTCAAGTCATGCTCGGTAGCACTAGTGATTCTGGGCCTTTAGAAGTGGAATATGTGAGCACTGTGAACAGCAAAACAGTATTAAGACTGTTCTGCTCTCCATATTTTCCATTGGTGAGTTGGAGTATTCATGATAGCAATAGTTAATGATGTAAGAAGTACATGGCTTGACAAGAGGTTTAGATCTTGCCACTGAAGGAGAAAGATCAATTCAATTTATGCTGCATGAGGCCTGAGGGAGCTATTCAGAAAGCTGTGTTAGTATTATTAGCACAGCTGTGATTCTTACCATGTATGAGTTGTCTCTGCTGACTTTAGCTGATGTCTGCAAGATCAATGCCATGTGAATGGAACTGCCATGACAATACTGGGACATGAGCTACCAGTGCTATGGAGAAGCTTCCAGCACCTCCAGGTCTGTCAGAAGGTGAATGGTTTTATGGGGACCCCAGCTGCTCCCTCAACTGGTGAGACAATCACCATTTATAACCCTATTCTTTCAATTTAAGATGTCCAAGGAAAACATCTGAAAACATCCTAAAAATAATCTGTGGCAGCTTTACCAATGAAAAAAACCAAAAGTAAACCAATTTGAGCAATTAGCAAGCCATGTCTACGTCTATCTAGATAAACTGGGTTTTGACACATGCAAGATTTAAACACAATGACATTATGAGAGCACTAGATGCATACTGAGTAAATGTGATAGACATGGTTTTCATCTCAAAACTTTGCACAACAATTTCTAAATCATACTGAATGCAACAGCTCACACAAACAGCAGCATGTGTTCTCCTGATTTATACAAAAGGCTCTCTCTTCATCATTGTAATGTATAATATTTTTTTGGGTAGATTTCCAAACTTAATTCTTCCTTAAACTTGCAGAAACAACAGTTTAATAAATGTTAACACCAATATGGAACATTACATCTACAGTTAAATCACTGAATGTAAAACCCAGACACTTTTACACAAACTGGGGATATTTTTATGTTCTGTAATGCTTTTTATTTCTTCCCACATTACAAACCCTCTGAGGAATGTTACATGTTCCAAACTGCTGATGTTTCTCTTTTCATTTATTAGCTGTTTATAGCTTTTAACTCTATTCATTACTTTGTTTTGATATAGTAGTTCTTCTGCAATAATTTTTTTTCAATTTTCAGGCAATCATTAGAGGAATCCAATGAGAATCATGGTCCGGATGTTTTATTTCTAAGTGTACTTTTTAATTGCAGGCTATTTCTGTGCCTTTTCATGAATATATTCAGTGTGGGCACACCCTGTTGTGGGGTTGCTACCAATTCCATCATCTCTTCAAAAGAAAGCAGCATTTGTTTGCCTGTTGGACTAGACTAAGCTGAGCATGACCATAACTAAAAAAAAGAAAGATGTTTCAAAGGGTGGTTCCCATTAGAAAAAAATACAGATACTGGAGAAGACATATTCCCTCCTGTCCATAACCACAGCTAAAAATAATATACAGAACAATAAATAATTTACTTGTCAACTGCATTATAGAATAATGAAAACTGTTGCAGGTTGCAGGTTTTAAGACTGCAGGGAATATTATTTCCTGCATGATGTGATTTTTCTCAAATTATTGAAAATTTTCCGATTGTAACCTTAATGGAATTTTTATCTACCAAATATATAATATGTTCACACCATTGGCAGCATATGTATTGACTGTGTCCCTAATGTAAAGCTGACCAGGCTCACTTGCTGGCTTGTGGTTGTCCAGATTATGGACAGATTATTATGCTTGGCAGAGTTTCAGCCTATGCCAATGACTGTTCTTTCAAATAATACCTTGGCCTGATATAGGGGATAAAACAGGCCAGAGTGGGTTTTGGAAGTTTGGAGGCCACTGACAGGAGAAAAATTTTTATCTGTTTGGGCAGAAAGTGGACTGTGCTGCTCTCAGGGAGAGAGAATGGGACTCATATATTTACTAAAGTAGACTTAGTCCAAGTTTGAACCATGCTGTGTGAATAAGAAATACTCTAGTCTCTCCTGGGATGTGGAAGCAAAGTTGGACAGGCTTACTGATGTAAAATGTGGAAAAGGTCCTGCAGCCTCAGTTTGTCTCTTTTCAAAAAGTTTTGTGTCTAGACTACTTTGCTTTTTCATGTGGCAGTGATACCCAAAGGAATACATCGCGATATACAAACCAAATGCTCAACAAAGTGAAGTCTGAGAGTATGAGGCATACGTTTGGTCTGGTATATCTGTCTGTAGCTGTATTTCAAATTTTTTTATGAATTTGAGAGAGAAAATATAACCAGCATCAAAGAAAACTACTGAGTGGAAACTTTAAAACTCTGGAGCTGGAGTGATAAAGTTGACAAACTAAAAGAAAAGTAAATAATGAGCTTAACCTTTGAAGCCAGTATACACCTATGAAAATTCTCAGAGATTTAAAAATCTCACCATCATTTTCTTGTTTGACCCATGGCATTGCATACTGAAAGCTGACTTGCCTACTGTCAAGAACTAAATTTCTTGAAAATTTGGCAACATGAAGGTACTACGTGGTGATTGATGGCATGGAACCAATGAGTGGTACAGATGAGAAAAACTAAACAATAGATCAACATAATCACTTTTCCAAGAAAACTGGTTGGTTAATCTGTGCAGGAGAGAGGGTCCTGTATTTGTATCATTTATTTCATGTATTATATAAATAGTTACATTTTGTTCTGTTTTCTAGTAGTCATGCTAAGGAGATCTGATCTCATCCATCAGTTTTCACTGTGCTGTACAAATGGAGGTATCAGGTGAGAAAGTTGACACTGGGGGTGTTCATAGACTCATTGGCCTTGAAGTCACATATGGTTACTAGCTTAATCTTATCTGTTAGAGGTGTCTTTTTCATTCTGGATTCTTTGATTTACAAAGCAACAGAAAATTGCTTGGCACTGACTCTTGAGACTAGGGTCAGTGGTTGGCCATTATTCCTGCAAAAAAGGTTATTTCCCCATTTTCAAAAAGCCAACTTGTCAAAAATGTTTCCAAGAGGAAATGTGTTAAGAGTAGATGTTACAGGATCTTGTCAAGATTTCAAAAGTTTAGGGGTACATTTCCAGGGGGGTGCCTCAGAAGTGATGTCATCAAAAGCCTCTGCTAATAGATTTTTTCACTTCTGAAATCAGGTTTCCTTTTGGAAAAATCCTTAATTTGGAAATCAGCAAATACACGGTGCTCAGCTTCCACTCCTCTGATCACAATGAGTTATAGTCTCAATATGTTATCTTATAGTTAAATGTCTTCCTTATGAATCACTTCCATGCATCTCTGAGAAATATCACTTGCAAGGACTGCAAGCTACTGTTATCACTCCTATGCACTTGTTAGATTCGACAGTGAGCAACGGGAAGATTTTTTTCCTATAAATGTGGGTAATTATTGAATATGGAAAATTATTTCAATTGCTAAAGGAAAATAATACTCAATTTATACCATTCCAGTCTTCTATGATTTTTTGCAAGGATAATTTCTACACTTGTGAAGTGAATATAAAAATCCACTTTTATGACTTCTTAAAACCATATGTGCTTTGTCAAGATGTCACATCTTCACCAAATATGAACTAATCAAGGATAAGGCAGCAGAACTTTATCTGCTGCACTTTGAATCTTCTCCTGCTCTAAAATTCTCTGCAGTGAAAATTTGGAAAAAAATTTCAGGTGCTGTCAATGTCATGTGTTATTTCAAATAACAATGTATGGAAACCTGATGGAGCAGCAAATTATGCTTTATAAAGAAAAAATACTTGAATGGTCGCATTTCAGTATAGGAGAAGGAAGCAGTGCTATGGATGACAATGAGCAACTCTTTCTCTCAGTACAGTCAGCCACCAACAGCTTTTCGTATAAACTGTAGCTTTATTTTGCTGGCACTTGCATGAATAGACCACATCAGCATTTGTTAGTTCTACATGAAAACATGTAAACAAACTAGAATAAAGTCGACTGCACAAGAACACTCCTTTTATAGATATGGAATTTATAAACCTGTTCCTAAGAAAAATGTTTGCCATCTCCCTCCCCATCCCAGGCACTCCTTATGTTTAGCTGGCACTCTGTGCAACTCCTTGTTTAGAATGTCAGACTGTTGGTAGCTTTTCCTAATTTGTGGTTAGAATGTGAAGACAACTGAAATGCTGTTCTAATTACTTTTTCTTATGAGTGGCATGCAAAAAGGCTTTTGTCTGCTGTTCTCAGTAAAAAAGGCTGAAATACAGTTCTTTTATAACACACATATTTATTTTCATGTTGGTAAAGAAGATCATCAGAAAATTCAAACATAAATTTTAAGCTTTGTTCTCTACGCTTTTTGACAGATTGAATCCCATTAAATTAATATTAATTACAATAAATGGTGAATTAACGGTCTGAGAACTTTGTAGTGTAGAAGATCTGGTAAAAGGCTTTGGATGTATCTACTGGAGAATATAGTGTGTTTTTGATCTCAGAAATACCTTATCTAAAGGGAAAATTATGTGTTTTGAGGATGAAACAAGAAGCTGAAGTGTTTGATTTGTTTCATTAATAATAAATTCCACCATATCAAGACTGGGTTTAATGACTCTGGGAAAAATCATCGAATTTTGAATATCACAGAAAGAATACTGGTTTAATATACTCTCTTTTGTGGAAGTGATAAACACAGGTCTCTGATTACACCAGGAAAGATGCAAGCCAGATCTGCAGTAACTTGCTCTGAAGATGCTGCTTTTTACATCTTCTGTACTTACAGTCTATCTTTAGCACACCACTTTTGTTTTAAAAACATATTTTTCTTAGTGAAGAGTAAGGATATAATTCCCAGTATGAGTAATTATGTAGAGCTCCACCAGGTGAAAGTCTTATCTGGAGAATGAGGGTATAGAGCCAAGAGCAGAATTAGAGCAGAGAATTAGGAATTTATCAGCAAGGGCGGCCAGCTGTTTCAAATGGCAGGATATATTAGTTCATATTCTTTCATATATACCCATTTTTCTTGCTCTGCTAAGTAATATTAACCAGAGATCTCAGCATCCATTTGTATAAGAACTACACTAAGAGAGGGAATAAATACTGATGGTCATATTGGAGCAAAATAAGGAATGCTAAGGAAATAGGTCACCAGAAAGCTTTTATGCTAATAAAGAAGGCTTCTTGGGTGGATGGCAGCATAGGAAGAATTTGGTACATGTCACCTTTCAAAAAAAACCTGAACATAATATTGTTTATCATGTAGAAAATAGAATCTGTATACTCCAAAAGGGATAGATAGCACAATAATCCACTATGCATAGGTGGAATATAATGAGCATTGTGAAATAGGTTTCATGAACTGGAAATGTGTTAAGCAGCAAGGGAAGAAATGCCAGCCTTTAGGAGGTTGTCAGCTCAGTAAATTAATGGTAGAGATTTTATTTATTGGTGTTACTATTCTGCAGACTTCCATTATCAAGTGTTTTTTTCTCTTCCTGTAGCCCTTCTGATGAGCAAGCCTTCTTACTGTGTGTCTGTCCCCCTTTCTTTTACAGCATTACCTGCTGCCATCAACAAGGTAATACTTCTGACTACACAATATTTTATGCTTTAACCAGAACATCATCCTTTTAGTAAAAATATTTTCTCCTTCTCCTAAACATTGCTGCTTTTGTTTCTGCTGCCATGGATAAGGTGGCCAAAGAGATCGTTTTGCTCCCACCACAACTTCATACTGGTTGGCTACACCTTGTAGGGGAGTCAGGCAACAGCTAGCAGATCTGTTTTGCTTGGTTGCAATACTGCCTTGGCACGGGACTATGCTTTGCATTGCCCTGTTGATAAGGCCTTAAAACTCTGATGTGCCTTTCAGGCTTTCTACAGAGTGAACCAAGTTCCCAACCGAACTGAATTGAATTGTGTAGGAAACAAAGTCCAGAACAAGTTTAAAATATGAAAATACAATAAAATGCAACATTTTCTCTAAATGTATCTGGTTGAAATTGTGAATCTACAAAGAAAAGTAATTCAAACAGACCCTTCTTCTTCAAAATCTAGAAATGAGGGCACGTTGCATGCCAGTTCTCACCCAAGACAATTCCCTCTTCCTAAAGTGTGGCTGTGGAATGCAAATTAATATATGAAAGCCGTTTTTTCTATTCAGTAAAATAGGGCTCATAAACATCTTACAACCATTTACATTTAAACACGAAAATTGTGTAACCAAGATTTTTTTACTCAGCATATTGTATGTTCCTGAAATATGATGAATCTGGTATTTCTTTTAATCAAGTTTTCAACTCTTTATAGTTTGTATACAGACAGATGAGGGAAATTTGGATTACACAAATTGGAGTTCTCTGGTTTTGTTTCTGGAGCTTATTAAATTTTCTCATAAGTTTATTGTGTTTGATTAATATTTTCTAGATCATTAGTAATGTTTTACTTTTAATACTTTACTTTAAAAACTTCCTTCCAAAGTGAAGCCTGGCAATTTTCTGGATTGGACTGAGGAGTATTTTCAGTTCCTGGGATAGTTTTATAAAGACACCAAAATTCAGACTATTAAGCATCTGCATGGGACCCACATGGTTTTGCATCATCATTTAGTTGCGCATATATAGAAGTACATACTCGAGATCCATATCAAAGATTTATACAGTATGTCAGAGCTATTGCTTGGGATTGTCATAAAAATTCATCCAGAGCTCCCTAGTAAGAAATTGATGTTTTCAGCTGTTTTATTCTTTAGTTACTAGAGCCCAAATCTCTGGAAACATAAGGGGGTTTTGGCTTTAGTAAGGATTTGACAATTTCTACAGCAAAAAGAAAATCGTGTATTTATATAAACCCTCTGAGCACTGATATATACAGACTTTAAAACATACATTTGATTATATCTGATACAATACATAAAATTTCACAAGTCTCCAAAAACGAAAGACTGGCTTTGACATTACAAAACACTCCTTCCTAAGGAGCCATAAAGCCATGGAGGGAAAAGAACCATGTTGTAAGTAAGAAGACTTGGGTGGAGAGAGTAGAAATACATGAGAAAGATTCTTGATGTATGTCCATGTCCCAGACTATGCTTATCACATCAGAAGGTGTAAGAAATCTGAATCTCTCAAAGAAACTGGTTTGAGGGAAAAAGAAAAAAGAATGTAAGGTTCTTCCAAAACCTCAAACTGTGCAGTATCACCTTCTCTATTTTCTTGGCCCCTATCAGGCTTCCAATTATTAGACATTTAGCAGTGGAAAAAATATGTAGAATACAGAAAGTAGTGCAGGACCTATTAAACATGAAGCTCAAAAACATGTTGTGAACTGAGATAATTGGCTACATCAAGGTCTTTTTTCACTTTTACCCTTATCTAAAATATGTATTCCAGGAGAAATTCTCATTATGTGAAAGTTTTCTCCTTCTTCTGGTTTCTTCCTTATGTTATCAATAACACACTAAGCCAGTAATTTCATTACAGAAGGCTATCCTTTAGTCCAGACTTCCTCTAGATTTGTTCTGGATTTTAACAGGAGGATATGAAGGGAAAAGGAAGAAAAATTGTGATAATGAAACCATGACGAATAACTTTAGAGACAACAGTGAACTGAAACTTCTGCTTAATGGAATGCTAGTGGATCACGACCTCACCTCAAGCCTACAGGCATGAATTGAAGCAGACAGTGTCCCTGACAAGCAAATACAAATGATTGATTACATTTGCTGAAAGTTTGCTCTTCATTTCTCCTTTAAAGGATGATACTTTCACCTCTCTTGCTATTCTGTGCTACTATTAGCATCTCACTCTGAGTATGTCCTTCAGATCTTCAGCCATTCCCTACCAACGTTTCAGCCATCCTCTAATCTACTCTGCCACCTTCTGTATTTCATTCTCAAAGCTCACCCACATCATTGTGCTTTGTGCCAAAGGACCTCTTCAGGGAAATGAAAAGCACTGGCAAAAAACTCAGCTTGATCCCAATGATGATACCAGAATGAGTTTTCAGCCATCCAGTGTAAGAAAAAGCCATTGTTTTAGACTAAAACATATTCAAATGCTGTAATTATTTTAAATTGTTTTATATAGATAGATCCTATAGAGAACAGGGTTTCTTAGCATGATTTTACCTACGAGGAAAATAGCATGATTTTTCCAACTATAATTGCTGGTTTGCGATTTTTAGTTGCTTTGGGAGTTTGTTTGGGTTGTTTTTTTGTTTTTTTTTTTTTTTTTTTTTTTGTGGGTACATAAATATCAGAGAAAAAATATGGTCTTTCTCGGTAGAAAGCACTTTCTTTTCTTTTTCTAATTTGTGGCATATTTACTTTTAGAGTATTGTTTATTATTGCTTCTTGAAATTTTCAACAGATTCTTGTTCTTCAAAGACTCAAGCTAACAATCAGGCTTTTTTGTGTATGATTTTCAGTCAGTATCCTTAAGACAGATATTAGTTAGAAGTGAATAGAAATTGGCTTTCCCAGCTTAGCAGTTTCTTTTAGCAGTAGGATTTACACCATAAGCACCAGTAAGGATCTGGGGAGCACTAATAAATCTGGCACAATTTTTAATATTTTTCAACTATTCAATTCATGTTCTTACTGATTTATAATTTCACCAACACTGGTATTTTTCACTCCATGACACTGTTCAATATTTGCATATTTTTTCTGTTAGGACTGCTAGGATTAACTTTCTCTTAGGTTCTAATTTCTAAATACTCCTTTAATAACTAATGTAATGTTTCAAGAAAGGAGCTCTTGGGATGCTGAGTTATTCATATGTGACTCATTTATGCATTGTTGATTTAAAAATGTCAACATATAATCAGAATATGATGCTAAGATCCTTTTATATTTTAGTAGTTTTTCTGGTTTCTTTATCTAAAACACAAATTTTCTAGTTCTTCACAGTGTTTATATGTCATTTTCACAATTCCTTTTCAGAGTCTAGCACAAATGGAAATGTTTTGCAGAATCAGAAATCTAGAGACAATAACAGAAGAGGAAGATTAAGAGACTTTGGATATCCTCCTAAAATCTATTTGTTCCAGGTTTACAGACTCATGGAGCCATGGTTCCTCACTGAATTTTATGCAACATTCAATATAAAATGTTGCATATACTCTTACCATCACGTGTACTATTGGACCTTGTTTCTTCAGCCTGATAAAACTGTGAACAAGACTTCAAGGAAGGAGGGAGTTTCTATTTCTATGCAGCTATTCTGTATCCATATAAATACCAAAAGCAGAAATACTATGTTATGCAAAATACTGTGGGTTTTGCCCTTAAATATTCATATGATAACAAACTGTCTATCAGCAAGAATAGCTTTCCAAGCATCTGACCATTAAGATGTCTGTTTGTGATAGGTTTTCTAGCAATAAACTAGAAAAATCTCTAGTTTTTGCTAAAAGCACTCATCAACAGAGATTGCCATTCTCCAGCTTGTCTAAAGTGGAGGAAAAGAGAGAAGGACACCAGCAGAACGGAAGTAAAATGCTACAATTCTATAACATTATTCTGGAAGAAAATGAAGTAGATGTACTTGGTAACTTTTTTTCTGAGTTATCATATTCTATGAACAGTACACCCCTGGAGTTATAATGTGCAATGAAATAGTAATAAAGGACGAAGAAGAAGTGGTCCTGTAGAAGTGGTCCATTGCAGTGGGTTGACCTGGGCTGGACACCAGGCTCTCACCAAAGCTGCACTGTTACTCCCCTCCTCAGCTGGGGCAGAGGGGACAAAATAGGATGAACAGCTTGTAGGTGAGACAAGGACAGGGAGAGATCCTTCACCTGCCTGTCACAGGCAAAACAGACTTAAATTGGAGAAAAATTGATTTAATTTATTACCAGTCAAATCAGAGTACCATAATGAGAAAAAAAAACAAATCTTGAAATGCCTTCCCCTCCCCTCACCCATCTTTATAAACTTAATTTCACTCAGATTTCTTTCCCTCCTCCTCCTCTGCAGAGGGGCAGAGGGACAGGAAATGGGGTCTGCAGTCAGTTCATCACACCTTGTCTCTGCTGCTACTTCCTCCTCTGAGGAGGACTTCTCACACTCTTTCCCTGGTCCAGCATGGGTCCCTTCCACAGGAATCAGTCCTCCACCAACTTCTCCAACATGGGTCCTTCCCACTGGATGCAGTCCTTCAGGAACAGGCTGCTCCAGCCTGGGTCCCCCACAAGTCCTGCCAGCAAAGCTGCTCCAGTGTGGGCTCCTCTCTCCATGGGGCCACAGGTCTTGCCAGGAGCCTGCTCCAGTGTGGGCTTCTCCTTCAGGCTCTGCTGTGGAGATCTTCAGGGGCTGCAGGTGGATCTCTGCTCCACTATGGTCTTCCATGGGCTGCAGGGGAAACTCTGGTCCAGCACCAGGAGCTTCTCCTCTCCTCCTGCTTCACTGACCTTGGTGTCTGCAGGGCTGTTTTTCTCACATATTCTCACTCCTCTGTCCCAGCTGCAGTTGCATATGTTCTTTATTCCTTCTTAAATCTGTTATACCAGCAGCCTTATCACCATCACTAACAAAACCTCACCATGAGAAACCAATACACCTATAAAGTAGGTAGCTTCATTTCAGTTAAGATAGTTACAGATTAAACGCCATATGAGAACATTCAGTTTTATGCAAAATCTTTCCTGAACATTCAAGAGCTTTCATGTCCTGCAGATTGCTTACATTATGTTGCACCTTACTGATGCCTCAGGATTTTTCCTTTTATATTTACTATTTATTTGTAGTCCTGTAGCCTTTTATTGTATAACTGTATAGATTCTCAGCTAGTATTTTTCCTACTCCATTAGTTAGATAGACAAAGCACATTCCTAAGACCCTACCGTGGTCTTGCTCCTTCCTGGAACCGAGGACCCCATGTCTTGTAACAGGATACCTTCCTAGTGCCCTGTCATTCCTGCTCCTCTGGGAAGCAAGGACATTTTGCTGTCCCATGTCTAATAAAGTATAAACAAAAGTAGGGCTAGAAGTTAGTGGGGGTCTCAGTAGGGGGCTGAACCCAGGGGCTAGATGACTTAATGGACAATACTTTTAATCGGACAATATTCAATTGATATGCTAACTTGTTAAACTTATAAAAACTGTAGAAACCCAATTCCACTTGTGCTTATAGCCACATTATGCACCTTGAAAGCTTTCAATGAAGGACCTGCTTTTTATGTTATTATTCTAACAATGTTGCAATGTTTTCTTTCCCCTATTTTAGACAACACTATGAGCATGTGAGCACTTAACTTGTGTCGTAGTCTTATAAAAACATATTGAGTGCTTCAGTTTTATTACATTGATGGTTACGCAATTTAATTGAGAAATAATCTGTTCACCGGTGTCCAAAATCTAATATCAAAACGTTAGCAGATAAAAAATTGAAAAACACAAAATCAAGAAGAAAAAGAAAAAAATGAAAAGCAGGACTTCTCTCAGAAGACAAAGATGCAATTTAACTTGAGAATAGAATAGGAATGTCTCACTTCCCTATGAAAACATTTCTTACACAAAGTACTTTATAAGAAACACAAGGTGGTATATTTGAAGATAAAAACAAAAAGATAAAAGGAACTGTTCAATATCTTATACTAAACAGATTAATCATATGCCAGAACTTTTCCTGGTATAACAGTCAGTATTACCTTGATTTATACTGAATATTATCAAGTTAATGTATACCATGTGAACATCACCCTTACATATGAAGACTTAAGGAATATAAGCACCACTATATAGTCAAAACTTTCCTTTTAGAGCTGTTCAGACATGTTCTTTCTCTCCTTCCTTCTGTTTTTTGTTTTAGAAGTTGCTTGTTTCAACAAAGAATTTTTATATTTCTTTCCAACTCAGAAAAACTTCTTTTGAAAAAGTTTCAGCAAAAGACTACAGGCCCGTCTTGCACTACACTATTTTTTCCAGATATCCTGTTCAAATACTCTGTGTTTATGTTGTAAACACCATAAAGTGCTTGGGAAAATCAGAAGAGAAGGTCACAGGAAACCTTATATATAGATTGTAGATATCAGAAGCTCCCTTTGTTCTGTCCATCCTTCAATATTGCATTTCCCGCTGATGATTGTTAGATTCACCATACACCATGAGTTAGTACCCATATAAAATGACTTAGTTAGGACACTAATCCATGTCCATTTTCAGCATGGATTTCAGTATCTCTTTTTCCCACATAAAATTATATTTCATTTCCAGTGTAGCATGGGGTAATTGTAATCTGAATTAATCATATGTGTTCATAAAATGTACACCTACATCACAAGTGAGGGTATTGTGGCATGTGTCTGCATAATCTGCATGATCTGGCAATTTATAACATACTCAACAAGTTCTAGTTCTCCACTTTTTTAACACAGACCTAAACAAATTGATTCAACTTCTTGAGTCTTGTCCAGTTGTAGATGCCCCTAATATCTAGTTTTCATCACTTCCCTTGCAGTCTGTTCAAGAGTCTTGCTATCAAAAAGATTTTCCTAACACTTATTGTAAGCTAATTTTTTTAATGTCTTCTCATTATATCTAATAATAAACTTTTATACCAGTTTTTATGACTTCATATGTTCTCACTTTCCCACATTTGGTGCATATAAGCACTAAGTAATTTGCTTTAAATAATTGAATTCAGAAAATTGATATGTTCACAGAATATTTGTGCACCAAAACATTCCTCTCTGTATTTTTTTGCTGTCATATTCATGAATTGCACGGTTATTATGGTCTCATTGTGAAAAACTCACTGAAAGCAACAGCACTTGATTTGAGATACAAAACCCAAGAATCTACAATTCAAGGTCTTTATTAGGATGACATGCATGACATGGTATTAACTTGTACTCTGTCCTTGAATAATTAAAGCAAGAGTAATTCTGATGCAATTTTATCCACTGATGTGGATAAAATTAGAATGTACTGCCTATGCATGCTTTGAAACTCATGCCCAAGGTATGCTTTGAAAGTCATGCCCAATCTACACCAAATGAGTCAACCTGATAGAAAATAAGTGTGAAAGGCATTTAAGCACTACAGTTATAGAAAAGTTCTTTATCTGTTTTTGTTGGAAGATGAGGCTATATATTTCCTTTGAATATTTCTAATCTTTTTTTGTACTTCATGCATTGCTTAGCAGTTATAACCATATTCAGATATTTTATTAATCTGTAAGATAATGAAGTATTTAAATACTTTTTATTGGTTTATTTTTCTCAGTCTCAGATGTGACTTTTATTCTGAGTTGTCTGAAAGGGAATTCGAGCTGTGATAGTTAAGTATATCTGCTTTCTTACTTCTTGTTGAAGACTTTCTTGGAGGAACTCTCTAGAGCATCAACAAACCTGCTTAACTAAACATATTATTTAAATGGCTAGATAAAATGGATAAAACTTTTGTGTGGGTGCTTTCCCAATTATTTCAATTGAGTGTACTCTAGGTTGGAAAGTTATTGAGAGAAACTCAATTCTGGTGAGAGATTTTAACTCTGAAAAGTATTTTACACAAGGAATTAATAAAGTTTTATTCAGTCATTTTAAATTCTCTCTCTAATTTTCTGCAACTGTCCTGAGAATTTCTGAACAAGGGTCTTTGATTTCTTCAGTCTTGAAATAAAGACTCATGCTCAAAATAATGAGGAAATTTGAAGCAGTCACCCTAATTAACTGAACACCTTGCTTTCACCTCACAACAATGTGGCTTCCCTATGTGATCAGACAGGACCACTCCATGTTCTGTATTCCATTTCTTATCTCCTGGCAGGTACCTCAGATGTGTTTTTGTTACATCAATGGTGAGATAAAACTGCTGGAGTGTGCTTAGTGGTAGGAGCGCTCTTTAGTAACTCCCCTGGATAAGACTCTATACCCTTCCCTGTGGTCTGCTTTACAATTCAGACACAGTTCTTAGGAGTCTTTCAAACACAAAACAAAATAGTCCAAAGACATGTGAGACACAGATGCCATTACAAAAATGAATCATCAGTTCACCTGAATATTTTAATCAGCAGTTGCCACTAGTGGTGCTAGAAGAACATCAAAATAAAATCATAACAAATTAAATTAAAAAGGATTGTTCGTCCTTGAGAGACTCATATAGAGAAGAAATTTATACGTTATCAACAAATAGTCTTGCATTCCTGATGGCAGGTTTTTTGAAGAAAATGAGGACTTTTGGCCAAAACTCTAACTTCCACACCCTTCTCGAAACACAATACACTCTAGCTTCAGAAATTAGAGATCTCTTGTTTGCCTCACTAAAAAACAATGTGACATATAGAACATCTCCTTTTTCTCTTCTTAGAAAAAAAAAAAAAACAGCTAAACCCTCAAAACCTGAACACAAATAGTATTAATTTTTCTCTACAAAATATTACACACCATTCTTCTCCCAACACCCTTGGGTCTTTACTCATTAATGAAGCAAACACCCTCTCCTTGGTTACACCACCCAGGTCTCAGATGAGTGGAATTCCCAGAATTGGAGCTATGATCCCAAGCACAGGGAAGCCCTGAGTGAATGTGCAGTGCAATTAACTTTGTCTAGGACATCCAGGAAGCTGGGCACATTTAAAAGTTTGATTGCACATTATTTGATCAGCTGGCTCTCAATATCTGGTGTTCTGCTCCTTCAAACAGGGCCAGCTGGGGATGATGAATCATTTCAGTGGCATAAGAGCTGCAACAACTATGGAAGCAGTACCCACAAAGAAAATTCAGAAAGAGGAAAATTATATGAAAATGTCACAGACGGGGAGACTTCATCACTGAATGGCTTTAGGAAAAAAGAACACAGCAGAAAGAACATGACTTCATTATACCAGTAAGTAGAAATTTAACACAAGATGAATGATTCTTAGAATCATAGAATGGTTTGGATTAGAGGGGACTTTAAAGATCATCTACTTCCAACCCTTCTGCCATGAGTAGGGACACCTTTCACTAGATCAGGTTGCTCAGAGCTCCATCCAGCGTTGCCTTGAACACCTCCAGAGATGTGTTATCCACAACTTCACTGGAAAACCTATTCCAGTACCTCACCACCCTGATAGTAAATAATTTCTTCCTAAGATCTACTCTAAACCTACACCTTTCCAGTCTGAATCCATTTTGGCTTGTTCTATCACTATTCCCTTGCAAAAAGTTCCTCTGCAGCTTTCTTGTAGGTTTTCTCTTACTACTGGAAGGCTGCAATTGCTTTATCCATAAGTCTTCTCTTTTCCAGTCTAAACAAACTCAATTCTCTCAGCATTTCATCATAGGAGAGATGCTCCATCCCTCTATTCATCTTGATGGCCTCCTCTGGACTCGCTCCAACATGTCCATGTCCCTCCTGTGCTGGGTAGCCCAGAGCTGCATGCAGCACTGCAGGTGGGGTCTCATGAGGGCACAGTAGAGGTGCAGAATCCCTTCCCTTGCCCTTCTGGCCACGCTGTTTTGGATGCAGCTGGCTTTCTGGACAGTGAGTGCACACTGCCAGCTGATATCCAGCCTCTCATCCATTACTGTTTTCAAGCCCTTCTTGACAAGACTGGTCTTGATCTGCTCATCCCCCAGCCTGTGGGAGATTAACAGTTTCCCCACAAATGTCTCAATACTGGGATGCTTCTAAATGCTTCTAAACCAGGTGCAACATCTTGTACTTGATTTTGTTAAATCTCATGACGTTCCCATGAGTCCGCTTCTCTTGAACTTGTCCAGGTCCCTCTTCATGCCATCCCACCCTTCAAGTGTGTCAACTGCACAGAACTCTGATTATAGAATAGGAACAAGAAGAGGGCTGTTTAAAGATTTGGATTGGTCTTGTGAAGTTGAAAATACTTTTGTACCTGTGTATTGACAGCACTCATTACCTTTCATTGAATTAGAGGGGACTTAGGACTCTTCTGACTCTGCAGGACGCTGAAAGACATTTCAGACATTTCAAACCTGGAAAAAGAGATTGTGGGGTCTAGATCACCAAATGTTTTATGACATTCCAGACTAAGGTGATTTTCCTTAGCAGAATACCAGAGCCTGGCATACCTTGCTCTAACAGGAAGATGACTTACAAGACAGTGAAAGTGGAAAAACAATGGATCCTTAAAACTGCTGTTACTAAAGATGGTGCTGGCACTAGCACAATCCATGTGGAATAAACTATTAGCTTTGGTGTGAAATATAGGCAGCTGAATCCCACCCATCGACTCTAATTTCAGGTTAATTTTGCTGCTCCACTAATGGTAGGGTTAGCAATCTAGTGACTCCATACTGACAGCTGATCTGTCACTTCCTATTTTCAAAAGTTAGCTGTAGCTGGAACAAGAGATAGGAAAACCGTAAAATAAACTTTACAGTGAAAGACACAGGAGTATAAAAGAGATTGTCTTAATATATATTCTATCAACAGTGCTTTCAGTTTTCAAAACACTGTTCTGGGCTCTTTGACAACTAAAATGAGATATGCAAGGGGTGCACTTACTAACACCTATACCCATATATGCACAGCAGGAAATAATTTGTGAGAGTAACTACGGTGAATGAAGATTAATGTTGAGGTGTAGCCGCGCTGGTGACCGCGCCTTGCCGAGGGCTGGGGACTGGCCCGAGGGCGCACGGCGTCCCGCACTGGNGGCTCTAGCCTCTCACACTGCCACATTGAGGGGTGACAAAAACCACAAATTAATCCTGCAAAGTACAAGTCTGAGTGGTGTAGATGGTAGCATGCAGCATTTAATAGTGTCATGTTACAGAAAGGAGTTTCCAAAATATTTTGGACAGATATTGCACCAATGCATTCACTTATGTGAAAAGTCCAAATGAAAGTGGTTGCCCACTTCAAGTTATTTAAGGGCTAACACATTGCTTTTAACATCTGGTTATTGATGGAATTCCATCTATGGAATTTAAGATGACACTACTGGTGGTATCAAACTTTCTGTCAATATGCAGACTTAGAAAGACCAGCACATGACTGATATGGAGATGGAAACTCTTCTGGTCAATATGTTTATTTCTGCCTTACAGAGTACTGCTTCACTTCAGCCAAGGGTTTGACTAAACAGCAGAGGTGGATGAATGTTTGGCCAAAATATTTCTGAGGGAGTTGGTGGTTGTGCCAGTAGTGGGTCAACTCTGGATGAGTGCAGAGCAGAAGATGGGAGATGCAGGAACCAGTCATGAATTCAGGCTGGAGGATTTCCACAAGGAGCAAAGACTCTTCAAGAAAAGAAAAAAAGTGTGTGCAATGCTTGCAGTCTGGGAAAGTACACAAAGTCCTGAGGTAGCCAGTCAGTGTGGAAGAAAAGGTTCTTAAGATAAGGAGACAGCAGAAATGAGTGAGAATAATTAATTTTTAAACCTTGTACTGTCAACTGTCTTAGCTAACAGGGTAGAGGTATTTTCTATTCAGAGTCTGGTAGGGTTTTTTTGTTCTAGTTCAGTATTTTACATTCTAGTAAAACCTAGACCTGAGATTAAGTGACTTTTGATAACTCCTTAAGAAAATATGTGATATATTCACCTTGGGATGCTGACTTTCATAGAATCCTGCGCAAGCATCCGTTACATGTTGATTAAATATGTCACCAGAGTTTAGCACTTTTCCCTGTTGACACTATTATGGCTTTAATTTCTGCTCATGACTTAATGCTTGTCTTTGTTCTCAGACAGACTTGAATCTCATGCTCTGTTTTCTGTCAGTAACTTACAGCTTCTGGTGTCAGTTTTGCTTTGCAAGAAACTGCACTGTAGTGTGTCTTTCAGGAATACATCTGCCTTTCTCCCATAAAGCACTCCCATCTTCAGGTTACTGTGCAATCATTGTAACTTCAGTAGTCCATGTCTTCCATTCCAGACACAGAACCAGCTCAGCACATCTTTTGTGCTATTATCTTGGCATCAGTCTCTGCATGGCAGGCCTTATCACTGCAGTGATGCAGTGTCTTATCACTGCAGATTTTTATCCTGTCATTTGATGTGCACTCTGTTATGCAGACATCACAAATGGCTTTTTGCCTGGAAACTCGAGAGTAATCTGTGGTTCACAGGAGAATTTGCATAACATGACTGTTTAGGGGAAAAAAAATTACTTGCTTGGAATTTGATGTCTCTTTTCTTTCCAGTCCTCTCTGATAATTGATCAAAAGATGATCTGGTATTTTTAATGCAGTTTGTCCATTTCTTTCCTAAGGGAGAAGTTGATGTGTGTATTCACTATTAAGACAGTAGCCATACGTAGCCATTTCTAATTATCTGACCTATATTTCTGCTGTGTGCTGCCCAAGGAAGTAGTGGTATCACCATCCCTGGAGGTATTTAAAAGACATGTGGAAGTGGCACTTAGAGACATGACTTACTGGTGGATTTGGCAGTGATAAGTTAGTAGTTGGACTCGGTGCACATTCACATATATAAATAAATATTTTATTGTGTCAGTGTGAATAAACAACTCTTTGGCTGGCTGGCTGAGATCAGTAAAGGATTACCCATTTTATACTTGATCCATTCTTGAGACTATAGCCATTTCTCTCTTTGAACAGCTGCTATGTAGACTGCAAAAGTTGTTCTGATATTTGTTTTAAAATTATTAAGGATTTTATTTCTGAGAGTAGCTATAAGTAGCCCACCAGATGTGATGTCTTCGCCAAAGTACAGATAGCAGATGATTTTAAGGCACTTTCCCTCTACCTTTTGTGGGGGCTTTGGCATTCAGCCAGAGCTCAAACCACAACATTTTCTTATCTCTGGAGAAAGAAAAAATCTTCTAAGAAGGGTTTTTCAAACAATTGAGTTGTTGCCAAACCCATGCACTGCCCACCAGTGGTGCTCAGCGGGTGTGCTCTCACACAAGTAAGCAGCATGTATTCACATGGTTCACACTCACGCCTGTGATGCTGCAGTCATGTTTTTGAGAGCTCTTCTTGCTCTGGGCATTTTTTGGGGGCCATTATTACCATGCACACGTTGCCATGCACATAGGCCAGTTACAGCAGCTAAGCTGAAGAGGTTTGTGACTGTACATGGCTTCTCTAAAATTCCTTATCTGTTCTTGGCTGGGACCTAGGAAAGCACCCTGTATTTCACAGGCAGATTTACTTTCTTGCCACAAAGTTTTAGCACCTTAAGTCTATCACCCTGTTCTCCATCTGATGCTTTAGATGGCTTTGTCCCTTGCTGTGTGGTGTATCTGACATATCACCTGGTACTTGATGATAACTTTTGCAAGGAGCTAAAAAAATAAAGCAGCCTATATTGAAGAGAATTTAATAAGTGAACATCAACTCTTGTGGCTTAGTGAAACATCTGGAGATGTGACTTGCAGTGCAGTGAGAGAAGACACAGGCACCCAGGCACTTGAAAGCCAGATTCTGAGGGATGGAGATGCTAATGGATAGCATCAATCTCTTGTCTAAAAGTTGGTTATCTAAATCTTGTGTAGTCAGCAAGTTCTCTTTTGCAGTTAGTGGAAAAAAAATGGAAATCTACTATTTTATCTCATCCCAGGTGACACCCTAGAGAGGTGACTGAGATAGAAGTCAGGACTCGCTCTCTGCACAGTCTGTCTCTTCATATTTCTGAAGAAATCTAGCCTAGAGGATTTAAAGAATTAAAGATACTAAGATGACCTGCATCTATGATTCTTATGTGTTTCTTTTGCAATAAAGGACCTTTGAAGTAGAAATATGTGCTGTGAATCTGAAGCTGACAGGTACCTTTACCTTCAAATTCTGTTTCCTAATTTTAAATATTATCACCTTAGATATATGTATGCTCCCGTTCAAGAATATGTTTGTGTTACAGATGGGTTCATGCTTTATGCACACATGGCTGAGTTCTTTAATTTCTTGGGGCCTTTGTCTGCACAGGAACAGAGATGCTTTATGTGATGCACTTAGTGAGAGTATCCTGACAAAAATACTGTACTGGGGATCTGTCTGTTCCCTTTTCTGGAGCATAAGCACGCACATTCCATCTGTACACGTGGGAAAGGAGAAAAGTGCATTCAACATCTGTTGCAAGCAGTTAAAAATTTTAGAGCAGTCTAGTTTTCCTAGAAATTATGCCTAAAACAGAGCCTATGGCTCAGAAATTAAAAAGGGAAAAACTATCTGAGAACAATATCTCTAGGTCTCTTATTTCCTATGATTTTCCTTTAAGTTTTTACCACATGTTCCTTGAGAAAATCAAGGTCAAATTTCCTTATCCTGACTTGTAGTTTTTTGTTGTCGTATTTGGATGTCTGGATGATCCCTCACAACATTTCTGAAATAAAATTGTGTGAATAATTGGCCTAGGTGGCACAGGCAAGAAAATGTGCGATTAGGAGGAAATTAATATTTTGAATTTTGAGTGAAATCAGAAAAAAAAAATGGTTTGTAATACAAATTTGAATTAAATATATAGTTTTCTCTAGGATTTTATTTTGTTTGTTTTATTATTCAGATTATATTTTTGTTTAAAATACCCAGGGGTAAAAATCTTGAAGTTGATTGCCTGAGCCCAGTTTCATGTACCAGAGCAAACTGCTTATAGGGTGGAGTACATTGGTGTGTTCCTTAAAGAATCATTCAACATTTATATAATCAAAATAAAAATTAAACCTCAGAATCTAATTGTTGTATAAGACAGAAGTATACGTTAGAAAATTTACATTAGAAAAATCACTGTATTGAGACAAAAATAATTTTGAAATGGTCTTCCTAAGACGACATACAACTCACTATTTTGGATTTTGATTACAAAAAGAAACATGATAAAATGATATGCAGTAAGTTATTACCAAATTGAAACATATGCTTATGCTAATAATAGAACTAAAACCTTTTTTTTTTAATCTGTTGCTTTCAGCACTAATTATGTGGCTTCTAGCATACCACATATTTATGAGAAAGAAAGAAAAAAATGAAGGGAAATTAAAAGATGAAAGAGAAAAATGTTGAGAAATATTAAACAGTTTTACTTTGACATAATTGTGAGCTATTGAGTATGCCAGCAGTGATGTTCCAAGGACTGGTACATAATTATCCAGGAAGGAAGGGTTTTAAGAATTCATAACAACTCCTTAGCATATCTGTATTGGATTTATGCCAACATGAAGGATTTGGTAATGAACTGTTAATCTGACTGCTCACTACCTGCCTGAGGTTTAAAATGTGGCTCTGTCTAAATGTCAGCTGCAATTAAGTGTTAGTACTAAAAGCACCTTCGAAAATGAGAGAGTAGTGAAAGACAGACTTTACTGTCTATTATTCGTATTTATGGCTCTTCTCATGTTTGATCACTCACACACCAAACACTTTCTTGCAGAGGTGTCTACAAGACATGTTTAATGGGAGAAATGGGGTGAAATGAAGACATGGAGTTAGATATGTAAAACATGCTGATAATGAAATTTGTTAGACAATGGAAGAATCCCATAAGGGCAGAGGGGGAATCTTCAGTGTACAGGACACATCCAGTTAAACTTGAAGAACACCAGAAAATATTCTCCCTGGGACAAGAAACGGATGTAATTAATGTTTTTCATGACTAATTTCTGTTATTCTCAAAGCTTTTTCCCAGGCAAGAAATTTGGTTTTCTTCCCATGATGTCTGGAATGGGTCATTTCATTGCCTTAAGGGATTAAGGAAAATAAAGCTGCAACATCCATATTAACTATGAAACTGGAAATGGAAAGTTTAGTCATAGTTTAGTCCAAACACCCTTCATGCTTATCTATTAACTGATGTACTTTAGGCTGGTAAAACAGAAATTTCTTTTACCACATTCTCATACGAGAAAAAAATTGTAAGAACATTTCTACTGCAAAATATTCCTATATATATTCATGCTAGCAGTCATTATGCTCTTTTGTGGATATTGTTGAGGGAAGAGGAGCTTCTTTGGACTCACTAACAATTTTTCACTTATTATGCAGAAGTAGGGACATTTCAAAGAAGTGGACACCTGCTAATGCAATCCCAGTATTTTAAAAGTAGGAAAGCAATGACTCAGTAATTGGGAGCAACCACCCTATTAGTTCCAAGATAAAAGGTTAGGCAATACAACCATTAAGCTGTGATCCTTCAGATTACTTCAAAACTGACCTTACTGATTCTTAAAAGTCAAGCATTAATTAATGTTAACTAATTAATTTTCTTCCCAGATTAATTTACAACTACAACCATTTCTCATTAAGGCTGGACTGATTTTTCATTACCCTTCTTCTGACTCTATGTGCAAACACAAAACTGGAAAGCACACCATACACACTATTATTATATATACATATACATACATGCACATACACAGTCATAAAAATACATATATATCTATATTTAGATAGCAAGAAAAATAATTCCAATAACTTGACTAAACGCTACTTATATTTTTCTAATCCAAAGAATAAGAATTTTTAATGTGTTTATTTTTGATTTTAAATTATCAATTTTCCAACATTTTTACAAAAATATTTGCCACTATTTTCAGTTTATTATTTTTTTTTATAATGGGTGTTTTACCTTAAATGTTTGTTCTTCTTCACTTCTTTCATCTCAGAAAGTGTGGTATAAATAAGAAAGAGCAAAACCAAAACCTAGAAATGAGTGTAACATGCAAAACTTCAAGCTAGCTTTTCTTAATTCCTCTGTTTTTCTAGTGGGAAAACAGAGGAATCATCCTTGTTGCTTTCACAGTGTCTTATTTTCTAAGTTTCTGTTTCTTACTTTGATGGGCAAAACCTGTTTTTAAAAAGTAAGAATAAAGTGATTTTCTCCATTCATAAAGAAAATAGTTTATACACAATTTTAATTGACTAAAAATATCTTAATATATTAGTAAATAAAAATTCAACCTTCTTTTTCCTTTCTTTATCTCATTAGAAAATTACATTCTGAATACTATTCTTTCACTTTTCTGATTATACTCCAAAATTAGATTTGCAAAGCCAAACCATCTAATGGGCACTTGGTTTTCTGAGTATTCACATGATCTGCAGTAGTAAACATAGAACCAATAAAATTTTCAGGAAAATTTAATCACTGCAATGTATAACAGCAGTGCTTCTCACTTATTCCTGCCAGTGCTGATTCTCTGCTCACAGAGTTTATCAGTGACCCTGATTCAGAATTTTTCTCAATTTAAAAAAGCAGCAAGTGATGCACTGGCAGTGTTCAAAGTACTCTTGGTTGTTTGTGAGCATTTCATCAGACCCCGAGTGCAGCTTTTCCAGCTGACAGATCTTTTTGTGAGCTTTAACTAGGTCGGCACTCACATTGTGATGCATGTCTGGATCTGAACTCTGTGGCCCTGCCCTGTCTCTGCCTGCTGCAAAAATTCACATTTTCAGAAATGCCTCTTTTCTCAAAGATCTGCCCAGAGTGAACTGCAATCTGAAGTCACAATGCACTGCCTAATCAGCCCTATCCCTTCAGCATACTGCATGAGCTGATTTAAGAAAGAAGGAGGTTGATGAGTTTAAGTTAGAACAACTATCAGGAAGGAAGGGAAGGGAAGGGAAGGGAAGGGAAGGGAAGGGAA